>MQTX01000094.1:649364-716528 GCA_009735665.1 Angiostrongylus cantonensis
TTACAAAGCTACACCGTAAAAGTATGCCCAGTTTACTCGGCTTGATTCGTTACTATTGACGCAGCCTATTGGTCATTTCTCTGAAACATAATCTGTTTGGAACCGTTCAGCGTTTATTGGCGAAAACTTTTTTCATAGAATAATTCTTTTTACTTCTATTTAGCAAACACGAGGTGTTATTTTATTTCATATTTATTTTTTTATTTTTCCAAAGATTTTTTCCCATTCGCTGAGGATGGTAACCCAGGAGACATCTCTGTTTGGAAACCACATTCTATGATATCCGTTCCCTACCAAAAAGGAAAAAGAAATTTCGCCTTACAAGATCAATAAAGCACTACAGCATTTCCAAATGATATTTGTAATGCGGATAACTGGCGTAACACAATGCTAAGATTTTTTTTGAAGAGATTTTTAGTGTCTTGACATGTTCAAAATCATTGCGAAGGCTTGGCCACTTTAATATTCCTTGTGTTTGTGGTTAACACCATTTCGCAAACCAAAATCGTCCTAACAGCGTATTCATTGTTATTTACACTCGAGTCATTGCACTTCCGTTGAAAACGAAGACGCCATAACATTGGCCATAATAAAATTGTATAACAGCCTCGTTTCTCCTCAGAAACACCACGTGCCGTTGTTTATTCATGGCGCTCTCAAAAGAAGGTTGGGATTGAAAAATCCCACTTAGTTTACTCTATAAAACTGAGCGTATGAACGTTTTCATTGGAACGTGGGTGTTACCAACTGGCGATCACAGGATAACGTCGACTTTTGTTGATCGGAAAGAGGTTTGGTGTTTTACTGAGTAGGTCGGTGGTGATTCCTGCCACTATTAGTTCAGTCTCAGCTGGCCTCCCAGATGAAAACGTCGAATATAGATTCTTCGCTACGAAGCAGAAAATCAGCTAAGGGTTCCCAAATTTTCGCGAAAGTTTGGGTTAATTTAATGCGCCCGAAATTAATTCCGTGGTCAAACCTCACAAACATATTCCAATTTATGGAGAAGTTTATTCAGTGAAACAAGAGCCATAGCAAAACATTTATGGATGACCTTAAAAATAAGGTGTAGAATTCGTTGCTTTACAATGATAAAAATTTGTTTTTCGTTTTTGTGAATGTTTTTGAAGACAATGAAGCACAACATCTTTTGCTTTTTTTGTATTTTTTTGATAAAGCTTTTTCATACAACGAAACTACTGGACCGTAAAAATGCCGTATAAAGGGTCAATATGGTGTCTATTAGTGCATGACTGATGCCTCTGCTCATGAAGGTTTGGAAATTTCAAAAACACAAATTCGTCTTAATTTTAGGAAATTTAAATCTTTAAAGTGTTTTAACTCAAGACAACATTCTAAAAAAAGCATTTACACTCTTATGATGATCGTATAAAGCCTGTCCTTTGAGTCTCCTAAGACATTAGGTTCCCAATCCTCTCGTGATCGAAAAATCATCTACAGTTGTCGAAGAATCACTTTCGTCGCGAATACGGTAATGCTGTGAAAAGAAGAGTAATGCAATAAAAACAGTAGGGTTTGTTACAGCTACGAAAGCTTCTTCATGCAAAAATCTTTTGATGGGAAACGATCAGTCTGAGAAAAATAATAGTTATTAGGCAAAGAGGCTAGCTCGGCGGTAATGATGCTGTTCACTACGAATGCTGGCCCCACCTGGACCAAATTCGCCACTTCACTCATCCGTCCGGAGTAGAAAAAATGGTGCCAGATCTTTCTGGAAAACTTTACTGTCCAAGCTGGAGCTCTCCAGCCGGCTTAAACCAGAACTCGAGGGAGAATCGACTCGATTAGCATTCAGCGCCGTTCACGAAGTTGACAATCCTAAAGCGGCAGCCGAATCTAGACGGGAAAGTTTAGAGACGTTCGTGGATGGTTAATACGAAGAAACAAATGGAATGCAAGAAGTGCTGAGTTCCGTACAGTAGATGGGAAGACGGGTTAGGTAGAAGAGGTCCGACAAAATAAGAAAAATCGAGGACAGAGATCTTTGAATTGGACGAACTTTAAAAGACCGCCAACTCTAAAATTACTTAAAAGGCGCTAAAAAAAACCTAATCAATTGTTATTGAAATGTTTTGTTAATATTGGAATTTTTTTTGAGACTGCAGCAGAGCTTCTTGGAAAGAAATGAGATTGTTTGTGCGCGGTCATGCATTAACCGCGAAGATCCACTATTTGATTAAATTGTTACTCAAATCCTTATTCGACTCTATGTATAGAGGTAATGCAAGAAACAAATCCACTAACAATTTCAATATCCGAGAGCGTTCTTTGGACTTGCTGAAGGATCAGTGATCTGCTTAACTGCTACAGTACACCCAATGAAGCTTTCGCCAACGAAGATTGTGCCGTAGATGGTTATATCGCAAAGTTATTCCTATAAAGAGCTCTTCTTCAAGTTTTCGAAAATTGTTCAAATGCCATGTAGTTATCTTCGACAGACCTACGATAGTTTCTTAAAACTTGTAACAGGACATTCGTTCAGAAAGCAGGCCTTCACGGAATTTTGCCTTCACGGAATCATTAAGCTAACATGTTCTCGTTGACATGCATTATCAATTCACTTAGGCACATCATTCCAAACATAACTTACTGACCAGTGGACGGAAACGACGTTGAATCTCGACTATCTTCGCAGTAGTTGATCTGCAGTCTCTTCTCGGTTCTTAATCTCCGCCGACTGAGCCTTCTTGCGTGATGAGTTATTACGAGATCAACATACACTCTTTTACTGCTTATTGTTTCACGAATTCTATGTCTCGCTAAATCCCCAGCACTGGCGTTATACCCTTCTATCGTTCCAAATATGGATTTTCCCATTTGTTTGACTCTGATTCCGGCAATTTTTTTCTTTATGCGACAAAGGAGTTGGAAACTAGACAAAACAAAGCTGATATAATCAATAATCTACCAATTTTTTGTGTTTCCTCCAACATTTTCAACCCTCATGTGTTTTTACATTCAATCCTTCTTGATGGAAATCAATTTATAGCTTGCACTATGCTCTGCCTCATAAGGTTTTATCTCTATTTAAGAGATCTAAGCATTTCATTTGGTAGTCATCTCTGCCGTTTCTTTTTGTCCATGCTGTACCTTTTTAATTCCGTTTGATATTCAATTTTTAAAATATAATGTACTACGTTAATGAATGAGTGATAAGCCAAATTCGACAAATTCTACAGAGCAAGATTACCATATATTTAATGTTAATGGAACGTGAGCTCCGCTTGAAGGCCTTCATCGATGAATACGTCCGTGTTGCACAACTCTTTGATGATATCGTTTCAATGAAGGAGTCGATGGGAAGGCTGGAGATGTACATGGTGGTGATCGTGTGCCAAATTGGAGCCACTATGTTTGTTAGTAAATTTGCTTTCGTTATAAAATTGAAATTAGCAAGTTTTGACTTAATTATTTCCTATTTACTGCACATTCTTTTTTCATGGCAGTGTATGATGTGAAATACACGTATGGTGTGGTGGTGAACATATTAGTCCCCGGAAAGGTTAATAACAAGGTTCAATCCTTGTCGCAGACTACTGCGGGAGTTTTACAAATATCTCAGCATTATTTTATTTATATTTAGCAGGTTCGTTTTGCTTGAAAGAAAATTTTCTAAAGTTACTATTACATTAGTGGTATTAGGTTAGGTTAGTAAAGATTAGATTTGATTGTTCACACAGAAGTAAGAAGAAAGTCGGTTTTTAGAATATTGTCTAAAGTTTTATAAGTAGTGGTCGAAGATAACTGCTCCGAACACAATCATTATGCGAAAAGTAGCCCACTTAGATCTTGCGAGCTCTTCGACAAAATCCACTTCCGAACGAAAACGCGAATACACCTTTACAAAGAAGTGCTAAGGCTTCAAACAAAGATTCACTTGACATCTTAAGAGGAATAGTTGCTGCAGCCCAGTTGAATTGCTGAATGAAGGATAAAGGGTTTGGTGTTGATCAACCCAATCCTAATCGTTTTATTTACTGCCTACTCCTTTTAATAGCAGGGTATATTGCGAAATATAACTTTCATGGTGCTGAGACTTTTCCAAAACTTTGGAGCGCAGGTGTCTGCGGTGGGGAACGGACGCGCTATTGGCCTTTCTGGAGAACAACGCGTTCACCACCACACCATTCCACACCATTCGCGTCCTTTGTTTGGCAAATCTCTCAGCTAGTTCTATCGATCTCTTTCATCATCAATCACCCGTCAGCGGGATTGATATGGAGGGCACAAATCAGCAATGAACCCAGTTAAGCTAAGGCGGTGGTGAACGCGTTACTCCCTGGAGAGGACAATAGCACGTTCGTTCCTCGCCACAGACACCTGCGGTCCAAAGGTTTGCAAATACCTCAGCACCATTAAAGCCATACAGAAAATAGTCTGTTTTCACTTGACTGAGTCACTATTAATGAAAAGGAATGCAGCGTTCGGCGTTATTCCAAGCCCTATCTCATGAATGGGTACATATCTCTGTCTTTAAATTAACAGATCTAGATTAGAAATGTTTAAATTAGAAATAAAATTTATGAAAGAACATGCGGGATTCTCACGAGATATGACGTCGATATTTCTATCTGGTACCCTCGCCACGCAACTCTCTTCCACTCTGCGAAGTGATAAGAAATAGAAGGACAAAGCTCTGTACCCAGGATCGACTTTCTATTAACCTCGGCATTGAATTATGAATTCGTCGTTTCTCTCTTAGCAATCGAGAGGTTGTTAAAGCTCTGCGTCGACTTAAAATACATTGTGAATCTGACTTCACTTAGCACCGTAGAAATAACTGGAAAGAGGCTAAATTACCTAACGATCGTGTTGTATAACAGGTTACATCTAAGCATTGCGAAAATCCGTTGAAAAAAAAATCAAGCACGTATCGCCTCACTGGCTCTATCCTATTTTAAAAACCTAGAAATAAAAGCGATGTTCACATAACAAGGCAATATTACAGGCCATGAGTCTGTTCCTGTTGTTTCGGTTCTGTCGAGCTCAAAGAAACAGTGGAGAATACCACTTGGAACATCGCTTCGAGCGGAATCCATCGACGGTCAATGAAACGAAATCGGTGCCTTAGTGTAAATAAATGTGGGTAGGCCATCCTCGACTTATTTATTATAAATAAGGAACGAAAACTGTCTAGTACTTTAACGTGAATGAAGCCAATTGTTTTCTTCTGGAGTGTCAAGCTAATCGAAAAGGATTTTATGATAGTGCTCTTCCATTTCGGTTAAATCTAAAACGTGGAGTCGTGTTAATACGAATTTCCTAAATCCGTGTCGTTTCGCTTCATGAGTTCAGAGCTGGGCATGATTAAACAGTGACTTGAAATATCACGAAGGCTGGAATCCACGACTGAGCGCACAATCTCCAAATTTACTATCCTTCATTGATAAGCTAATATGAGGTTGTTACAAAGATTTATCAGGTTAACGTTTCGATGCCTTCGTCTTCTTCTGAACCGGACTCACTCTAGTCGATTGGACACAGATATCCGTTCTCGCGATGGTGCCCTTTGGAGTTACATCGAGTCGAAGTATCTAGAGTGGAGCATTGCTTGAATAAATTCAGAGCTGGACGTATTTCCAACGAAGTGAAATTTTTTTTTAATTTCTCAGGCAATTTTTTGAATTATTAAACTGACCGCAGATTGGTTAAAAACTTCAAGATATTGTGCAGATAGTTCGGCAGTTTTGTAAAGGAGAGATGATGAAGAAGTTCGTGAGCACCTCTCACCACAACGGGAGCTGGAAAAGTTCTACAAATGGGTGCACCATTAATCGAACGCAAAAAAAATCATCTTCGTAAAGCTTGCTCTGAATTTGTTCAGCGTAGGGAAAAAAACCCCATTCCACAATTTACGCACCGTTGATCTTGCAGGACAATTGAAGAAGTCCAGCGCATTGCTTGAATCCATATAAAGTTTTTAAGCATTTTCCAAAGCCTAGAGATGATTGTGCCAGCTTTTACGTTGTCTGCATACGGAACTATAGATTAAAACTCCTTCAAATCTGATGGAACTATGGTGTCAGATAACTATTACCAGGAAATACGTAGTTTGCACCAATAATTAAATCAGAGCCACCGTGATCCAGTCTCCGAGTTTTGATGGCTGCAGGGTGCGGTAACGACTAACTTTGTGTGAAAGATTGGAAGAACTTGTCCGCTATTCAAAAATATCACATTAGACAGTATTAGTTTTGCGAAAACGAACGACAATTTTCCGATATCTAAATGATTTGATGGATTAAGAACGGAACAGAGTTATAGAAGACATTTTGTCGAATTAGAATTTGCTGCTATTTTCAGTATGTTAACATAATGAATCCAACTAAACACATCACTGTCAGCATTTGGAAATGTTCAGCAACCTATGCTGAGTCAGTTTTGATATGACCATATTTGTATTCCATATGATAGGCATGGGGCTTTTGGCGCAGTGGTTGGAGGAGCCACTGCTGCACACACGTGGAATCGATCCCCACGCCCATGGCCCGCCATGCCTTCCATCCCTTCGGAATCGGCAAATTGGTATCAGACTTGTCTGGAAGGATAGCAGCACCAGCTCGACATATCGGTAAGCCACCGCGAGTCATTGTAAAGGCCAGATATGTATTCAGTCTCCTTCAGCGATACTTAATGAAGTCGAATGCATGAAACATCCCTCAACGATTGATCAACGCCGACAGCTTTTAGAGCTTTATGACAGGCATGGCTCATCATAATGATTGAAAATAAAATAGCACTCAGTTATTTGTAAAAATTAAACTTAAAATACTCTAAACAAAGGACGATAGCGCTTTTCCGATAACAAGAGGAATAGATTAGTTAGGAATTTAATGTACTGCTCTATCTCTTCACAGGTACCTATGCTGCAATGTCGAGCAGAACTGAATGCCGGTTGAGCGCCCATCGATAGTGACAATGAGATAGCTCCAAAAAAGAAGGCGATGTGGAGCCTGCTGCGCTTATTGCAAAACATTCTGAGAAAAAAGGATTATTCATAACCACTGGATCTTCGAGCACACTCGCTCTAGTCTAGCGAATCAAAAATTTCTTTCCGATTAAAGAAAAGATATACTTTTTTGAATGGCATATTTTTTTGGATTTTTGCATTTAGATAGCTTTGGAATCCGGAATGCTGCCAGGCTTCGTAAGCCTGGAGCCGGATCAACACCAGGCTTGTAATGGTCGCCTTCACATTAACCGTGTTATCCGCCCATGGTCTTTTCTTCAAAGGCGGCGATTATTAGATTTCCACAAATGAATGGTTCGATACGAAAGTACTGGGTGAGATTTTGTGTGATCTCGGGGCATTCCTCCCTGCTGTTCATTTTAGGGTTTTTGGCACTTATCCAAAAAGCCTCAAGAATCTTGCGCTCTGGTGTTTTGGCATCCTGGATCGAGGATAGCGACTTTTATATCCAAAATCGTCTCCGCTATGCTTTTGTATACTATGCGTGCCTAGTGGCGTGCCTTTTCTTGCTTTTCGTTTGCCATTTAGGTGTTCTTCTATGCGGATGCATAAAGGTCTGCCCGTTTCACCAATGTATTCGTATCCTCAATCATTACAAGAGGTCAGGTATATGGTATCTGAACTCATGCAGTCACCGTCCCTACCATAAAGGCAGATTACGCAATTTTGTGTTTCACATGGACGGTCATATAGGCGGTTACAAACCAACTGACGACGAAGGGTATCGACGGTTTTTCAATTATCGCTACCGATTCCTCTAGATCTGCCCTTCTTAATAATCGCTTCATCGCTGCACTTATTTCATCGCTAATGAAGGGCAGGATAAACGAGACTTTGCTTTGGCCAAACCGTTCCTTTTGGAGCGTCGCTCTGCCTCGAAACTTATCTCGTGGGGTTACAATTTCGTAGCCATTGGAGATGGCTATTTGCCGAGCCAAGTCGCGCGATTCTTCCCTTAGTTCCCTACTTGTGCACACAGAGGTGGCTGTTTGAAACATGTTTCTCACAAGCCCTCTCTTTGTGTGCGAAGGGTGACAAGAAAGGAGTGAACCAGGATGTTTTTGTTACTTGGTTTTCGGTGCCACTTTGTCATGTAACCGCTACTTGATAGGTTTATTTGAGCGTTTAGAAACGGGAGCCAGTCGTCTTTCGGTTTCTCCCGGGTGAACATGATATGCTCTGACTAATCGTTCAATAATCCAAAGCATTTGTCCACCTCCTTCTGTGTAGAGAAGGCGACAAAACAATCGTCTATATACCTGCAGTAGAGTAACGGCTGGAGAACGAGAACGGGGCTTCCACTCTAGACGTAAACGCAATGGCAAGGCTTGGCGCCAGTCGCTATCCCATTGCTAGCCTCCTTATTTGCGCGTAGTATTTTTCTGACCATCTGAAGATCGAGCAGTTTAGGCCCTCCTTTAAGAGAGCCATAGGCTGCTGGATGGACAAGCCATGCATTTTTATTCTTACTTCATATTCAGCAAGAAATTCGAAAATGGATTGCATTGCGGAGTCACTCGTTAAGTTGGTGTACAGCGCGGCAACGTCGAACGACTCCATCACGTACGCGTTATTAGGAGACGCGTCATGTAGACGTTCTAGGAGCGTTTGGGTGCTCGTGAGGTAGGCTGGAATGTGGTTAAGCAACTAGGTTAGTATTAGACTTAAAATCCAGGCTATTCGTAACAGAAATCAGTGCCGAGGTTAGTAGAAAGTCGATCCTGGGTACTGTTAATTAATGTTTTACTTCTTATTTTCAGCCTAGCGAAATGCCACCACGATGTTGCTGAAACATTTGCAAAGGTCTGGACCGCAGGTGTCTAAGGTAGAGAACGAACGCCCTATTGTCCCTTCCGTGGAGTAACGCGTTCACCACCACACCATGCGAGAGTACACTGCCGTGAAAATTTTAGTAGTGTAAAAATAAATGCAAATAAAAGGTAAAACATTGTGATTTCAACTACAGCCTCAGCTTCACTGGGTTCAATGCCAATGTGGGCACCCAAGATCAATCCCATTGACGGGTGATTTCTGATGGCGCTGATCGATGGAACTAGCTGAGAGACAGGCGAACGAAGGACCTACATGGTGTGGTGGTGAAGCTTTACACCCCGAAAAGGACAATAGCGCCGCGTTCGTTTCCCACCATAGACACCTGCTGTCCATAGTTTTGCAAATATCTCAGAAACTGTTAATAAAACTTAAACAGTACTGTGCCGATAATACAACGAATGGCCGCGGGTGATGCGAAGATTTCTTGACATGGTTGAGCAGTCAGTCTACGTCTCTGCTACATAACAGAGTGATGGAACGACTGGTAAGTTGAAGAGGTCAGCGTGGAGTTTTAGGTGCACCTAGTGGTTCAGTAGCTCCTTGAGAGGCTTAAATGCGGCCCATGTTGTTCTCCAGGGATGGGCCAGCATCTTTATCAGTGAGCACTGTTAGGATCGCAATTGTTCCACAACTGTCAAACGCTCGTTCATAGCCGAAAAAAATTGAAACAAGAGTGAGATAGTATCATTCACAGATTTGTATGATCATGACACGGTTTGGACTTGGATCGTGCAGGAAAATTCCCCTCGCTCAACTGGTTGTTCCACATGCAAAGTTCTGATATAGGCAGCTGGATGGGTTCTGTGAACGGCTCGTAGAGTAATCTCAACAAGAGTATCAGACAATAGTTGCAAAAATCCATTCGGCTTCAGTTCGTTGGCAGGATGTCCATGCGCTATGTACTCTACTGTTTTGGGATTACACCCTATTTAAAGTAAGAAGTCATGTGATTTCACTGCATTTATGACTTTTATAAAAGATCGACTTTCTATAAATCTCAGCAAATCCTGGCATCCATACATCTCTACAAATGTTTTTACAAACTGCCCTTGTTTAGCTGATACGAGATTGGTATAGACGTCCTTATTGTTAATAATGTCGCAGCCTGACGTATCGGCGACTTCGCCCTCTTCAGAGCCGTACCACTAGACCATGTTTGTTGTTCACGAGTGATGATTAGTGAGACCCCTCCATGGGGATGTGTATCAAAAAGTAATTTTGCAATAAGGAGCACACTACATGTGATAGTAAGACATTCGTCTCCCCTGTTAATCCTTGGACTTTGAGATTTATCCAAAACGCCCCCAAGAGTCTTGCACGTCGAATTTTATTTGTGCGCTAGGATACGGCCAATCGCCTCAAAATCATCACCATTCTGCTTTTGTGCCCTATGTGTACCTAGAGAAATACTTTGACGATTTCTAGCTTTGCCATTGTTCTTTTATGCAGACGCAGTCTACCCGTTTCCTCAACGTATTCTTCACCGCGTGCCCTACTTGAGATCAAATATATTGTTCCTGAAGTGCGGCTAAGAGGCGGCCGAATTCGCCGAAATTTCAGCATTCGAACAGCTACAACATTAACTATACCAACGTCGTATCAGCTATTCAAAGGCAGTTTGTAAATTTTTTCTTTGCTGAATACTTACTCAAAATAACGACCTCTCTTTTCGGCCGGCAGCCGTTGGAAGAACACATAGCATTCTATAAGGCACTGCCAGAGCAGGACGTTTGTATATTATACACATATACAATAAATGTCCCGCAGTGTTACGTCTGAATCATCACTAGGAGGTTCTGATAGTAAGATTTGATAACTCTTTTAAAAAACAAAGTGTCTTGAATGCTATCCGTCAGCACATAGTCCGCGAACACAGCGGCATTTTGGAAGAGTCGTCTCAATCTATAAATTCTCTTATGTTATTCTAGCGAAGGGCTGTCCGTAAGTGTCAACTTCAGTGCTCAGCTACTGCAGTGAAGACACCGCTGCACAGCTGAGAGCAATAGTCTCGATGGTGCTTACTATCTTCAGCACAATACACACCACCTCGTAGGGAAAAGAGGCTTTTTTGTGATTTGTTAGATGCAGAGATTCTTTTTCTTGGAGTCATTCTTGCTACATCATCTATATTGGTCAGGCGATCGATTGAACATAGAAAGTGCAGCAGAAAAGCTTCGGGTATGAACACAGACCACTGAAATGGAAATGCATTGGAAGCTATGCACTTCGTGGAATTTGCCTACAGTGCCTTGCGCACAGCGAATTTTCGGTCCTATATGTTAAAGCTGGACTTGGGCCGAGTTATAGCATTTAAAGTTTGGCTATCAAAATCCGCTGCTAATTTGGTGGCAATCTAATGGTGTGCAATTCATAGAATAAAACTGCATTATCGTATAAACACAATCATGGATAGCAACAAACATTTTCTAATCGTTTTAAGGATATCACCGACATACTGGAGATCCTCGTGAAGACTACAGCAATGGCTAACTTTAGGAAATACTCACCGCTTCGTCCCGACTACATTATTCTTATGCAGGAATTAAAGCCGAAGAAAATTATCCCTTGTTGCTCCTCAAATTTCAGTCCCATATTTGTTCTATGCAGTCGTATAACTCGCACTTGAGTATGATTTCCTTTGAACTTCATGCATTTGCTCGGCGCTTAGACTCGATTGTTACCATCACATTCCTCGTCCGGTTCTTTTATGAACAAGCATTTTGCCAACAACTGCCATTTTCACCCTTATGATCTAATCAATTTGTTTCTTTCTCATGTTTCATATTAATTAATTTGTAGGAAGCATTAATTGTTGCTATGAGCACTTTTCAAGTGGAATGCTTCTCGTAACTACTAACACATTGTACCACTTCCCAAGACCGAGTTTCCATTAACCTCGGTGTTGATTGACAATTCACTGTTCTTCTTCAAAGAGCAAACACGAAGTTAGTATTACAAAATTTGTTAGCATGCAATAGCTGACGCTTCGAGACTTTAGCCTTCTTCAGAGCCTGGAAAGGTCAATTTGACATGCGATCTACTCAGCCAAACACTTTCATGACCCTAGCAGATAAAACTTAACACATAAATTTGTATTCGAATAATAAACGGCTTCTTTTAAACATCCACCGTTTTGTCCTTTGCAAACATTACAGTTAACTGGTGGAGAGCAGCCGCACAGAGTATATTACATGGGCTAAAAATGTGCTTTGGTCAGGCCATTGGGTCAGCCTGAGGCATGGCGCGAGGTCGCGCGTGACGACAAGTTACTCCTCCTTGCGGTTTATTTTTGGATTTTTGTAATTAACCGAAAAAGCTTCAAGAGTTTCACGCGCTGGTGTTTTCGATTCCTGTGCGAGGATAGTGACTCACTCTTACTTTAAAATCTTCTCCTTTATGTTTCTGTGTCCTGTGCGTGCCTAGATGGGTGCGTGCGGCGCAGTGATCGGAGGCACCCTACAATACACGCGGGATCGATTCCCATGCCTCTAGCCCACCGAGCCTTCCTTTCCTTCGGGATTGGAAAGTTGGTGTCAGACTTGTCTGCGAGGACAGCAGCACTGGCTCGATACATCGGTAAGCCACAACGAGTCATTGTAAAGACCAGCTATGCATTCAATCACCTCCAAACGATGCTTAATGAAATCGAACGCATGACGCATCCCTAAGGGATTGATCAACGCTGAAAGCTTAATCCTTGATTTTTTTATGCGCGTCTAGTGAAATGTTTAATTTCAATCTTAACCATTTTATTTACTGTCTGTTCTTTTTAATGGCGGGGTATGCTGAGGAATATAACTTCTATAATGCTGAGGGATTTGCAAAACACCGGACTGCAGGTGTCTGCGGTGGGGAACGAACGCGTTATTGTCCTTTTTGGGGAGTAACGCGTTCACCACAACACCATGCTGGTCCTTCGTTTCGCCTGTCTCTCAGCTAGTTCTATCGATCTTTTGCCATCAGCAATCAGCCGACAGCGGTTGACCTGGAGAGCCCAAATCGGCACTGAACCCAGTTAAGCTGAGGCTATAGTTTTGCAAATATCTCAGAATTATAGAAGTTATATTTCGCAACATACCCTGCACAACATACAAGTGTCAGCTTAGCCAATGTTTGCCCTCGGTCGCGATCACCGAAGGCACCCGCCACCTTCGTGGACCAGAGAGAGATTTGCCACCGTGCGACTATTCTGATACCAGGACGGTAGCGGATCCTCTAAATGCTTTACTCTTAGCTAGGCTTCCTGATGGAAACGTGCCACAATGGTAAACCGAAGTGGTTGGAAAATGAAATAGCATTCAATTAGCAGTCAAATTACCACTAAGTGTACTCGCTCGAAAAACGGTCTTTTGCATAGTTGGATCCTTGGATACTTGAATGGCCTGTCTTACTGGATGTGCGGTCCCCAGCTCACTCTCCATTTTTCGAACTTTTGCTGGTCTAGCCACTGAGTTTCTCTAGAGTTCCGAGGTCAATTTGGCCGAAGTCTGCCTCAGGTCGTCACCATTACAGGCGGTCGCCGGCCTTGTGAATCACAGAGAAATTTGCCATCACGCAACTAGTTTGATACCAGGACAGTGGTCGACATTCGTATTCGTTTAGGCTTAGCTGGGCTTCCTGGTGGAAACACTGGACTCAGCTTGGTTGACTCTGCCGAACGGATAAATGTTCCGGTGTACAGCGTTGCACCACACCGAAGAACACCTCTCAGCCAAGATGAGGCAGTAAACCGCTGGGAGAACTGACGTTAACTACAAAGGTGATTTGAAACGTCGGGTCTACTCAAATCTTCAGGATTCTTATGAAGAATTCTCTCAGGATTCTTATCAAGACACGATAACACGAAAAGGATGGAAAAGTGCAATGCCATTTTGAGAAACCGTCCCCTTTCAAGACATTGACGAAAACAATAAGTAACTTCTCACCATATGTAGTTTGCCTGTCATTCCACTTCGGCCGAATTTTGGGATTTTCTGCCTCATCTCTTGACTGTTAGTAGACCATAGCCCATAGACGAAAGCCTCGATAACTTGGCTTTTAAGAGCCGGTTTTTTTTGTCCTAAAAACTTAGAACGAAGCGGACCTATAGCTAGTGCTCCAAAGTTGCCACATAGACCTCTTCGTGTTTTGAGGCAAAATAACCCATAGGACTTCACTGTGGGTGAAAAACTTGCGCTCATCTCGCCTCTCGCCAAGATCAACCTCTATGACAACCAAGTGGATAGGTTGCGAAATCTGCATCAAGCGCGACACATGCGAATGGAAACTGATCAGGTGTTAACTGGTGACTCGAAAATATTTGTTTTCTTTCAAGTTGATTTAAATAAAAAACCGCTTAGGGAGTACTGACAATTCTAGGACTAGGAATACGGGCAGTAGTAATAGTACCTGTACCGATATTAGTACCGCTAATACTTGTCTAGTGAGAGAATGTTTTAGTTAAACGAATCAAACCCTTTCTCATGAAAGTCTTCCCACCAATCATCAGTTGTTGGTGTACTGCTTTGCTTTTAATTTCCTAAAATTCGAACCAATTTGAGGAAGCCCAGGACCAAACATTACTTCTTTCCTGGCTCCAGTTCAAGTACAGCAAGCTGGGAGCTACCGTTAAGCCACAACCGCGTAAGCGTCGTGCGTGGTAACAGGAACACTTCGCCTATCGTTCCTTCACCGGAATTCTTAATAAACCCCTTCGGGGACAAATCTACACCTCGTTCCGAATGGCACACGAGACGGACGGACGGACGGACGGTCGGACGGACGACAACGCGCAGGCGGCTCGTGCAGCAGTTCGCCTGCACATCAAGAGTGTACTGTACATGGTGCTCCGCTCCGGTTGAATTCGAAAACAGAGGCTGCTCGACGCAGTCCGACCAGTTCGAGTCCCACTCTGAGCAGGCTTTTTCATCGTTACTATCATTGTTCTTAGTATTACTGTTATCATTGCTGTTATCGTTATTTGCTGCGATCATCTTCGTTGTTATTGTTATTGCTATGATTGTTATTTTTGTTATCATTACCACTGTTATTATTATTACTGTTACCCGAGCCGTCGTCGCATGCAGTGTGCGGATGGCAACACTTGCATTCAGCTCGTTTCCCTCGCGTTCGCCATCCACAGTGCTCTTCGAACGTTTCCCTGGTTTTTTTAGACGATTTTGTCTTTTGGTTTCAACTGCGGTTCTATCGGCATCTTAGCACAAGCGACGAAAAACGATTCTAAACTTTAGGAAAGTGTGAAATTGCACAGAGGAAAGCAGTCGAAGGCTACTTAAATTGCGATGTATTCACACAATTCACATCTGCCAACGGTTATCCGCCTTATCCAAACTTGGAGATGGGTGTCGGGCTGCGATGAACAGCGGGGGATCCATCCCTCCGGCATGGTCGTCCAAGCTGAGGAGTAGACGTTTCCATTAGGAAGCCTAGCTAAGAGTGAACCAATAGCAGGATCCACCACCGTCCTGGTATCGAAATAGCATGGTGGCAAATCTACCTCTGATCCACAAGGAGGGCTGCATGTGGTAGTGACGACCTGGAGCAGACTTTGGCCTGGCTGACCTCGAGACTACAGGGAACCACAATGGCTAAACCAGTAAAACTCTGAAAAAAAAAATGGAAATTATGCTTGGGCTTGCACAACTAGTGAGGAAAGGTCATCCAAGTATCGATGATGTCGTATTCACTGAATAAGATTTCAATGGAATTTTGAGCATTGTTGGGTTAGTACACAGTCTAAAATTTCCCAATTTATAGTAGATATGATTGAAGAGGCTAATCATTGTGATTCTGCTGAAGACGTCCAACAGCATCTCTTCACCTTCTGCTATATCGTTTGAGCAAGATGAATTTGGTTTCTCTAGGTATTTAGAACTGAACTACCTATACGAGTACTTACTAAACGTTTTTCTAAACCATTTTCTATAATAAGCGTGTAAGGAGGGAAAGGTTCCTTACGTTTGGGGAACATTAGGCGTCCGTTATGTGGTGAGTTTCCGTCGAAAATTTACGGACCGATAGTCGTTTCTTCTATTTAAATATGGAGACCTGTCGTGTACACCCTTGTGGTTTCGTATAGAACCCGAAGAGTATTGCTTTCCGTTGCCCCTTCTGGTCGGCACTTCATGGAATTTGATTTAATGAATTGTTATTGCTCATGATTATTCTGAATCAGTAGTTAACTAGAAAACCGACTGTTTTGCTACTGTCAGAGTTGTGCACATCTCTCGTGTGCTTGTCGTTGTTGCTGATCTTGTTCTTAGGCGATTGTTGACATTTTGGCGAATTCGCCTTCTTCAAAGCCGTGTGCTCGTATATCTCTTGTGCTTCCTGACCTTTCGTTTTTATCACCGACCGAGCTAAGGATCCGGCAGCGCTAAAAATGTTGTTTCGAAAGAGTCGAGTGATAGCCGTTCAAACTCTCATGCTTCATCTTTCACGTCAACAATAATCGCGTTCGTTTGAATATTTCAGCATGATAGAAGGAGCAGTACGGGAAGGCGGTGGTCATCACACGATAGTTGGTTCATTCCTTTCATTCTACTATTCCCATCTTTATTGATGTCTTCTTGTTAATCATTTATATAAGAAGAAATTGTTCGACGACTACTCCTCATGGTACACCAGATTGAACCTCGAAATGGTTTCGCTTATATGTAGTTGAACATCACTTCGTTGTAGGCACGACGACACTCATTTCGTCTATCTGTGGCTCACACAGCAGCTCTTCCACCTCATCTGCAGCCGATAGAGATGCTCATGACCCTATCAATAGGATCGTTGATCGAGAACAACTTTTCATCGGTTGATCACACTGTCAAATCTTCCTTGCTAGGGGTACTCGAGCCGACTGAGCAATTTTTTCACATTTGTCAACAGTCGACAAAGGTAACATTTTGGTTTTTTGTGTAGTTTTGCGACAATTACTTAGTGCCACTAGTCTGATTGTCTAATTTTCGACACTTCCTAGACCATATCAAACAGAACTTATCGTGGTTTTATGCGTTTAGATGAGTATCGACGACAACCGGCGTAAACGCCTCATAAACGAGTTGAAACGGCGAACAGACATCGAGCACTATCGCGGTCGCAGTATAAAGCCAGCTGGCCTGCACCAGGTTGGTACGACAATAATGTCCCTTATGAGCTCGCCTTACTAGCACTTATCTCGAAGCCTTCTTTTTATTCTTTCAATAACGGAATTTCGTTTTAAAAGGCATATTGAACCATAGCGAAATTGAGATATTCGCAAAACTTGGACCTCGATCCAGATCGAACCACGGTTACCCTTTCCGGGCGCTCGCCTATTACACACTGCATCGTTGAGGCCCCAAATCCATCTTAGTCAGGAGTATTGCTTACTTTTCTCAATACATTTTCAGGACGCTGTTGATATTGAACGAGTTACCCTTACAATGGAGGTCACGTATAGCGACTACGAGGAAATGTTCACCAAAAGGTGTATGCATATCCTCATGGTCATCGACACTAACTTTTCACAATTGCCTTAAATTTTAGAACAATCGGAAGCACTGCGGAAAGTTGTGCAAATATAATGTTTGAGACAAATACAATAATACAATTTCCTGATCGCCATGAGGACAATCCGGACTTTATTCACCAAGTTAGTCCCAATCTATAACTGTGCTCCTTTACACTTCAAAATTTTTAGTTCTTCTTACTGTTTGAATTAAACTATAGGATGGCTCTATGGACAGTAAAGTAAGAATAGTTATCATAAGTGGAAGTTCATCAGAGACTTCGAAAAAATTCCGTCATCGTTGTTCTAACCATAATAATAAAAGGACAAAAAGTGATAAAGCTTTTGGCGTTGATCTATTCCTGATGGATGCGCCGTGCGTTCGACTTCATTAGGCATCGTTGGAGGTGATTAAATGCATATCTGGTCTTTACAATGACTCGCGGTGACCTATCAGAGTATCAAACCAATGCTCCTGTCGTCCCAAACAAGTTTGGTATCAATTTGCCGGCCCCGGAGTAATGTAGAGCTTGGTTTCCTGGGCTGCGGTGATCTGCCTCATTTGTATTGCAGGGTGTCTCCGATCACTACGCTACACACACCCGAGCAGAATAATATGAACGGTATTACACAAAAGGAGGCATGTGGCGCAGTGGTCGGACGTGCCCTGCAACGCACACGTGGAATCGATCGCCGCGCCCATGGCTCACTGAACTCACCATCCCTCCGGGGTCGGGAAATTGGTACCATACCCGTCTGGGAGGATAGCAGCACTGCCTTGATACATCGGTAGGCCACCGCGAGTCATTGTAAAAGCCAGGTATTCATTCAGTCACCTTCAAACGATGCTTAATGAAGTGGAATGCATTGGGCATCCCTCAGGGATTAGTCACCGCTGAGAGTTTTTCCCTTTTTTATTACACAAAAGAGTGGAAGAGCTAAATTAAGTAAAATTTCAATCCGTTATACTGTTTATTTTAATATTATGCATGCGCGTATTATCAATCCATCCCATCAGGATACTTGTGCGCTTCATTCGACCAGGTATTTCGATATCACGCAGTGTTAACGACAATCAGATCTGTTTCAAAATTCAGTACAGGTATTGCACCTGCTTAAGCAACTACTTGATGCTGAAAAACCGTAAAATGAAATAGACAAGATGAAAAATGTAGATAGGAACACTGTTGCTTAAGGTCAAATCAGGACTGCAATGCTAGCTACTTCAATATAGTCATGTTGTGGGTAGCATCAGGAATCGGATCAAAACAAAGTGTCCGGGATATACTTTGGAGACTGCTTTTTGCTTCACACCTACAAGATTTTGAAATGGCCTAATGAAGAATGTAATTTTTCGTATTTTTCCTGAGGTTACGGATAGAGAACGCAGGAGTAACGTCAAACTGCGCTATTTTGTACCATTCATGCACTAAGGTATCCGCGTTAGCTAAGTGAGTACGAATTTTGCGAGAGAATATGCTGTATGGAAGTTACACATGCATTTTTTTTGTGCACTTAATTAATGCGACTCCATTCCTAGGCTAATATCGTTTGTCACACATTTAGGTGACAATCACTGGCAAGCTCACAAACGTTGAAGAAGCACGGCTCCGACTGAGGGTATATTCTGCCTTTATACTAAACATTTTGAAATTCTTGCTTTGATTTCAAAGTCTAAAAATATTACTACCATGATCTAGAAATTCTGCCCAGTAGTTCTGATGTTCGCCGTATCAGAAAAGCTACGTGATGATGTTGCCATTGTCGGACTAAATCAATGGTTAGAAAAGAGAACTCAGGACGGTTCCTTCAATTTTCCCAACATTCTCATTCAAGCGTTACCTCACTCTATGTCAGAGTCTTTCAAGGTATCCTCTCATATGTCAGACATTTTTAGGTGATGTGTTTTTGCTTGGGTGGAATTATCTTACAAGTAGCTGCAATTATTTAGGACCCCGTAATACGTATCAGTGGTCGCATTGGAGAAGAACATTTACTACTGGAAACATGTGAGCGCCTACGCGAGCTACTTTTTGCATCCGACGTGGCGGAGAAGGTTTGTTAACTCTTGCCATTAGTGCTCCTCAGATCACGTTTGGTAGGAAACTACCTGAGAAAAACGCAAAGTAAGGGCATCTGAGATGCAGTTGTAATACACGAGTCCCCTGAAAAGATAATCGTGGTTCCATCTGGCTCGGAGTTCAACTTTTGCAAATACTTCAGCATCGTTATGGTTGTCTTCAATATCTTAGCTTTCTCAGCCATCTTAATTTGACGATACAAGTATGCGTCTTAAATTTCTAAACCACTTCGAGGTCTTCTTCAGGTCTCTTTCTCTACTCATATGGAAGTCCCAGCTGCTCAACGGTCTCACCTTGTAGGAACACCGGACGGAGCTCAACTGGTAAATTTACAATGATGTTTTAAGTGTAGTTTTATGGTATAGTAGCCACCACTAAAAGCTTTTCAGCTTGTTATATCTCGTTTTACTAAAGCGTTACTACATTTCCCATCCCAGTCAGAAGAACTCCCACAGACTCTTTTCTTCTTCTTTACCGGCCAACCAGAAGCTATATTAAAAGCCCGTCGTTTTGTACAGGTTTTCTAGTCATAAGTTTTTTTTAAAATCTTGTTTGGAAAGTATTTATTATTCTAGGGTCTGCTTCCTATGCAACTATGTTTTCATGCTGGAAATGAGGACCTTCGCGCTAAAATAGAAGACAAAGTTGTCATTTTCAGTTATAATTTGCTTGTTTTTTCTCTTACTTTTTCAAGAGTTGAAATTCTGAGGTCTTGAAGCATGCAATTTATGCACTTAGCAATTAAATTTGTCTCTTCAAGTTCCCATTATCTCGTTTAGAATCGTATAGTAAAATTTTATGATGAACTACTTCGCGTCTCTGTGAGCGTTGTGCCCTCAGACCTCGAGTCCGTCACGGTTCTTCCAGGCGATCAAACGAGGGTGTGTTATTGTTTCGTAGTATTCTAGTTGTTCTTAATTCGATGTCTGTCTGTTTCAGCACTACATATCTCTTCGAACAAGTGAGTACAATGTGGGCGCATTATATGCCGTTATGAGACGTGTACTCAAACATGGTGATGATATTCCTATGGTGACGCCTACGGATTATGCTGAGATGCTGCCTCTTGTCCCAGACCTCATTAAACATGCATGTGAGGTGAATTTCAGGGTATGTAAGATAACTGTTTCGTAATGTTACATGTAATTTTGTCAACCGACCATTGATTTAAGTATGAATAATCTAGCCACTGCCTTGTTTCATTGATAAGATACAAAGTTTTTTTTTACTTACTCAAATACTTGGATGTCACGTCCTCACTGGTTCTGTGGGCCTCAGCTTAATCTCTATTCCGGAGTTTTGCTCGTTTGTGGATTGTGGTTCCTTGGAGTCCAAAGGTCAGCTAGGCCAAAGTATGCCCTGGGTCGTCACCACCAAAGGCAGTCCCTGCCCTTGTGAATCAGAGGGAGATTTGCTGCCATGCGACTGTTGTAATACCAGGACGATTGTGGATCCGTCTATTGGTTTACTGTTAGCTGGGTTTCCTAATGAAAACGCTGAACTCTTTAGCTAGGAAGATCCTTCTAGGAGGGGGATGAATCCCAAAGCCATACATTGCAGCCCGACATCCACGAACACCTCCCAAACACGATGAGGCGGTAAACCTTTGGGAGGAAGGCTATTTACTGCTCTGCATGTGGCGATTGGGCCGAATCGTTAACCAAATAAATTTTTATGACAAGCTCATGTTCACCTATCAGTGAAGCAACGCATTGATTAGATTACTGCAGATTATTCTTACCTTTTGTTTTTTAAGGCATTAAAGTGTGTATATGTAGTTTTTTTTACGTTTTTAAGGGCGCGTGTGGCGCAGTGGTTAGAGGCGCCACTGCGACACGCACGTGGAATCGATCCCTGCGCCCATGGCTCATTCCTGTGGGGTCGGCAAATTGGTACCAGACTTGTCTGGGAGGGTAGCAGCACTGGCTCGATACATCGGCAGGCCACAGCGAGTCATTGTAAAGGCCAGATATGCATTCAATCACCTCCAACGATACTTAATGAAGTCGAATGCATGGCGCATCCCTGAGGGATTGATCAACGCCGAGAGCTTCATCCTTTATCCTTTATATGTAGTTTTCATGCGGTGTTTCCAACCCAATTTTAACTAGAAAGTTAAATTCGTCATTAATCTCTACGTCATTAGTTTAACACATTTTAGTGTCGACTGGAGCCATGCTCTCTTGTTCTTCCCCCATTACCTTCTATACTTACTCCTACCGTTACTTCATTGTCACATTCCTTGGAAGGAAATATTCCTAACCACGCAGATGCTTCTGTTCAGTTAGTAGGATCCGTAGAATCTCCGATCGTTTTGCATGAGAATTTTTCATCTGGTAAGTGGTTTTTCAAATAAGGAGCAATAGTTTCTTGGGACAAAATTAAGTGTATTTGACATATAGTTAATTATAGCTTCATCTAGTAGACGTAAGTGCATGGAAACATCTATCGATACAAAATCTTCAGCATGCCAGAATACTCCTGAAAATGGAGCATCTTTCCGTTAGTTACGATACTGTTTCAATTAGAAATAGAGTCAGTTTTTTAGAAGAATTTTTAGGTCCTGTGGGTGCAGCAAATCGAAGTAGACACTCATCACCGCAAAACTATTCTTATGAAAAATACAATTCACGTTACATTAACAAAGAACACACTACGCAGGGTAAAGGTACCAAGTTTCTTCTTTTTTTTATATCTCTCTACTTTTATCTTTCTAATTCTATCCAGAAATTATATGGGCCAGATACGCATTCATTCACCTCTAAGATGCTTATTGAATCTGAATGCGTGCTGCATCCCTCAGGGATTGATCAAAGCCGGGTGGTTAATCCTGTCGTTGACAGTAACTAATAAGCCTGAAATTTTGAGGAATTCTGGCATCGATTTTATTTGATAGACGATTTAATGAGCCCTTATTACTTGTTTTTAACATTTGCGAGTGATAAGTGATGATGATGGAGCAGGCGGCGAGTGCTCATAAAATGTGTGCATCATGACAATTGAATTTTCAGTGGTAATCTCTATAGAGTGAACCAGCTGCTGTTTTGTGCACAGAGCAAGTACATTTCAATGAATTGTTTTTCATCGATATTTGAGATCTTGTAAGAGAGACTGTCAAACACGGATACACTGAGGGTTAATCATGAGGTCCCGTAAACGTGATTACATGTCTTATTGCGCATTCCTTTCGGCTGGAAATTGTTGGACCGTCAGAGTTGAATTATTCGAGGACGAATTGCAAAAGGTGTATAGATAGTCTGCGCAAGTGAAATTTTATAGCTTGCGGAATTGTTGTTATAGATGTGTTTAAGTTACCTGTAAAAAGTGTATATTGAAGGTTATGCTCATTCCAAATGGCACGCGAAAAGTGTTTATTAGATCTTTTTAGTAGCTCTGCGGCTCATTCCCACTGACAGGTGATTGGTGATGCTGCCTATAGGTCAATAATAGCGTGTTCAGTCCCCTCCATATCTCAGCAAGATTATGGTTATATCAGTTTTTTATTTACATCACACGACTTCGCATATTTTGCAGAACACAGCTAGTGTTCCATAGGATTCATCGTCTTGCATCCGTAATCAGCGATGGCCTTCAGACTTTTATTTAAACCTGGCTGCTAGTTGAGGTTCTAGCCTTCATGAATATCGATGAATGCTGATTGATTTGATGCTCCTTGGACAACTAGAATAGATCTGTTAGAGCGTTTCCAGCTCTTCAGCTATGCGGGGAAGCCGGGCTTCCTGGATCGAAGAGTGCTCTTCCCAGAGAACTCTATTAACGAGCCTTGGAAGTATGGAACTGCTGGTTCATTGGTAGTGAGATCAAAACAGCGAGGATACGTGTATTATTGCATATTATATCTCACCTTTGCACTTACTAATTGTGACATTCTAGGTCGTAATGTAAATGTTTACGTTTAGAACATTATTCAAATATTGGTGGGATAACAGATAAGCATATACATTGTTCCTAAAGTTGCACTTCACGCACGGATGATGCATTGTATGTATGCACGTGTACACGCCTTTTCTTTGACATTACCCGTCATCACATCTGCTATGCGCACCCCAGCATCTCTTCCATTCGATTCGTTTCACTGACATTCATCGTCCACGGTGATCATCGAACATCCGCGGGTTGTTTCCGCTGCTGCTTGAAGATCTTCTTTATGAATGTCGTAGAATTCTGGTTGAGTCGAATTCTTCTTGAAATATTGAAGATAACCTGACTAAGACGTTCTGATGTGGACTAGAGAAGAGCATTAAGGTAGGGGTCGAACTAGCGTCTTTTCTTTCTTGTCTACGGCGTCACTAATCACCACGCTATCCCCATCCACTTGTGCATACTTAATTCTTCCAGATATTGCAAATATTACTATACAAGTTTTTTTAATTCATTGACGTCTAATCGTAGCGCTGAAGTGTGCTTAAATTTCGAGCTATAGTATGCAACAACAGCAGAGGTTCAAGTAATCACCGTTGTATTCAAACCACACGAATGAATTCGTGCGAAAAGAGGTTCAGTGTATTAAATTACAAAGTGTAATGAATACGTTTTTGCGGACTACAACTGGCGAAACATCTTCTTAGGTCAATATCAACTGAATACAAAGTGTATCATGGAAATCACATGAAAAAAATAAACTTCCGGAAGGGAGATACGGAAGGAAATCACAGAATGCTGTCCATTCTACCATTACTGACTCAGCACAAACGGTTATCTAAGTTTTTATTTAGATCCACGAAATGAACTTTTAGATCTTCTTCAACTTGCGCGTCCAAGGAATAACTATGGCGAGCGGCGAGTGCGTCAAAAGGATGATACGATAATCTATGTTTCCATTTTAACGTTAGTAATCGCCGGATTACGACCGCTTTTTCAGGGAAATTCTTCCCGATCGAATCGCTCTGGACCAAATCCTTATTCCAAGCATCACCTTGCGTTACGATGCCGTAGTGAAGTTCAGGTGAGTAGAAAAATTCAGTCTGTTCAGAACTTTTGTCCATATTGTCTTGATTTCTCCGAAGTGAGTCGTGAAAGTCAGCATTCAATCCAATTCGGTTCAAGTATTTCGATACTATATTTCGTTTTTTCTTCGGTGGTAAATGTAGTGTGCTAGGGTTGGCCGATTTTCTTCACTCAAATAATCTGGACAGTGCGAACTTCATACCAAATACCAACTTCACTTGTATTTTCATATTCAAAATGTCTACGCATGATATCGTAGTCTGTTTAATTGATTGATGTCGCATGATGCCCGATCCATGATATTCTTTTTACCAGCCATTATATTTGAATTTTATGCAGGGCCATCTGATCCTCGACTATGCAATATCTTCCCTTTTTTGACTGTTCGTACGGAAAGTCAGTTCTCCTAATTCCACCTTAGATATTTCCGATCATACTGCGGTTAATTGCCATGTAATTTTATACACTTCGTCTCCATTTCTTCGGAATCACAGTGCCACTTTCTTCAACGAAAGAGAAGTCGAGAGTGCCCAAGTGCTACCGCTTACAATGGAGCGCAAATAGACGTCCATCTTGAAGTTATCCAGCAATATTCTTCACTTGTACTGTTTATGGATCTCACGAAAGTATGCTTTGCTCGATATAGGTCTTCCAGTAGTTTTCCAAAATCAGAAGAGTAGAAGGAAGAAAAGCCGTACATTTGACCTCTCGGTGTTCGTTTCTATTCATAATAGGCTTTTCTTGATTGTAGCCCTCATAAGCCAACGGTTTCCATTAGAATGAGGAGAAATGTTCTTGTCCCACAAGCACTATTATATTTTTGTGTCTATGTTATCCTTCCCCTCCCAGCGGTTTACCACCTCATCGTAGCTGGGAGGTGCTCCTGGGTATCGGGCCGCGATGTACAGCCGGTGGATTCATCCTACCGGCAGGATCTCCTAAGCTGACAAGGAGTCTGGCGTTTCCATTAGGAAGCCCAGATAAGAGTAAACCAATGCCAGGGTCCACCACCATTCTCGTATAAAACTAGTCGCATGGTGGAAAATCTCACTATGGTCCACAAGGGTTGCGACTGCGTGTGGTGGTGACAACCTGGGGCAGATCTTGGCTAGGCTAACCTTGGGATTTCAGGGAAGCACAATAGCTAAGCCAGCAAAACTCCCAAAAGTGGTGATTGTGATGTGAGCCGCAAAACCGGTGAGGACGGGTCGTCCATGTATCCAAGTGTCCAAGTATGTTATCCTTCCACTTGAACACCTTTACCCTTCCACTTTAACACCTTTGTATTGCTTCGATCAACTGTCCCTTCTTTAACTTTTGTGGATAACCTTTGGAAATCTCTTCTTTGTTCTTCCAACAGCTATCGACACAATGGGTCTTCCTGTGAAATAAGTCATCCAAAGGAAGACACACGCACCAACTAACGGCGTAAAGATGCTTTTCTTCACCATGCGAAAAGCACATGATCCATCACCACGTAATATACCAAATATGCAGTTGTGAAGGAATTGTTACCAGTATAAGACGAAATTGTAGTTTCGCAGTCTTGTACAACTTCTTTGTAACACGTTGCGTTGTAAGGGAAACGGATATTTGCCAACAAACGTTCAAATCTCCTCGTCATTAAAGGACTGAAACAGGACGGCGTGGAAAAGCTGGATTTGCACTTTGATAATCCTTCATTGGTGGTGTTTTCATCTCGTCAACATTTATCGCTTCCCACGGTAGATCCTATACAGCATAACTTTTCGTGTCCTTCCCGACTAGTCAAACATCGACTATAAAGAAATCATAAGATCTGGTGCACTAATGTACTAAATTTTCTTCTATACGTTCGTGATGTTTTCGATCTCAACTCAAAAAAGTCCTCTACCTGTCGAAAATTTCAACGAATTCATAATTCAATGCCGAGGTTAATAGAAAGTCGATCCTGGGTACTGTGTCGAAAATTTTTCGTTCAGTGTAGAAAAATCCAGTATCATCGTGTTTACGTCACTATTAAACAGTAAAAAATGGCAAGTTCAATGTTTTTTCGGCCTCCGCTTAATCAACTGTTGTTGCTTTTGTCTCAGTCAACGCGCTCGTGACGATGTGCAGTGATTTCAATACGTATGATTCCAAAATAGTAGCCTCTTTCAAGCTTAAACCAATACATTTTAGCTCATATTGAATTTGTAAATAGGGAAAAAGTAGAGCTTGCAGTTATTTGCCAACCAAATATGTTTCCTCATTCTTCCGAGATGACGGGCGTTTGTGGTGCGGTCGGAACCGCGCTGTAGTACACAAATGGGATCGATTCCCGCGCCCGTGGCTCACCAAGTCCTTCATCCCTCCCGAGTCGGCAAATTGGTACCAGACTTGTCTGGGAGGATAACAGCGCTGGTTCAATACATCGCTGGGCCACCGCAACTCATTGTTAAGGCCACATATGCATTCAGTCACCTTCAACGATGCTCATTGAAGTCGAACGCATTGCGTGTCCATCAGGGATTGATCAGCGCCGAAAGCTTTATCCTTTTATCCGTTACCGAGGTGAAATTCTGATCTTCCATAGACCGAAAAGCATATGTATGTTATTTTTTGAGATTATAATTAGCCCATATGTGTTATAAGTTTAATGCTTGATTTTTTTTCGAAGGGACTGTCGTGGTTCTGTACACGGATAGGTCACGAATTAGAAGTCCTGTTTCGTGAACAACGCTTTTGGAGGCTCACTAATTCGATGCCACTAACGTCACTTTAACACATTTACGATGATACCGGATTGTACTTGATTTATGTTCTCTGCATATTTTTTTCCAGCAAAATATATTCTTTTTATCTACTGCCCGTTATTTTTTCACAAAGGGTATAATGTGAAATGCAACCACAATGAGCAGAGCTTCACTGTCGTCTAGGATCCATGTCACTGTGCTGTTGAGAAGTTGATCGTCCTTGTTGCCTAGAAGAAGCAGACTAGATAGAGTCATGCAAGCTGCATTCCAATTCATGCGTCAATCAGCTATCGAGCTTTTCTTTTTCTTTTGTACCACTGTAATCTCTTGGAAATGATGACAGATTATTGGATTATTGATGTCGAGCTTCCCTACAACCCCTCACATTATTATTAGATGGACGACTATCCGCTTCAAGTGTTGTTGTTAGCAGTTTATAGAGGTACAACACCTCTGCCTAAAGATTCACATATTCGGTGTGAAACTTTAAGACCTATCTAAATATCGTGCTTTGGAAGCCTCTTCCTTTTTTACCCATGTCTTAGCGACATTTGAAGTTGCTACCTTAGCTCAGTATGAAAGTTTAAACTCGAAGAGAACAGTGTTAATTTTCTCTGTGTGCCTCATTTAATACCGGCTTAGACGGGTGAACTGAGTTCCGGAAAGAAAATCACATAGGATATTGCTGCACAGGGAATAAATTTCGTACGGTATTAATGACAACGTTGTTAGCAAGCATTAATTATTTTAAAAAATCCGTTTGTAAATTTCTTTATGACGATATCCGTCGTTCGTCGGCCTCTAATATTCAAAAACTTTTTGGATACATTTATTTTTACGACTGATCCTCAAAGCGAGTGATTATCTTAGTGGTGAGGGTAAGGAAACATGTGTGCTGTTCGTGTAGGCTTAAGTGGGAACCTTAGGGACACCACATGGTCACCACGAGAAGTTAGTAAACCACTGACAAAATTTTTACTAGAGATAATTCTTCTGCTCTTTCGCACTGTTTAATTTGAAAAAAAAAAGCCTAGCAGTTAATAAATGTGTATTCGTTAATGTTTCCACAAGTTAATCGAGAACATTAAATAATCTTATTGAGGCTAATAAAACAGTGGTATTGATGCCGATCATCACGAGCACAGTGGTGATTCGATTCAGCCTCGCCGCCCGATGTCTTCCGATAGGCGTAGACTAACTTCTTGACCTTATCCGCTTCCAGTGAATGTGCGGTTTACCTAGTGTATGTGGTCCTAAAACAGTCGTCTCATGTACCCGGCATTTGAGAGTTTTTTTATTGAATCCGATGTGAAGCGCTATCGTTTGCCAATGGTGTAGGTTCATTTACATATGGAATAAAAGTGCAAAAAGATAGTGCTTTTGGCGTTAATCTGTACCTTAGTGATGAACCATCCCTTCGACACCATTATGCATAGGTAATTTAATGTGGATGTTTGGCCTGTACTTCCATGTTTCTGTCAATGTACCAGCATGGTGTTTTTCGTTCTCATTAAGTATTTGAAGTAAAACAATTGAATCAAATGGACTAGTTTTTCTGTAAGTAGTTGAAAGAGTGACGTTTGTTCCTCAAATAAAAAGGATTATTCATAAAATTTCGTTTGTTCGCAAATGAATGTTCATGATTAGTTGTGAAGGATTTTTGCAAGTCACTTTTTTGCAGAGAAATACCGATGGTCGCTTTTCTCGAAATTCTTCGAAACCACAAATCGGTACGTTTTACCAATAATATATTAGCCTGATCCTTGGTTAGTATCCAATTTTTTCACAGAATACTGTTTTCATGCCATCGCAGGTGACCCTAACCTTAACTCTAGGAGACACAACGGCGGTGAACGATTTCCTCACAAGTGTGTTGTTATTCTTTTCAATTTTTGAGATTATTTGATACCTTACTGTACGTTGCATATATATCGTTAGGGTAACTGAGCATTCTCGTAGTACTGAATGGCGTGCGAGTCAGTCAAGGGCTCGGCAGGTATCCACCAATTCATCTGAATCGAAAACTTTGTTGGTGAGAATGTTCTGCTTCGTGTAGCAAATCTCCTTTTTGCTCGAGTTTTAGTGGTTAAATAGCTTTTTAGAACCAACGTCCACGTAATCCTAAGGTCGAGCTTCAACGACGCGTGAGAAATGGACAGTTTGTTGAGGGCCAGCAAGAGTTCTGCCGGCGTCCTAGCAGAAGGTTTAGAATTTGAAAAATTTGTCAGTCTTTTCTGATTTTTCAAAACCTATTCTACCATATCTGACTCATTCCGACGTTATAACTCAAAAAATTTGTTTCCGCCACTCAGCCCACTACATCTACAGCGATATCTAACATAATGTCAGTAATCGAGTTCACATTTCCTGGACAGGGATTTCAAGTGAATTCTATCCAGTATTGTTTATCTAATTTTCAGAATGGATGTCATGGACCTCATTAAACTCGCTTCTGCAGAGGACAGTGACCGGCGAAGGGGTTCAATTGAAGACAATAGCTGTATAGTTGATTCTGGTGACACCCACGGTGGAAACACCATTGTGGAATGAGGCGTTGCTGACACAGGGGAGGCTTTGCAAGAGTCTGTTGATTTTTCACGTATTTCATGCTTGTTTAAAAAAAGAAGACAGTATTTCTAATTGAACGGGATGATTTGGAGCGAAAGCAAGCTTTTCCTAGAAATCAGTAAAGTACTAAATTACAGCTGTACAAATCTTGTGAAATTCGACCTAGTGTGTTCTTGTATTCACGGCGTTGTTTAAAACGATCAATATGTTGATTATGGCGAGCAAAATATCATGTGTCTAGTATGTGAACAGTTCACACTCAGGCGTTTTATTGGTATTTGTTGGTACTTATAGGAGCATCCTCCCAACGGTATACCGTCTCATCGTGGTGGGAGGTGTTCCTGAGTGTCGCGCTGCGAATTACAGCGGGGTATTCATTCCCATGCAGGGTCTCCCAAGCTGAGAAGGAGTCGGCCGTTTTCATCAAGAAGCTTAGTTAAGAGTAAACCAATACCAGGAGCCACCACCGTCCTAGTATCAAATTAGTCGCATGGTGGCAAACCTCCCTCTGATCCACAATGACTGTGACTGCCTATTGTGGTGAAGAGCTAGGGCAGACATTGGCCAGGCTGACCCCAGGCTTCCAGGAAACCACAATGGCTTAACCAGCAAACCTCCGAAGAAATAGAGATTATGCTGGTGCCTGCACAACCAATGAGGACAGATCATTCAAGTATCAAATACTTATAGGAGCATCTTAAATTTCTTTGCTAGAAATTTCCCAGGAAGTAAATTTTTGATGGTTTCACATTTCTATATCCTTTCATGGAATTTGAATTATCTACAGGTTTCTTCTTCTTCTTCATCTAGATGCCAGTGCTCTTCTTCGCTTTCCGCGAGGCGAAGCCGTCAGGATTTATGCAGTTGTCTATAATCAAGCTGCAGATTTACTTAGTATTAATCAAGAATGTATGTTTCCTAACTCCTTACGTTTTGAAACATTGTTAAATACGACGAATTCCTTCCCGAATAATTCGCTGTTCTAGCAACCTCCTGGTGATGACTATGCATGTGGGTAATATGAACGATTGTGACCACAACGACGTTTTGACTGCTTTTCGGCGTGTCAATATCATTATGGGCTATTTTTATATGGTAGCCCTCATGTGGTTATTATTTCCCCAATTTCTTCGTACTACTCTGTTAGCTCTCAAATTTACTGCGTTACTGTGAATACTTGTTAACATTGATAATATTCATTTCCTTCTATTAGTTAATTCTCAACAATCACCTTCATTTTATGGGTTTTTGCATTTGTAACATCGTAGCGCTTGATTGCCTTTCTCACTTCCTATTTACCAGATCACCTTTCTGTATATATTCACGATGTCTAAGCTTTCTTGTACAATAGCATTATTTTTCTTCTTTTAATTATACTCCTTTAAGTGTCTGTTTTATGCAAGAAAATTTAAAGTGTAATAAGTGCTCAAATTAGGATCTCAGTGAATATTATTCCAAAGTTACTTGCACTCGTCGTTTCCAACAGTTTTATCAACTTTTTGAGCGTTTATTACCCTTGATCTGGCCTTTATTTTACCCAGGATACTAAATTTCCATAAGTTAGTAATACCTGTGCTTGCGCTTTTCCTTTCTTGTGCCACAAGTTAACACCACTGTACTCATCTTACTTGTTCACATCGCATGATTCTCTTTCTTGTAAAATACTGACTGGTTTGCATACTCGAGTAACTATTTTGATGATGATGTTAATGTTACCGTAGTGGATTTCGTCTCATCTATATATTGATCCGCATTTGCTGTAAATGAACTTAATACGTTCTTCGAAGTGACCGACAGAAATTCCGTTCATTATTTTTATGTACGATCCCACTTTTCATGTTATGCAAATTTGAGCCCTTCCTTCACTCGTCTCATCGCCTTGCACTCGTGGTTCGTGAAGGTCTTTACATTTGTATGTTGATTCGACTGAGGACTTTGTCTTCTTCAATGACATCATTGAATGGTGTTACTGTTGTTTACTCTTGACATGATTGGGTAGATGCGCTAAATCTTCATCACCAGCAGTTGCCGGGTTTTGTGTACCTGATGGAGCATCTCTCAAGCAAGTATGGCACTAATTTGCAGACGTGGGTTTAACGAAATTCTGAGTTAGACAACCTCAAGATTAGAAAGCACCTTAATGCTAGTTGTGATTAGATCTGTATGATTTTCGCCAATGCGAAAAGAGATGATGAACGAAATTCAACTGGTGAAATCTTAGAAGTGGAAATGTATTTCTAGACATCTTATGCTTATTGTGCTAACATGTAAATTACACGAGTAAGGCGAAACTGTTACAGATATTCGGTTATGAGAAGAGAAAAGTAAGTCCAAAATAAAGGAGTAGCGAGCAGTGTTAACCATATTTTACAGCAAGCGGAAAAATAGGTTACCAGTGGGTTTGCGTCTTAACAAACGCAAGCTCTGTCTTCTGCTCTCCCTAAGATATTAAACTACATAACCATTAACAAACACATTCATATCGGAAAACAAGATTGCCACATTCAATAGAGAAAAACTCTGGACCACCAAACGTCTCAAGTTCAGAGGAAGTGGTGCGTAGATGCTTTGACCCGGTGACCTGCGATAATAGTGTTTATCACCATCACTTATCAACTTATCATCGTTCTACTCCAAATACATCGTTCTCTCGAGTCAAACTCTTTTTTTGCACATATACTTTTTTGTGAGCTCGGTTTAGAGAGCCCTTCGCTGCGGTTCTGGCATAGGACCTAAAACATACTAAGTAGTGCTGGAAAATATTTCTGGTTCTTTTATAATGGTGTGTACATCCATGCGATTACATTGAGTTTTACCTTTAGTGATCGTAAAATTCCGCATTTTCTAACCTTTGATGGTGCTTGAAAATAAATTGAGCGCTTTTTTTTTCGATTTCGATTAAGTAGTCAGAGATTGTTACCAATTCAGAGCGCGCGTGGCGCAATGATCGGAAGCGCCCAACAGTGTACATGGGACCAATCCGCTCCACATGGCTCACCAAGTCCTCCATCCCTTCGGGGTTGGCAAATTGGTACCAGACTTGTCTGGAAGGATAACAGCACTGGTTCAACACATTGCTGGGCCACCTCGACTCATTGTTAAGGCCACATATGCATTCAGTCACTTCCAAGGATGCTTATTTGAAGTCGAATGCATTGCGCATTCCTCAAGGATCGATTAACGTCAAGAACGTTGTCCTTTATCCTTTTATTCCACACTCTTGATGTTCTTGTAGCTGACCGTGTGTTAATCTTTACTATGTTAGCGACGGTATCGCTTTTTCAATAACCGGAAGTTTTGAGAACTTCACAGAACTATAGGAAAGGTCTTGACTACATCACTGAAAATGAAAACTTTTATCTAAAATATTTTTGTAGCTTTAAGTTTACTGAATTTTTAATTTTTTTTTCGACAAGTTTTGAAATGAAGTCTAAATCTTCAAGGAATCAGAGCTGCGAAGCATTCGGGGAGGTCGTGGAGTTTGGCTGAACGAAATCCCGTTTTTTCAGTTACTTTGCACTACGAAAAACAAACATTGAAAAATAGACCCTCGTCTTCGTCGTCCTAGGGTCAGAAAAGTGTTGTGCCGCTGACAGCGATTTATAGCTTTTACCGATTTCCATTTTAATTTGTACAATTCACTATAAGCTAAGATATTACTGCTTGACATGGGGGAAATTCGTTGCTCTGAAACATATGTGCATTGGAATCCATGCAGATTCCTTCGAAAGTGTTAACACTAGTGCTTCGATGATGTTTGAAGAATGTCGAAATTGAATTGCAAACTAGAAGTAGAAAAATGTTTTGTTTTTACATGAAATACCAAAATCACGAGTTTTGTACAGACATGGACTAAAAACGACACGAAAAATATGGCATAAAACAAGATTATGTTGTCGAACCTGTGTAATCTGATAAGGATGCGGACTTCGCGCATTCTAAGTCTTGCACCGAGTGTCTTCTTGGAAAGTGTGATTGTAGACGTCGACTTGTGTGTCATGTGTGCGTACGGGACTTGCCTATAACCGCAAGGATAGCAAATACCACTTAGGAAGAGTGCCGTGAATCAGCGCCCCCTCGGCTCCGTTAACGGCCGTGACCCGCCGGTGCGAAGGCCAGCTTCCCTCGACGACCAGTGAGGAGGCCGCATACTCGCATGGCATACGGTAGGGCGGTGCCTGCCTGAGCTCTCGGAAAACCGAGGCGCTCCACATACTGTACTGTACGACGAGTCCTTCTCACTCTTCCGGATCATTCCACTGTGAGGGCTTCTACAGCATTTGTGCCGTCGTTGTCATGCGCTCGATTCTATGATTGTCCTTGTTCAAGCACTGATTAGATAAAGTTTAAATATCTATTTGTCCAATAAATGCTATCTGTGATTGTGCTCGATGTTAACTCTGTTCATTCTTTTTTTTACTAGGAACCAACTCCTAATCAGAAGTAGTTTGTTCCATGCACGATTTACTATGGAATCAGTAGTCCATGGTAAACAATTGATTTTATGTAAAATATTTCCCGGGACCAACTTTCTACTAATCGCTGTGTTAATCAGTATTTTATACCGCCTTCCTTGAAAAATATCCTCTCATCCTTGAAAAACGACTTATTAAGAAAACGGTATAATCTTCAGTAAAGCCCTCAGAAACCTTTCCGAGGGATATTGTTGAGGAGAATATCTGAATAACATGTTTGATTTCAATATTGGTACAAAAATGTCTTGAATGTTGCATCACTTCCGCAATCTATAATCCTCTGAACTCCGTCCCATTTCTCTTCCTTTTTAGCTCGGTTGCACTTCTTCCGTGGTTTTATTGCTTTTGAGTAGTGTATATTAGTGATGCTATAGGTCCTTCTAATTAATATATACAATATTATGGCAAAAAATGAGAGCATTGATGAGGGCAAAATTTCCTTCCTAGTGGTGATTAACATTTGGTCCACTTTTATCCTGTTTACTGTTTACTTATTTGTCTTAAGAGATTCATGTCCCACTGGCAATGGGCGGATCAGGTATGATAAATTGTTATCGCCTACACTATTGTTGACTGATCATAAATGCGTGGGAGGTTGACACAACATTTATGGTAGCTCTACTTTCACTTAGTCATCAATTTGCTTCCATTACTATTAATAGATTCTTGAACAAATGAACTTTTTCGCTGTTCCATATAAATCGGTGGTAAAAATATAGATAGTAACATTGATTTTCTTAATGATATAATTGAAACTGAGTGTCGTGCCTGAATGCACATAGTATGGCATCGAAATTCATTCGATGCACTACTTCGCTCTTGTCTGTGTATTACCACTGCAGTGACATTTGCCTGACTTCCTATTTTTGATCAACTCGTTCTTCCAGAAGTTTCGAGCTATCTCCGAGGCTGTTTAGCCCATCTCCTTTTTCAATTTTTGTTTTTCGTAACCAGGAAACAACTTAGTTAAATATCTAGCTGATTACCAATGTTTGGGTTGAGTTAATTAACTGCAATAACTATGCTCGTCGTCTTTTCACATTTTAACAGCTGCAGCTTCCGCTCTGAATTTGTGTCATAGCCATTCCAGATGTCATCAGAAAGAATTCTGGGACCACCTCCAGCTCTTTATGCCACCCTCTTGGGTAGCCCTGTTCGTGACTGCCTTGTCTCCGTCAATGGAGGTGCTCCGATTGCTGGCAACGAAGAGCAGCTTCGAAGGGCAAGTCCATTATTTGCCGCTCTTCTTTCAGCAAACAAATTTCAGGTAAATAGGATGTACTGTTCATTCGTTTGATTGTGGATCTCGTTCGTTACGTTTAGACCGGCGTTTATACTCATTCGTTCTCAAAACATTCTTTCTGAGCAAAACTTACCAAACTCTATGGGCTTTGTTACACCTCGGACTTTTCTACTCTCCTTTATGTTGAAAATCTGCCATCATCTTTATCCTATTTCGATGCAGTATGGTAACTATTTGTTATGGACCGCACGCCACTTAATTGTCGGAAAGCTGAAGCTTCATCTTTCAAATATCGACGCCGGCTCTCAGTTATGATGATTGACTTTAACCGAATGGGTTTGAATAAACACCGTTTCTGCAAAGAATGCCTTCGTAATCAAACTGAATTAGGACAGCGGTTTTGCTTAAAACCTGACTGCGGTCAACTTAGTGATTTTAAAAGATATGCAGGAAAGAACCTCCTGATTTTGCCCAAAGTAGAGTCTGTACAAAGTTGTGAAACTTTCACCACTTCCCTGCCTAACGTTTTTTATAACATGCTTTTCGTGTTCTCATTTTGAGTAGCTATAGAGAGGAAAAACAGTACACCTTTCTAGTGATGACTAGAAATTGAAAATCAGGCAAAATTTTCAAATTCAATCAATTTCAAATCAAATTTCAGGCAATCAAAAAGATTTTGTTGACATTTAATGGTTTATTCCTACTGAGAACAAAGAACAAAGAACTAGAGATTCGCAGTTGAATTCGAACGAACCATTGTAGATTTTTTTATGCACTTCTGAAAGAATTCTCCAAGTGGACAGGAGCTACTGTTGCAGACTTCTCTTACAAAAGTTCAAGTAAAGTTCTCATTTCCGGCGTAATCTGGCAGAATTCACATGGTCTACGATTATTTCTGATAACAGTAGGCGGTTGGCATTACATGTTCTCGGGAAGTCATCGATAAAACGCTGTACAAAGGCGATTAGAAAGCTGAGTGCGGCACATTTCTTCAACGTAAAAGTCCTGTCTGCTGCCAAACTGCTGATAATGATAGTTGACGACTTTTTTAACGACACTATGACCTTATACCACATATGATTTTACTATTATTGTGTAGCTTATTCGGTTTTGTATTTGGTAGGAAACTCGATATCTGCAACTACAACTGACAACGGAAAACGCAGAATTGGCTTTCAGTGAGGTGATGAATTTTCTTAACAACGGAGATTTTGAGACCACTAGTTGTTCATCAGAACAGGTAACTTGCATTGAACGTTCGTCTTCAAATCAATAATGACAGGTGAAGACTGTATTAAGATGATGGCCTTGGCAGATGAATGTCAGATATTTTCTCTCCAAAAAAGAGCTCGTGAAGATTTGTCAGTATCGCAACTCAGACCAGGTGCCATTTTCTTGAACTCTATCAATTTTCGCCTAATGGCTTTCGTTCTTTTGTGAATTTATTACCGCTGTGAACGTTTTTTGACTTGGCAACTAGCGATTTCTATTTCAGCTTCTCACCTATCAACAGTGGCTACCGTACCTTATCTGCCTTCTCCAGCTCCACTGTTTCCATCAATTCCGAATCCGTTTCTCTTCATGAGCTTACAGTCACAACTACAAGCCTCGAATTTGCTTCAAGTAGACCTCTTTTTATTTCTGATTGACTGTTCTCTTTTTTTGTGCTATGCCGAATATTTAGATGTTTATGTTCCACTTAAATACGGCAAATCAAGCACAAGTACCTCTCAGTGAGAAGTTCTATAAGAAGCGTAGAGCGCCTGGTGAAGACAGGGAGCTGAAAAAGTCGCATTTGCTAGACAGTGACGGATTGCTTGATAACATGGGTGATGTCATCATTCCCAGTACGGATAAAGAAGGTGTCTTAAGCGTTGTTAGCAGTACAGTCGAACTGCAATGTAATTTACAGTTCAGGATGGTGTCGAAACAAGAAGTACATTGAGAAGACCGATGAAGGATTTATGTGCATCGTGTGCAAAAAGATGTACGGTCGCTACAATTCAGTCTCGTATCATGTAACAATCTACCATCGAAACCCTCCTATTAAGTGAGTTCGTTTATTCTTTTTGACGAGTGATTTAGAATGGTTCGCCCTTCGAATATATCGGCATCTACTTACGATTTTTGGTATATCTCTTTTTGCAACCCTTATTGATACGTTAAATGGCGGATTATGAGAGAAGTGAATTATTTGGGGATTTATGTGGAATCGATCTCTACATCCATGGTCCACCAAGCGTTCCATGCCTACGAGGTCGGCAAATTGGTCCCAGACTTCTCTGGGTAATTAGCAATACCAGATGGATACGTCGGTAAGACCACCGCGAGCCATTGTAAAGGCCAGATATGCATTCAATCACTCCAACGATGCTTATTGCAATCGAATGCATTGCATATCCTTCAGTCATCTTTTTATTTCTTACGTTTGTTCAATTCAATATTTCACAAAAGCATGTTAGCCGAACTGTCACATCGTTAGCTAAGACCAGTACTGATTAAACAAAGATCTTATTGTTACAAAACGCCGTAAAATTCTTCAGTTTATTTCAGATGCGATCTTCCGGGTTGTCAATTCACAACGAGAGAAGCACGCTACATTCACTTCCACAAGTACTATCGTCATGGGGTTGCACTTCCTGAAAGCATCGATCAGGGTACGGTATCGTGTTGCTCACACCTAATTGTAACGTTTTGTAACCTTTGAGTTTAGGTTCAAGACGGTGTCCTCACTGTAGACACGTTTCAAAGAGCCCAGCAATGCTCGAGAAACACATAAGGCGTCATCAGATTGTGGAAAATGCAAGGTGGGAATATTCATCCTTAAATTCTGTGGCGACTGCCGAGTAAATGGTTTTCTGGATAAGAACGGCTTTAAATGAGGAATGAAAGAAATTGTGCGAAATTATCCTGCACTATCTGCAATAGAAGTTATTATCTGAGATTTCGAAATGATAATTTTGAGTTGGGAATTCAACAAATCAGTGATCTTCTTAAAGACATTTGGACACGCCCCGGTTTATTTTTTTCAGTTTTCCTTTTACCAAAACATTTTTTCCCCGAAAGTTTTATTCACATTTCTTCCCACCCCCACTTCACCACCTCCCAGTTCTTCCTATTCGCTCTTTTGGTTTCCTTCATCCCACTCTGCTCCTTTACCTTCATCCTTTTCCAATTCATTACTTTTGTACCTTTTTGCTATAGTCAAACTGTCTAAGATTTTCATCGCTCTCCTAAGCATCCTTATCTTCGATTCTGATGTCTTAGCTTGTTGACTCCCTACTGGTTATCAGTTCCCGGACGTAACTGTAATGGAAATTCGGAATCCTCGTGTGCTACGGCTTTATCAACTCTTGTTTTTCCATGTCTCGTGACTACGTTTGGTTGCAATCTGCCTCGACGAAACAAGGAATCGTTCACGTTTAGCTTGGCGCCGTGGTTAATTTGTCCACTTTTGAGCACTACCACTACCATAAAGGGGAATTTATTTGTAGAGAATGGTGCCCTTTTACTATTTTCATAATAAGAAGACTGCTAGGTTTTCCTAGTTTTCTTCTTTTGAGTTTTCTACTCTGCAACTGTACACTCTCAGCCACAAAGCCAGTAAACTCAACCATTTCTTTTGTTTACTTCTGAAAAATCTGTTTACAATTTGATAAGAAGGTTTGGTATCAAAATACTTGGGTAGTGAATCATACTGAGCACAAATAATTGATCGATGAAGTTTTTTAGGGGAGAAAATATCTATTCGATATCCAGCGAATTGGTCGTCGTTGGTACAGTTACAGAGGTGAGGAGATGTCGCAAATGACTCACTTAATCATTCACAAGCTGAAGATGCACACATAATCACCAAATGGTGACCTTCCATTGCTTTTACATTTCTCACAAAATGATGAACGGCTGTGTGCTTGTATCTACCCTACTCTTGACAAGCTCACAAACAAATCGGCCATCACCATCGGTTCATTAGCATGCAGTGGGAACTATTAGATCAGCAGAGTACTAGAGATAAGAAGTCCTTCAGTTCTATGCACACAGTAACCGTTTAGTAAACAGAATATTTAACAAGGATAATGCTGAAATATTTGCAAAGCTCCAAACCGCAGGTGTCTGCGATGGGGAGCGAACGCGCTGTGACCCTTTCCGGAGGCTAACGCGTTGGCCACCACACCATGCGGGTCCTTTGTTTCGCCTATCTCCTAGCTAGTTTTCTATCGATCACTACTACCAGCAATCAAATAAAATATTTAACTGTTGAAGATGAAGGAGGAATTTTTCTAGAAAATTTTTTGGACGGAGCATGGGCTATTCATAAACCAATATTTCGATCATTTATTCATACAGTTCCACTTTCTGTGAGGACTATAAGCTGTGTTGATCGTTACAATTGAGGTTATAACTTTTTCGTTTACTTGTTCGAGCTATTTATTTCCATAGACATCTGCAAACCTGAAATTATTGGTTGGAAAGACATAACTGTTTACTTTCATTGGGAATGTTGTCAATGCTTTTACAATCTAACTTTCTTTGAAGTTTGCCACCCATACTGATGCCAGAAATCCCATGGAGTCAAGAAGACTGAAACATTCAGATAAGAATTACGGCTTAACTGAAAACTAGAAATTTGACCGGACCAATAAGATTTTGGAGAAAAGTCGTAAATATTGCTCTGACAAGAACGTCAAGCATGTGATTTATCGGAATGTCGCATGACTTTCCTTAGGAGGAGCGTCGTCGACGTGAGTCGATGTCAATGTCAGCGGAGACCACGAACGAGGAATCAGTGGAGAAAGAGCTAACCAAGCGGCGTTCGTTCACTATGTAAAGGCAAAACATCTTGGGATTGTTGTCAGTCATTGTATAATGCGTGCAATCAGATGCGTAGTGATCACATTGTTCATTTTGCTTCACTGATGCTTTACTAGTTTCTCTTGCCCACACAACGTACGAACGATTTTATTTAGTGGTAGTCCATCCGCCTACGTACTCGATGTATCCATAATATGTTAAAAAAATAAAGAGAAGAAAAGTTGTATCTCATTTCTGTCTTTCGATGAATTCTTAATAGGAGTCTAGCAAATAAATGACATTGTTTGAATACGCTTTATTACTGTATAAATAAATGTATGAATCTAACTGTTCACGATGCGCCTATAGTATAACTTGGCTTCAAACCTGAAAACAACTAGGATCTAGAAAGGTGAGAGTCTTAGATCCCAAACGATTCATTGAGTAAAACGATTTAAGCAAACGAAAACGGAGATTTATCTGTTTGGTTTGTGATGCTTTTCGAAAACGCCTTGAACCTTGCAGAGCCCATTAGGGTGGCCTTATCTTCTATTTGCTGTCCTCTTTTCATCGTCTATTCCCTGTTTATCGGTTTACTCGCATGAGACACATGCTGCGGTGGGTCTGAAAAATGAAAACCATCCTGTAACGGTGTGCGTTGTGGTGTCTGAAAATTGTGCCAGCTTTTTTAAAAATACTCTTAACGCTTTGAGAATATATATTACCATGAAATTGCTCAGGCGACCAGGTTTTCCTCCGGCATTTCCCGTGGACTACTTAGGACAAGAACAAATAAATGCGGGTGAACAGCCAAGCCAAACTAAGCATGGAAGATATCTATATGCCACCTTCTCATCTAGATCCTGAAATCATCAGGACTACTCAGGACAAGAGCAAGCAAATGCAGCTGCACACCCCATCCAAACTAAGCTAATGTGAAAAATGACCACTGTCATGGGAAAGACCTATATGCTACCTCTTCATCTCATTCCTAAAATCGTCGAACTTTAGAAATTTTTCTCCCTGAACTGCCTAGGTCATGTGCACTCTTCTGTACATCACTGAAGGAAACTAGCAGCTCTTTGATGTTCGGTGCTTTGTAAAATTAAGATAAGAGTGCCAAGGCACTCCCTAGCAATTGCTGTCACGAGAAATCTGCTGCTTTATTACAATTCTGAATTTCTGTGTAGGTGAAAGAAATGAAGAACATTATTGCACTTTTACCACTTTGGTACTTTTTTATACTACCACACTTCTGCAAGTTCGCGATAACCTTACCTACAGAAAATATTCGCCACTGGAGATGAATCCACTCATTGCCTCGAAAGAGAAAACATGATAATGCACTGTAGATGAGGCAGTAAAGTGCTGAAAAACAAATTTCTAAAGACAGAAACGCAGCAAGATGAGACAGAATAATGTGAAAATAGATGGGAAAACCAAGAAAATTCGGAGAGAAGAAAAGTCTAGGCCTTCATGATAGGACAAATTGCCATTTCTTTAATCCTTGTTGTTGTTCATTTGCCTTTAACACCAATATTATAAAAAGCTATTGAGAGAGAGGGAAAGATAGTTTTCACGGCTCATGTGGTTCCTAGCGCATTTTTTTTACTCATTTCATTTTCTCGCTATCGTCTTCGATGAAAACGTTTTACTGCAGGGACCACGTTTTTATGTGAGTCTGAGTACTTCTACGATTCGCTCCCATGTCCATCAACTATCATATATTTGAATACAAAGGTTTTCCCTGCAATAGTGCTTTTATAGAAATTTCTAACAGTAGTAGTCGCACTAATTCTGTTCCGATAAAAACAGGTAGCCATCCTCTCATCCATAGAGACTGATTAATGCTTCAGTTGAATGCCTTGTAAACCCCAGGACGGCAGGGCAATGACGAGATGCGATGTGATGCTTGTGTGGCCTGGTTTGCTTAGACATCTAAGTGAAAGTCCTGCATTTATTTCGTTTTCAGAATAAATCTTGAAATTTGCTCCGCCTTCGCAACCTAATGACAAGATTCGACGAGCAAAATCTGGTACTATATAAAGTTGTCATTTTTCAAAGCTTTCATTTACTTCTATTTTCTTTGCACTAAAATTTTTCGTGGTATTGATTGATTCTGATTCCACATTTGCTTCTTAATTACAACAATTATTAGTTGTCCGTACCATTTCTACCTTTTGTTTGTTTCCTTCGCAAGGCTTCAATCATTTCACCTTGTGGGTTTCGCTTCAGTCGATTTTTAATATTTTACGTTGTCATTTTTAATGAACTTTCTCAAACACTGCAACCAACCCATTCTCCTAAAAGAAGAAGAAAGCAGTGAAGTACTAAAACAGACTATCTGCTAGAAAATTTTTGTACGAAGAAAACTCTTATGAATTGAAATGTGAAAATTCCTTGCCAATAGGCACATCCGTTTCTCTATGAGGAACAGTGGAGATGGTATCGAAACGGCTCTGCTTGCTGTGTGCCTAACATAGCGCTTTGCTGTCACCGGCGTTGAATAATATGATTACCGTAGAGGAGTTACCAAAACTAAGGTTTTATAAAGATCCTAAATATTTTTACAAAGTCGATAAATACTGATAGTAACTTAATTACGATTAACTTTTTATTTACTGCCTGTTATTTTTTCACGGCAGCGCATTTTGTGAAATACTGAAATACAACCATAACGGTGCTGATTGGAAAGTCTGGAAATCTATTAGAAACAAATATGGTAGATTTTCGTGTTGCTTTTAATTTTGCTAAGTGGAAGTTCTTCATTTGCAGCGACGTGCTAAATTTCCAGACTTGGGTAATTAAACTATTAGTAGGCATAAAATTAATACAACAATCACACAATTCTATTCGGACATATATGTACGGCAAATAACACAGTAAAATAGTTTGGTGAATAGAATCAGCATGCGTAACCTACTCAGCTAGCCATAATGTGTGGTCTTGTGGAACAGATCTGCAAGGTATGACCTGTACCACTTTTCGACCCGTTGGTCGCCAAGTGAGTCAAGCGTGCGCCAGTAAAAACTCCATTTTTCCTTGCTGAGTGCAAGAATAGCACAGTGAGTTCTGCTCGTTCTAGGTATTGGCTGAGGAACACACCTTTCTTCTAGCGTTTTTATGAAGAGCCCTGACCATCGGTTTAGTAGTCTTCCTGTAGTACGTATAATATACCGCGGTCCCGAGGAATTCAGTCACTAACTGCTCTTGTCCACTGGTTGTAGTTTATGCGCATTACGTTTCCCGGTTCTCATCAACAACGTCTTTGTGAGGTTTAGCTAGAAACCAAACCTTCTGCAGGATTTATGAAAGTCGGCCAGCTTTCGTTTCTCTTCGCTAATGTTTGATGTTATAAGAACGATGTCATTAGCAAAGCGAAAGTGGTGTAATTGCCGACTATCGATTTTCACAACCATGTTGCTTTATTCCACTGTTCGCACGACGTTCTTGAGGGTAATGGTGAATAATTAGTATAGTATCACAGTGCTTAACTCGTCCTTTGACGTCGATGTTAATTTCGTTGTAGAATAGCGAAATCTTCGTTGTAAAATTGTTATATTGTTCACGAAGAATCTTCATGCAGTGAGCAGGGACAGCCTGGCTATTTTAGGGTTCCATGACTGCTTTTATCTCAACTGTGTCAAAAGCCTTCCTTAAATCATTGAAAGCAAATGAGTGAGAGCGGTATCTTGTGCTCTTGCCATATTTCAATAATTCTTGTTAATGTGTGAATGTGGCCCATCTCACGCTGAATTCTTTTCCAAACCCTTCCTGCTCACACGACTGTTCTTCGTCCAGCATTCTGTTATTCTTGTTTAGGATAACTCGAGTGAGGATTTTGTAGACAATGGACCTCAGGTAGATTAGGCGATAGTTGCCGTTATCCCGGAGGTCACCCTTCTTGAGCAATAACACCGCCTCACTGGTCTTCCAATGAGTGGGAACCTTGCATTCAATCAGGTAAGTTTACCGTTATCCCGGAGGTCACCCTTCTTGAACAACAACACGGTCTTGCTGGTCTTCCACTGAGTAGGGATCTTGCATTCAGAAAGGTAACGTGTGAAGAGCCGAGCCATTGTCTTTCTGAACATTGGCGGAAGGTTCTCCGGGTGTTCAGACATTATCCTATCTGGAACTGGTGTTCGATTTTTCACCGACAAAGTAGCATCTCAGATTTCGAAGGGAAGAACCGGTAGCATGGCATATTCGCCTTCCCTCATTTCATATAAGGGCAGGAGGACGTGCTATTGAAAATATTTGAGTTGTAAACTGTTCTCTCTGGACGTTGGAGTGTAAGTGCAATCATTTTGGTTTTGTAATCGTCGAAGCGTCGATGAGCTTTGCAAGTGCTTTTCCTAGTCTGTGTATAAGATCTTCTTTTATCGCCTGTCTGCATTGTTTTGTAAGTTCGGAAGTGAGTGGGCGGTTGTTTGTAGCTCGTACGATTCCAAGTTTGCGTTCGAGTGTTTCTGGAGACAGACGTCTCTCGGTGACTTTCGAACTATCAGCTTTCATAGCGGTAACGTGAATATGTTGAATGAGCTGATCATATTCCTCAGCGATGCTATCGGGAACAGCGTCTTTCCAGCAGTCAACTAATGACACCAGTTTATAATGGTTTTGGAACCCCGTTTTGAGTTTGGCGGCTTTTTCGCCTTTCGACGACATGTGAGATCTTGCACAAAGAGAAGCTGGTCAGATTCTGGTGGAATTTTTGAACAACAGCGACATCTGCTAGGCAAGGTTTTTGACTTAGAATGCTGTGGTCTATTTCGCTATGGTGCTCTCCATTGGTAGACTTTGACGTCCAGCGCTGAGAGCGGAGCTTCTAAAATTAAGAGTAACCATGAACGTCCTTCTTCGCCATAATAAACGCAGAGAGTCGCTCAACCTACTCATTCTAGTCCGTGGTTCCCAATGTGACTCTCTTCAAGCGTTCTTCTGGGCTCAATCTTACATCCTACAGTGGCGCATGATGCGGAAAAAGTCGCAAGATCTATCCTGGAGGGCTGTGCTACTTGGCCAAGTGGTTATGCATTGCTATGAATGCAAGTAGGGCGGGAGGGTTTTGAGCCGAACAATAGATTACGTGACAGAAGTAGCGTTAAGAGAAGTGCATAATCAATATGAGAGACATGATGAAGTATGAATTAGAGAACATTTCACATTTAATGTTCTCTGCAACAAGATTCCATTAAGAAGCAATGTGTGTTAAACCGCAATGGTCATGTGATCCTCTGCGCCTATAACCACTTAGTTTCTAAAAACTACTATTCACCACAGAAAGAGGGGGTAACCTAAACGTTTTCGGGAGCCAGTAGGAGATCGAGCGAAAGAGTGCTGTTTACCTCTCATTCCTATGGGTCCTAGTAATATGAAGGATCGCAAAATGAATAGTCACAAGGCACCTTGATGCATTCTCAGGATAGCGAATTGGAAGTTGAACGTTGACTAAAAATACTTGATGTGAGATACAGATAGGTTCAGATAATTAGATCCATCTTTCCATTTGCGACAGAGTGAATTATACCTGCATTTGATTATGAATCAAATTTACTTAAATGCGTAGCCACGAACAGATCTGTCTCCAGCACTGAGTGGAAAGTTTTCTTCCGCATTCGTGTTGAAGCGAGCCGTACCTGGGACATCCGAGATCATCACTAGTGGCGGATGCTTGCCATTTGGTGTTGGAGGGCTATTTTTCTGAGATAAAACGAAGAAAATTTCAGCAACTCTACTCTACTCCACTTTCAAATGGATGCTTTAGTGCAAATATCTCAGATTTTGGTAACACTGTTTGAATATGAACCGCTAATTTTTTTATGACAATGCTACATCAAAGGACATCCCCTCGTCACAACGAAACCATAGATGGGTTGCTTGAATAATGTATTTTGGTTTCAAACAAAAAGAGAGAGAGACTTATTCATATTCGTGATAGTATTGAAAGCTTCTTGTCACTTTATGGGCAATTTTTCCCTATTTTTCGTCTGGACACACCATACTCATAATAGAGATAGCAAAGTGGTTGGTGAAGTAGTCTATCAGGAAGCAAACTTCTGCTTTTTCATTTCCCATCACCCACCTGCATTCCATACGCAAACGCCTTAACTCGGATATCCCCAAGATTATTGCAAGGGTGAATCGACTCAACCACCACTCTGCGACATTCATACTTACTTGGGTACTTGGATGGTCCGCCTTCAGTAGTTGTGTGGGCTCCACTACATATACCATTCGTTCCTTTCTCTTGCAATCATTGTCCATGATGGCGCCTTTATTCGAGCATTGGCGCATGCGAATCGCATAATATGATCTGCAAAATAACTGCCTCTGCGGGTACAGCTGATTAACTTTGTTTAGGAACACGTCCGCTCAACGTGTAGGTGGCCCTCTAGGGGACGCTTGCATTCTTGTGAAGTCCAGTCTAGCTCTTTTCGTCCATCTGTCATCTGTTCTGTCTTTTCGTCCACCATCGGGTCGGTGGTCTTACTGTGTGACCGGCCCATCTGTGTTTCGATATCGATATATATTTTCTTGGATCTCGAAGATGTGGCAGATTTAGGAGATTGGACCTGCGCATTCCTGCTAGATATTGAGTGCCGGTTACATTTCAAAAAACATCACTCAAGCGCTCTGTGAGTAGTGCGAAGTATTCTTGACGAGGCTGAGGTATCAGTCCGCGTCTCTGCAGCATAGCAAAGCGATGTACATGAAGAAGACGAAAGCCTCAAGAAGCAGTCCAAACAATACCAGAAATCTTCGAAGACCTCTGTAGATAAAGAATCAGATGAGTGGAACGAATCAAGTGTGAGAAGTGCAGGCCTCCCCACAGTATAAGTGATGACGGGTTATGCAAATAATAATGCTAATAATAATAATAGCTATAACAAAACCAGATAGTATAAGTGACGACGTTGATTCACTAGTGCTGACGAAATTTATTGTAGTAATGGAGTGCTTTTCGTACACCGCATCTGATTTTCCACCAGAGATCTCAAAAGTGACAGATCACGATGCTTCGCCGTTCTAGGATGTAGTGGCCATCATCAATCTTGTTTTTCTTTATTGATTTGAATCCAGTATAAAATGACATATTTTTCTATGGGGCGCATGTGACGTAATTGTTAGACGTGCCGAGCAATGTAGTACACATTTAGTCTTCGGTTCTGGGTAAACCATTCTATCCGCTTTTCATGTATATGGAAATTGAGAAAATTTACTTTTCTGAGAGGACAGAATCACTGGTTTAATGCACTGATGGACCGCCTATAATCCATTATGGAGGCCGAATAAGCATTAAATCTCCTTTAAGATCGCTAATGAAATCGAATATACCACACACAAAGATTAATCAACACCCAACTCTCTGTTCTTTTCAGTACTTAGAATGTATTTAGGGCAGCTAAATTTCATGTTGCCAATTCGAGAATGAAAAAAGCAAATCTATCTGCTTGATTTTTCGAGAAAACCCTTTGCACTTTAAGGGTTGAACGAGGTAGCCAGCAATGGGAAGTCAGCAGTGGTACAAAAGACTGGATTCTGTTTCGAACGATGTGTTTTAATGGCTTTTCGTTGTTAGCGATTTGGTCTCGCGTGTTGCGAACTATTCTTCCGGAATAATTCAATTACTCCTATGTAATACGCCAGTGGTCCTGCACGGAATGCGTCAGATTACCATTCTGCATGTGGATCTCTGAAATGAGACAACCAGATGGTTAGCAGGGCGCTTCCTTTCTACGATGTGCTGAGTACCGATTGCTGCCTGAAAACGAGTAGAAACACCCCATATCGATATGTTAGAATCGAACTGCTTGCATATCTTGAGGAACGCGACAACCACCACATTCTCATGGCCTAATGACCTGACCTAATGACCTCCACGAGTAGAAGCTTGCGGTTTGCCTATCAGTACCAAACTTCACACATTATTCATGTTATTACTATTGCTGTGAGGAGTACGAGAAACATCTGCGGCTATTTTACAATTCCGCTTGCTCGTCAATCATTCTTTGTCCGATCTTAATTTATTGTGAGTAGAACAAGATCCAAGTACTGGGAAACATTGCTCAAAAACTTTTCATTATACGTAATGCAAGAATAACCTTTAATATCTTTTTTCATGAAGAAGTCTGACCATTTGGTTGGTGGTGTTCCTGGTTATGCGCTTGACATCGTGTGGGTCATAATGGCCTACTGCTTTTCTACAGGAGTTATTGCTGCGTTGCACTACGTATCTAGCCCACCTGATTTCTTGCATCTCAACAGCTCTCTGGAGGTTCAGCCGTAACTTTTCATAAGCGTTGTCTAAATCGGCCAACATTCGTTCCACTTGCAGGATCGTGCCTTCTTTTGCTGCCATGTAAAATTTTCTTGCAATAATGTCGTAAGAACCGAAGCCGGAATAGCTAAGAGGTGTCGAGCCCTCCAACACACTCTATTTTTTTTTTTTAGAATATCTTTTAAAGTGCCGCTAAGTATTTCTCGAGAGGTGGCATCATACTCTGGAGCCCTACGAAGTTCTTATTTTGAAGTCATTCTATAGCCACAAAAAAATTCTATGTACTGAAGCTGCCCAAAGATTCAATGACCGTCGCGCTCCAGATGAAGTGTAGATCTCTTTTGCATCTATAAAAATGAAGTCTGGAGACATTTCGATGAGCTCAATATTGCATGAATATCAAGCAACATGCTGAACTTTTCGAAACCTTGGTGGTACACACAATTGCCTCTTGTCCAGTATGTGGAAAATTCTGTTGTGATTACTCGACTGAAGACATTGACAACAAGGAGTACGAATTTGACTAGACGTTATTTGTCGATGCTTCTTTAGACTCGTTCTCGTTCAATAGTGTATCCCTGCTGCTCGTCCATTGATTTGAAGCATGGAGTTATGACGGGTAACATGAGGGAAGCTGGGAGAAGATCGATGAGACTAATAGCAAGTTCATCAGATATTTGCTTCTAATCTTGCTCGGAGCTATTCTTCACCGTTTATCGAACTTGTCTAAGTCGGAAATATGAACGTTGGTGACGACGTATGCGTGTCTTCTTAGCCTTACATGAAGGAAGTCGACATAATTGTCGAAATAATCGGAGTACTCGTCGTGAGTGATTATCTCAGTTACCTTCTCATTAGAGTGACCAAAGGAAAATCCTTCTGGTCTTGTTATTGGTAATGTCTCGGTGGGAGCTTTCAGTTCTGGTCCCACCCTCTACAGCCTCATTCAGTGCTATTGCTTTTCTTTCCCTAAGATCCTCCGTAGCTCCTCTGAAGAGTTTCATAAACTAGAGCATGAGCTGGTGACTTGAAAAATGTGGTGGGGATTCCACATTGACTAATCAACTTAAGATATTTTCAAGACGAATGTAATTTGGTTTACTATAAACTCTCGCATTTTTTAGAACTATAGTGAATGTTCTGGACGAACTGGTCCCATTACTCATCGATTTTGTGGATAACAGTGTTTGCCCTGAGGGGTACTCTAAACTAGTAGTACTAAACATACGTCCGTAATTAAATGGAACACCCTCAGGAAAGGTAATTTATTAAAATCGCGATCCTTTCGCTTTATTGAAAATCTGCCTGCCAAAAAACTTAATGGTGGAAATTTGTCTTGTCGTCATGCAATGTAATGCTTTCCTTCATTTCCACTGAATTCGCAGAATTAAATGGACTCTATATACTGGCTGTAGTTATCGACTAGCCATGTTTTTGTTTGTTGAGGACAGTTGCACAGTAGGGACGACGCAATTGTTCATATAACTGTGCTGCATCCCTTCTATACGGTTCAGCCTTTATTATGTTCTTATTGTGTAGATAGTTCTGTGCGAAGCTGACGAGACGAGTGAGCTTTCTTCCAAAAATATCCTTCTAATTAAGCTTTGCGGGAAGTGTGTAATAGATGAGAAGTTGGCATCACGCCACGTATTAGGTATAGTTTTCAGGTGCAGGAAAAAATAAGGAAGGGTTTCCTGCTGAGTTTGGTTCGGGATGGCGTTTTCAGTTGAATTCTGCTCGCTAGCATAAATTTCAGCTTACGATTATTTTCAGACCTGATTTATCTATGAAAACGCAAGCATAAGGTAACGCCAACAATAGCTGCTCCTATGTTTTAAACACCTTGTTAGAGCTTTTTTACAATATTACCTGTCGATGTTCGCTGTGAAGGCTCTCCGAATTCTGACCTCGGAAGAATCATTTCATAATCGAACAATTCTTGAAAATTGCTGTTCCTTTCCAATAGAATTGTGACATCATTCGCGCTGACATAGTTCGGAGACATGAATTCCTTCCTTCATTCTAAACGCTTCGAGTTTAACATTTTCCTTGCTGCGGTTTTTTTCTTTTCTGTAAAACGCCAACTCTGACTTCTAAACCTGCGAAGATACAAAGTTTTACACAGGGAGCTAAAGAAAGGAGTCTATCTTAATGCCATTAACGACGTTCTCCTGAAAAAGGAAGTTCCCCCTAGCTTCCTAGCGCAATTCCATAATTACTTCACGAGAGGGTGCGGACATTCTTCTACGCTCCGGCATCCGAAAGAAAATCGAAGCTTCAGCGGCGGAGATCCCTATCGTGGCAGGCTTCTACTCCCTCCGAACTGAGCGAAGCCGAGCTTCCAAACGCCACAGAGAAATCGATTTCATAGAGTTGGCCAGCCATCGGCTTCATCTGCCCCGACGGCTTACCTAACCAGTCCCATCGGAATCTCGCGTTTTCTTTTGCTCCTAATCCGTTTCTGGTGTGACCAGTTGTAACTTCCCAATGACATCGATAAACATGGATTTAAACTAGTGGAATAGTCTTTGTAAGTGGCAGGCGAGGTTGTACTAACAAAAGTTGGAAACACCTAGAAAGAAGTTTATTTTGAGGACTGATTGTACTGTCATAATCAATCCTTCAACGATAGAACACTTTTAATACCAAGACAGAATATTTTAAGGGCGAAAACACGGCATTCTGTATATATCGCAGTATATCGACATCATGCACAATTCCCACAGCCAGCGCCCCACTTCGTAGTGCAATCCATTGAAGAACAGCGCCAAATTGCCAGTCAATCACCGACATCTTAAGTCTCTTATTCATACTTTCGATTTACCGATTGCGCCATTTTGAAGTCATTCTAATCGTATATGTAGCGCTTCTACAGAGCACCAATCTCAAGGCTTTTTTTTGGAAACGATTTCATATATGTGTGATGAATTTAACCGTCAAGTGATTACCTTCCGTCGGCGAATGACGACGACGACGCGACGGCATCTGGTCGCATCGCGATGGATTCAGGCCGCAGCTTATCGATCTCCCTCCCTTAGAGCCAGTCCTGGAAGCCGTGCACCGGTCGCCGTCTACCTGAATACAGAGTACGGCCGATGTTATTCCTCTTCTGGATTACGACCACATTTTAACATCTGCTACTCCTATGGCTCGATCTGTATTCGACCTTCTGATTGCCACTTCCTAGCTCATCCAACTTCGTGTTGTGACATTTAATCCTATTCACACATTTGACGTATTGCTTTCCAAATATTTGAACAGTAGATGCGCTATTTGTGTGAACAACAGCATTCGTCAATATCTACGTCTACGAGAATTCCATTTTTACGATTTTCTCACTGTGTCAAGCAATATTTATTTTCCCCTCCTCCATTAATGAAGTATTTGTTTCAAGCTGTGTCCTTCACGCCAGAACTTAAGAACAGATTTTTAGTCAGTCAGGAAGAGTATAAACTAGCCTATGTTTCCAGCTTTGATAATATTTGGCAATGCTGGTTGATTTCCCTCACTCGCCTCCGTTTTCAACGATATCGTTTACTTACTTTGCAGATGGCAGCCGCTGGAGGACACCAACCGGCTCAAGGAGACCAGAACTTTGACTATATGTTCAAGGTGTGCTTTGCTTCCATCCTTTGTTTAAAAAATTTGTTTCATAAGTTCTTTTCCCACAGACCTGTTTAGGACTGTTTTATTTTGATTCCACTATTTCTCAAACATGGACGGGGTGAAAAAATGAGAACAAATTTTGAAGGACACTAAAGTGCATAGGGCAGAATTCCTCTCTAATTCGAAATTTTATCTCATTATCTATCTACGTAGATGCTTATTTATGTGAACTCTTAGAAATGTGTCGTAATGCGCTTCTAAACTACAATATGTTCTCGGAATGCTCCATTTCCGTACTGAGGAGAGAATTGTAAGAAGACTAGAAACAAGTCCCCAGGCTGTGCTGCTATCGATTCCACGTTAGTCGATGTTCCAACAGAATTTTTGATATTTCGTGTTTCTTCGTTGTTGGCGAAGAGAAACAGCGGCACCAAGATAGTTCATGGTTACCTTCGATTTCTACCCCAATACAACTCCAGAACCAATAGGAGGCAACACTTCTAAAGAGGATTTCTAAACAACGTTTGTCGCCATCTTGCCAAAGCACCAATGAGAAACCTTTAACAAAAATGAAAGGTTGAGATGACCGTCATACCTAAGCTGTCCAAACCAATTCTTTCCAACTGTAGTTGACCACAGAGAATGTCCTATTCCTTCAATTTCAAAAGTGGATGCTTCCATTCATCTTTAACTATTTTAACGAAAACACGTTGAAATCTACATATTCGGGAAAATCACAGAAAAAAAATTACCAAGTTTAATGGCGAAAAACTGCTTTGCTTCTGTAGTTCACGATTTTTCTCGCTTCATGTCGTCGAAGCACGTATCTCGTGTAACGGAGCGTGTGAACGAACGTGGCTACTTTCACAAGAACATGATGGTGTTTCCGAGCTCGTCGTTGACAGTGACGAAAGCAGCACTGGTTTTTACTTACAAAGTTCTTTAGGATATTACTAATCTTAAATCCAAGCTACTTATCTGACAGCAACATTTTCAACACATGTGCTGAATGATGGAGCTAAGTGACTTGTAAAAGTTGGTCGACTCTTAAGGTTCTCAAGCACCCTATTTGTTGGAGAAGAATTCTGGCAGTTTCTCGGAAACTGATCCGGCCGTTTATGAATGCCAAATTGTTTCTTCACCGTCGCATTTGGCGAGGGAATATCCACTTAATTTTCTGAGCATTGACTAAAAACTGGCTGCAAGATTTTTCTTTCGCGATGACGGCTTCGCCTCAAAAAGGATTTTCATTAAATATGTTTCGTTGGAGTACCACGTGATAAAGTATCTTCAGATTTGGTATTATTTTCTGTGGAATCCTAGTTTCTCCAAACTTACCGACAGTTCCTCGTTTTTCTTCCTATTGATTACTCTCCTGTTTTCAGTTGTTGATTATTGGCAACTCATCAGTGGGGAAAACGTCATTCTTATTCCGCTACTGCGATGATTCGTTCACATCCGCATTTGTTTCGACAGTAGGAATCGATTTTAAGGTAAGATTCATAGTCGTTTTTTCTTCCAGGTTTGGGTCCGTAGAGCACATTTTACTAAGGAAATCACCTCAGCCCAATCTCATGTTTGCCTTGTTTAAGGTGAAAACTGTGTTTCGAGGTGACAAACGCGTAAAACTGCAAATATGGGTGAGTAAGCCAGATTTTTTTGAATCCTTCTACGTTTTCTCGTGTTACTAAGAAAAGGAATTTGTGGGCTTCTATTTCTCATGAAAGCAGTATTTCATACTGCTTTCATAACAGAAGGCATAACCTCAGTGAGAAAAAAATTTGTAGTCACGAACAAAACAATGGTTGTATCCTCAATAATGACGCTGTAATTCTTCACTGTAGGCCTTTCTCATCATCTGGCACGAGATCCGTTGTCTTTAACTTGCAAGGCCCAGCGTTGAGGCTTGCATGGGCTAATTTTATGTCCTCTACAGACTTGCTGTTTTTAGACACCACACAATGGTAGGCCATAGTAATATGTAGAAATTGTACCAGATATGTGGATATCTGCTACAATTTGCATATATTACTATGGCCTACCATACAGCCACTTACTATCGTCATTTAAAAGTGTTTGTCAACTAACTACTTACATGATACTTGAATGGCCCGTCCTCACTGGTTGTGCAGGCTCCAGCATAATTGTTCGGAGATTTGCTGGTTAAGCCGTTGTGGTTCCCTGGAATCCCGAGGTTAGCCTGGCCAAATCCTGCCCCAGGCCCCAGGTCTTCACCACCACCGACAGTCGCAGCCTTCGTAGATCACAAGGAGATCTACCACTATGGGGCTTTGACACCAGGACGATGGTGGATCATGGTACTGGTTCACTCTTAGCTAGGGTTCCTGATGGAGAGGCCGAACTGCTTCCCAGCTTCGGAGACCCTGCCAGGGGATGAATCCCACGCTGGGCATCACAGTCCGACACCCAGGATCACCTCCCAGCCACGATGAGGCAGTAAACCGTTGCGAAGTCTATCAACTTATGCTGAGAGTATTTCTAGATTTTTTTTCCCGTGCATTCCATGCTATAGTAATCCCGTGGTTCATCATAGCAATTGAACGGTCAGTAAGTTCGTCCGCCAAACGGTTTTCGTAATTTTATTAAGTGTACAGAACAGTTTTTCACAAGCTACGCCTGATGTGACATCTGAAGTTATCGATGAATTTTATAAAAAGTGCCGTAAAGACGCTTTAAATAGTAAACTAAATCAGAAAGAGAGAAGTGCATAGATAATCTCTGGCGTTATGTTTTGTTAACACACAGTAGACCATATGAATCGATTTAAACTCATATGTGGCTAAAAGGTAGTGGTTTCACTCTACTCAATATATCTCTGCTATTATTGATTATTATTGTGAACTGAATTTCATTTTCTATTGACTGAAATGTCATAAAATTAGTGTAATCCATAGGTCTTTTTTTATTAAGACAAGTGTGCTCACCGTGCTGTTTCCGATTTTCTCTGGGTTTTTTCATGAGGCAAGAAATCTTTTTTTCGCTCTTTTCTTTCGTCGACGCTGCTATTTCGAGCAGTGAATCCGGATGAAACTTCTCCGGGCAAAATTTCACTCAACCTGCTGCGCTGATGTTTTCGTGCTCGGGGTTGATGTTGCCTACTGGCACTATTTCTTTGAAAGTCTTATAAAATCGATTTTATTTTTTTGGGGCTCATGAAAATTTTATCTTCGAACAAATTCAAAAGTCACGATGATGTTTTAGAAAAGGTTTTGCTTAAGTTTGCCGTGTCCTCAACATTGAAACATCGTCTGCTGTTGCCCAAAGAGCAACATCATCTGTCATATGACGACAATATTTTTGGGCTATTTTGGTTTTGTCATTGAGCCGACATGTAGGCTTCATGAGCATAAAATTGTGGCTTTGAAAGAAACCGTTACAGCTGTGACAAAATAGAGTTCCTCGCGAAATTCCTAGATGAGTAACGAACCGAGTGAGACAGTGGCGTGAAGTTCCCTCGAAGCCCTGAGTTTCGGCATTCTACCATGAGGCAGACAACTACCACTGTGGGAGAGCCGTTGGGTAGACAGTGGTTGCTTCGCATCATTTCCACAAAAGCTAATGAAATTTCTTGTTTATCTCATCCACAATCTCCTCTTTTTGTACGAATTTGAACTCCTTGAATTAGTCATCACTCATTGTCCCCTACACTCCACATCGCCAATGTTTTCATCACTATCAGGAAGCGTTTGAAACCATCATCTTGCACCTATGCCCGTTGTTGTTACTATGAGCAAATAGATAGTCCATGGTAGCTTTAAATCTGCGACGAACAATGAATTTATTCGACGGGTGTGGCATAAAGGTCAAAATGCTTTGTAATACATAAATAGTTGTTGTATGGATCTCGCTCGAAATCACGAAATTAATTTAGCCCTTCATTCCTCCATGTTTGGCAAGTGGGTCCCAGCCTTGACTAAGAGCGTAAAATCACTGCTTTGCTACTTCCAAGCTTTAAAACCTACTCCGTAGGCTAAACATGCATTCAGTCAATTCTGTTATAGTTAACGAAGTCTAATACATGGCAAAAGGGCACGTGTGGCGCAGTGGTTGGAGGCGCCACTGCGAGACACACGTGGAATCGATCCCAGCGCCCATGGCTCACCAAGCCTTCCATCCCTCCGGGGTCGGCAAATTGGTACCAGAATTGTCCGGGAGGACAGCAGCACTGGCTCGATACAACGGTAGGCCACCGCGAGTCATTGTAAAGGTCAGATGTGCATTCAATCACCTCCAACGATACTTAGTAAAGTCGAATGCATGGCGCATCCCTCAGGGATTGATCAACGCCGAGAGCTTTTATCCTTTTAATACATGGCAAAACATCCCGGGATGGCAAAAGGGATTGGTAGGAGCCGAACAGATTAGCTTGTGTTCGTCCATCTTTGTCATATCTTTTCGGTTGACTTCTCTACCCCTTTAGTGATCCTTTTAGTGATAGAGAAGTCAACTGACAATACCAAAGTAGATGCTGATAATTTGACTCATCACAATTATAGGAAAAGCAACCTACTAATCGGTCACAAAATTTGCTTCTTAAGATCCTCACTGCATAATTTTTGGCAACGTCATCTGAGTGCGAAGTTTATTGCATCACCTAAGATGTCGTTTAACAGATTTCTTATGGGCTGCCATGCTGTCGTGAAAAACAACCCGCAGAGAATAATTAGCGAAAGAGGAATAGAAGTTGGCGACTCCACAGCGAAGGAAATATGGTTTTGAAGAAAACGACAATTGAGGAGATGACATAGATCAAACCAGGCTTTTAATCTGGATGCTTGATTTCTTGAATGAGAAAAAGTGGAATGATCTATCTTATTTGTGACACACAGTACTCTTTCCTGCACTAGTGTTTTTCCTCACGAGTGACACGCTAATATTACCAAAGGCACATTAATATCGACAGAAATTGAAGTACAGCCACCAGGATGCTGAGATATATGCAAATCTCAGAGGTGGGCTTCAAACCCGCGGCTACACTTACCGGGTGCTCTCGCGCTATTCACGACACCAACCGGTGCGCCTTGGCTTGCATTTCTCTCAGCCATGTTTCTACTCCATTGTGTGCTTTAATCAACTACCCATCAACGACAATGATTTGTCAAACAAAAATCGCACTGGGATCAGTTAAACTAGAGCAAAAGTTGAAGTTACAATGTCTTAACTTCTTTTTTGCTGCACATTCGTTTTCCATGGCATGGGATGATGTGAAGCACAACCACAATTGTCCTGAGCAAAACTCGGATGTAGGCCTCGAACTTGCTATTACCTATAACTAGGTCTAATGCCAGTTTGTTGTTTCCAGATAATTCTCGTTGATGACCGATTGCTGATAGTAAAGGTAATCATGACTTCGTAGTCCACGTTAAGTCCCAAGTTTTGCTCGTGTCTCCACATCTTTGTGCTTCTATTTCACATTATCCCTGCATTGAAAAAATAGTAGGCAGTAAGTTAGAAGTTCACCTCCTGTATCACCTGTAGTCCCGTTGGTCGTCGAGTGACTCGAACGGGCGCCAGTAAATCCTCCATCTTTCCGTATCGCGTGCAAGAGTACCCCAGTGGATTCTGTTCGCTTCAGGGAATCGTCGTGCATCATGTCTTTCTTTTAGGCTTTTCGTGAAGAACTCTGACCATCGGGTCGGTGGTCTTACTGCAGTACGTTTGACATCCCGAGGAATCCAATCACTAACGGCTCTTGTACATCGGTTATCATTCATATGCATTACGTGTCCGGCCCACGTTATCTTCGACTGTTTGGCGTATACAACCGCATCTATGATTTTTGATCGTTGACGCGGGTCGGAGCTTCGGAACCCATCTCTTACTTGTGTGAAACGGGACACTCCTAGCATCGTCCTTTCGACTGAGCGTTCGATAACGCTGAGTGATCTTTCATCCTGCTTACGCAGCGACCAGGTTTCTAACGCATACTTTAGGGCAGGACGAACCATTGAGTCGAAAAGGTGGGCACAGAGTCGGGTGTTCTTTGTTCTCTTTACTACATCATCGATGCTCTCGAAAGCTCCCCAAGTCGCTCATTTCCTTCTGCTCAACCCTGGAGCTATCATATTGATTTCCCTACCTAGATAGACATAATTGGAGAATTCGCAGACATTCGTTCCGTTGAGCTTGAATGGGGCAAACGAAACCAATCCGTTCTTCATGAACATCGTCTTCGTGAGATTTAGTCGAAGACCATTCTTTCCACACGCTTTATCAAAGTCCGCAAGCATTCGTTCCGCTTGGCTAATGTCCGGTGTTATAAGGACGATGTCATCAGCAAAGCGAAGGTGATGTATCTGGCGACCATCGATTTTCACTCTTATATTATCCCATTCCAATGTTCGCATGACGTTCTGAAGGGTGGCGGTAATAAGTTTGGCCAGATTGTGTCGCCTTTCCTAACTTCTCTTTTGACGTCAACGTTAAAATCGTTGTAAAATGGTGAAACCTTGGTTGTGAAAATTTTGTACAGCCAACGAAGAATCTTATGTACTGAGTAGGGACTCCTTGACTATCAAGGGATTCCATAACTGCTTTCTAGTTGTAAAATGGTGAAACCTTGGTTGTGAAAATTTTGTACAGCTCACGAAGAATCTTTATGCACTGAGTAGGTACTCCTTGACTACCAAGGGCTTCTATGACTGTTTCTATCTCAAATGAATCGAAGGCCTTCTTGTAAATCGATGAAAGTGAGACAGAGCGGTCTTTTGTACTCTCGCGATAATTCAATGAGCCTTGTTAACGTGTGAATGTGGTCTATCGTACTAAGTCCTTTTCGAAACCCTGCTTGCTCACATGGCTGTCCTTTGTCCAGTGTTCTGTCAATCCTGTTTAAGGTGACTCGCGTGAAAAGTTTGTAGACGACAGACAACAAGCAGATTGGGCGATAGTTGCCGATATCGTGTAGGTCACCCTTCTTTAAAAATAACACGGTCATGCTGGTCTTCCGCTGAGTGCGGACCTCGCATTCGACAGGCAACGTGTGAAGAGCCGGGCCAGTGTGTTTACGAGTACTGGCGAAAGGTTCTTCGGGAGTTCTGATCTTATCCTGTCAGGAATTGGTGCTGTTTGATTTTTCACCGATGAAATGGCATCTCGAATTTCGAAAGGGGGAACCGGTAGTACAACACATCCATCCTCTTTTATTTCACATGACGGGAGGTGAACGTGGCTATCGAAAAGATCTGAGTAGTATTGGTGAATGGTTTTCTCCATTGCCTTTCTGGAGGCTGTTATTGTTTCCTCTGGACCTCGGAGTGCAATCGTCTTGGTCTTGTAATTGGCGAAGCTTCGACGGGCCTTACGAATGCTTTTCCCAGCCTTTGAATCTTCGACCATTACTGCTGCTCTTCTCTCTTTAAGATCTTCTTTTATCGCCTGTCTGCATTGTTTCGCGAGCTCGGACGTTAGTTCGCCATTGGCTGCAGCTCGCGCGATGCCACTCTGGCGTATTAGCTCGAGAGTTTCTGGAGACAGACGTCTCTTGGTGACCTTCGAACTCTCAGCTTTCATGGCGCTAACATGAAGATGTTCGACGAGCCGATAGTATTCCTCGTCGATGTTGTCGACAACGGCATCTTCCCAACAGCCGACTAATGAGTTGAATAAGTCCCAGTTTGTGGTGGTTCTGGGCCATCGGTTTTTGAATTTGGCGGATTTTTCTCTTTCCGTGAGAAATAGAGTATTGCGCGAAGGAGACAGTGGTCTGATACCGTATAGAATTTTAGGACAACAGCGACACCGGCTAGGTAAAACTTTCTATTTACTCTGATGTGGTCTATTTCGTTATGGTACTCTCCAATGGGAGATTGCCACGTCCATCGTTGACGGTGAGGCTTCTGGAATTGCGAGTTGCCATGGATGGTCTTGGTTGCCATAATAAACTCAGAGAGCTGCTCACTCTGTTCGTTCCATTCTAATCCGTGGGTCCCAATGTGACGTTCCTCAGACGATCTTCTTAGTCCGATCTTGGCATTGGAATCTCCAATGATGACCTTGAAGAATGTATGGTCTTTTCTGTAGAACTCCAAGTCCATGTAGAACGCTTCGACTTTCTCTTCGTCATAGTTTGATGTTGGCGCATAAACGACGAAGATTGTCAAAGCCAGTATTGATCCATATCTTTTTAATCGTAAACGTCCGATTCGGGTAGCAAGCTGTTCGAATGAACCGATGTTCATCGAAAAACTCGTATTGACGAGAACGCCGACACCGCCTACTCCTCTACTGTTGCATGCTCCACGAAACATTTCTTTTCCAGTGTCATAGACGGCGTTGAATGGGTATCATCGCTTCGTCTCGGCCAGCCCGATGATGTTGTACCTTATCCTCCTTGCTTGTTTGAACAGGTCCTCTATCGAGAACTGGCATGCAAGTGTGCTTACATTGTAGGTGCAGATCGTCACCAAAGTTTTTCGTGATCCAGGTAGCTTCCATTGGCCCTGAGATTTTAGCAGCCCTTCCGTACTCGTGCTATCCAACGCTGCAAAGTTGGGGTACTTTCGGGGTCAGGGGAATGAGGCCCGTTTTTTTTTGCTGCATTTAGCACTTTGATACCCACGTATAGCTTGCTGGGCTCTGAAGATGGGGGCTGGGTATACTCACGGGTAGCCTGCCAGGCTCTCCTAGAGTGGACATGGAGCTTATTTGTTGGAGGTGACTCCTAACCGCCTCCCATATACTTCCCTGTCGCTTAATGCAGGCTTTTGGCCGAATCGACTCGTAGAATACAATCCGCACAAAGCGAGAACACACCCACACACGTATGCTTGAATACGGCTAGCAAATACAGAAAGTATCGGCCAAATCGGCGTACCAGGAACAGGGAGTCCATCCCCTGGGTCTACCTTTGTCTCAGGAAGCAAAAGTCGCGTTTGGCCCGCGATTAACCCCCTATCCGTCAAATGGGAACGCGCCACGTAACCTCGCAACTAGCCGGCTCGAGATCCATCATGTGAGAGATATCTGTGGAGCTAGAATTTAAGACATATAAATGATAGTATTGAAACTCACTGGACGACTATGTTTTCTCAAAATAGATCTGAAATTCTTACGAAACTAAAAGCTGTTATCATGTAAAGTTTTGAAACTTATAAAGTATTCAGAGAGTACGTCTATCCATACTTAAGAACACCTCCATACCTGATACACTAGTACTCCTACTAATCACCGAGTGACTCGAGTGGCATCATTAATGTATTCGTCCATATCGCTCAATATAGCCACACAATGTGCTTCGCAAGCATACTCTTTATGTATATGAGTAAATATAAATCAATCTGGAGCCGCAGAACTACGAAGAACCTCTTTCGAACCCACTGCCCAACCTAAAGCAAGGGCACGCTTTGGTCTTGGGTTTGGTTCTCGATTAAACTCTAACCTATAGCACTGCTCGGGGTGCCACGTGAGGCCTCAGGATCCCTTCAATAAGGGACATCCATTAAGCTCAAATGCAGTACACGTTCAGGATGTGCTCTGTTAGTTGGGTCAATTTCGAACCCATCAGCATTGCAGGACACAGCTGGACAGGAACGCTACCGTACAATTACTACGGCATACTATCGAGGTGCAATGGGTTTCATTCTCATGTACGACATCACTAACGAAGAATCATTCAATAGTGTGCAAGATTGGTAGGTCTTATGAAAGCAGTCGTTATACTCTGATTACGCGAATTCCTTTTATTTGAATGGTTCCAGGTGCACACAAATCAAAACCTATTCATGGGAAAATGCACAAGTCGTCTTAGTAGGCAACAAATGTGACATGGATGCCGAACGAGTAGTGTCCATTGAACGAGGGAAACAGCTTGCTGACCAGCTAGGTATATTTTTTCTTTTCACGTCAAGCATAAATGGAAAAGGATAAAACTTTTGATGTTAATCAATCCCTGAGGATGCGTCATGCATTCGACTTCACTAAGCTTCGTTTGGAGGTGATTGGATGCATATATGGCCTTTACAATGACTCGCAGTTACCTAATGATGTATCGAGCCAGTGCTGGTATCCTCTCAGACAGGTCTCGTACCATTTCGCCGATGCCGGGAGGATGGAAGGCTTGGTGGGCCATGGGCGCAGGGATCGATTCTAGCTACGTGTGTGTTGCCTCTGACCACTGCTCCACACACGCCACATTTTGATATAGGTTGGCATAAAGTTGAGGGATGATTATTTGATTGCTTAGATATATGCAATATATCGCTGGTACGCGTGTGGCGCAGTGGTTGAAGGAGCCACTGCGGCGCGCACGTGAAATGCGCCAATGGCGCACAAAGCCTTCCATCACTCCGGGGTCAGCAAATTGGTACCAGACTTGTCTGGGAGGATAGCAGCACTGGCTCGATACATCGGCCGGCCACCGCGAGTCATTGTAAAGGTCAGATATGCATTCAATCACCTCCAACGATGCTTAATGAAGTCGAATGCATGGCGCATCCCTCAGGGATTGATCAACGCCGAGAGCTTTATCCTTTATCCTTTTTTTATCGCTGGTGCACATGCAGTGCTGTAGTGAGCGGTTTCTTGAAATACAGTGTCGAAATTCGGATCTCACGCCCAAAAAAACCGTGCTATTCATCTCTTTGAGATGTGAAAATTGACATTTATCTGATGTGATAAAAACACTAGCTGTATAAATCGGTAATATCCCACAAGCCACTGTGCTTTTAACCGCCTCCGACAATAGGTAAACTAGGAGGTATAGCGTATTCTAGGATGGTTATCAATGTTGAACCCCTTATCCTTCAACCTTTATTGTACAACTCGTAAGTGTAAGCAATTTATTTTTTACTTATGTTTCTGGTGGGAAGAGATGGAATACTGCATTGGGGAGTAATCTACTTAGTTGTGGACTTTTTGCAGGACTTGAGTTCTTTGAAACATCAGCCAAGGAGAACATCAACGTCAAAGCAGTTTTTGAGAAGCTCGTCGAGATAATCTGCGATAAGATGGCGGAAAGCCTCGATAAGGTAAGATGCTAGCGAATATTGACGAAATCAATTGAACTCATTGTTTAAACACTAATACCTCTGTTCACATGGAAATACATCCATAATATTTAGATATTTACTAGATGCCTATTATTTTTTAGTGACAAAATGTTGTGTGAAATAAAGTCACAATGATGTCGAGATATTTGCGAAACTAGGAACACCAGACCAGTTTCGAGCCCACAATTACCCTCTCCGCGGGGCTCAACTGTTATCCACTGCCGTCCCACTGAGGCCATTGATTTACCGTTTTCTCAGCCAATTTCTTACTCTGACGGTACCATCAGCAATCACCCGTCAACGGGAATGGTCTTGGAGCACAAATCGGCATTGAACCCAGTTAAGCTGAAGCGGCATTCGCAAAATAACGGCACCCACAATAATTTTTAAACACCTATAATGTCACTGAAAAGGTCCTTACCAGTTATCTGTATATTAATTCGGAAAGAACAAATATCGTTTCATACATCGCTTTAAATTAGCCTTTAGCTTTCTTGCTTGATTCTAACGATCAAAAAAGTTAATTGAAGTTGGTGTTCAACCTCAAATTGTGCTAGCAAAAAGCCCACTCTATTAATGTTTGTTTAAAAACAAACATTTCAATAAAAGGTACCAGAGAGGAACCAGAATTAATTGTTAGATTAATGGTGGATAAATCTCCAAGCTGCACAGTAGACCACTTCCTGGATACCTGCAACTATGAGATGTTTGCATCGGTGTGATAGTATATAACTGGTTCCGATATGTCGTCGTTCATTCCACAACCCCGCCCACGCCCTTTACCACATGTCCCCCTAACAAGAATCAGGTCGTGGTCACGATAAGCTGAATGATAGTAATAGCAATGTTCTTCCAGCAGCTACTGACATCGACTCTTCATTTCCTATTTAGGATCCACAACAACAGCCGAAAGGTCAGCGGCTTGACGCGACCACAAATCAGAAGCCGCCAGCACAGCAGTGCAATTGCTGAGAGGTTCCTCTCATTGTTTTACGCTTCACTTCTACTATTTGAGACATAGAATCACACTTAAGCAGTAGGCCCTTATTTTTTTCCGCTTTGATTTTTTCATTAACATCACTGGCTAATAGCTGACCATTTTCATTTTTTCAACAAATGTGTCCCGGTACCACTTCATTTCTCTTCCTTTTTCTTAACATTTCTTGTCCAATTGAAAATCCTTTCCTCTTTTTTCTTCTCTGTCTTTATCTAACTAGGAGTTGAAATTGTCAAAAGATTTACAGATACTGTTTAAGACCTTTTTAAAAGACTAATCGTTCCCTCCGCAATCGCTTTAAGCAATATTATCCTATCGTATTTGTTAGAGAATCTTTATTTATTACCTATATACTTACATTGTCCGTTTATGTAATTTATGGCCATGTGCATTAGGGTTTCTCTTAATGACAATACTTTAATCATTCCAGGTGTATATACGAAGTGATTGTAATGTAAACGAACGTAATCTCATTATTAATAAAGTATCCTTCAAGTTCTTGTACTACATAGGCTTGCTGCTCTACTAGGAGATTTGTGGAGAACCTAATAAATATCTCTAGAGGTCTTAAGATTCCAGAAATCATAAACTGGTCTATTATAAATGATGTTCATAGAAATGGCTGATTCATAGGACCTCATGAAACCTGCCGACGCTTTACCGTCGTGGCTGGAAGGTGTTCCCGGGTGTCGGACTGTGATGTACAGCGAAGAGAATCATACCTTTGGCAGGGTCTAGCAGGCTGAGAAGGAGTCCAAGCGTTTCCATCAGGAAGCCTAGCTGACTAAATCAACACCAGGATCCACCACCGTCCTGATACCAAACTAGTCCCATGGTGGCAAATCTCCCTCTGGTCCACACGGGCTGCGACTGCCTGCGGTGGTGACGACCTGGGGCAGACTTTTCCTAGGCTGATCTCGTGGCTGTAGGGAACCACAGTGGCTAAACTACCAAAACGAGGTTGATAATAATATTTATTATCGGCTGACGTTAGAAAAAGAAAAAGAAAAGCAAAGAAAAAAAAGGAAAGGAAGAAAAACAAGTAGTTATCAACTGACATTATCATCATATTCACCATCAGCATCGTGTATAAAAGGGAATCTCTAAATGAGCGAACTTCATTCGAGGAGTTGGATTGCTAAGAAAGCCCTGACTCGACACGAATGCGAAGCCGCCACATCGAGACGAATAACAAGCGCGCACCATTGACTCGGATCATCAGCTCTGTTGAAGACGAAGACGTCGAAACGTTAGCCGATAATAAATATTATTATCAACCTCGTGTAAGCTCATCAAAGAAAGAATACATATTGATTGCTTTCACTTAGGATTTGCTCTAGAATTAGCTACACACGTTTATCTTCCGGAGCTATCGAGCTTCCTGACTTCGTTCGTGACAGTTTTGCCACCTTCACACGAAACTCCACTCAGGAATAAAATAACCATACGACGTGGTAGTTGAGTCGATGTTTAACACTAAGCGGCAGTCAAGAATGCCAGTGATCAACGTATTTCTTTCTCTTCGAAGGGCGCGTGTGGCGCAGTAGTTGGAAGCACGTTCACTGCGGCGCGCACGTGAAATGCGCCCATGGCGCACCAAGCCTTCCATCCATCCGGGGTGGGCAAATTGGTACCAGACTTGTCTGGGAGGATAGCAGCACTGGCTCGATACATCGGCCGGCCACCGCGAGTCCTTGTAAAGGCCAGATATGCATTCAATCACCTCCAACGATGCTTGATGAAATCGAATGCATAGCGCATCCCTCAAGGTTTGATCAACGCCGAGAGCTTTTTTTTACTTCTTTCTCTTCGAAAAAACTGTGTGGCAAGCAGAATCTTCATACTATCGGAGAACAAGCAAAGCGAGTTTGCACTGCCGAACTAATCCATCGGTGGTGAGAAATAGTGAAAAGGATAAAGCCTGCTATCGATCGGTGGTTTGAACAACGCGTCGAAAGCTCCATTTCTAACAACCCGAATTTATGTGCATAACAATGGAAACGTCCCTTATCAGTTTTTGGCCAGTCCCTAAACGGTTTTCAGATATAAACAATATTTATGACGAATTTTTGATTCAGTCGTTTACCTTTGATATGTTATTCGCATAGCGTTCTTTCTTAAACAACATCCCACATCCCATGATGCAGTAGTCCATTCATTTCTCTTTTGATAATTTTCTATATGACTGAGATACCATGGATCACCCTAATATGAGGGATCTCGAGCCGGTTAGTCGCGAGGCTACATGGCGCATCCTCAGGTGGCAGACGGGGGTTAATCGCTGACCAAAAGCGACCTTTGCTTCCCGAGACGAAGGCAGACCCAGGGGATAGACTACCTGTTTCTGCTGCGCCGATTTGGCACATCACCTGTATCACCTGTAGCCCCGTTGATCGTCGAGTGACCCGAGCGGGCGCCAGTAAATCCTCCATTTTTCCGTATCGCGTGCAAGAGTACCCCAGTGGATTCTGCTCGCTTTAGGGACTCGTCGAGCATCATATCTTTCTTCTAGGCTTTTCGTGAAGAACTCTGACCATCGGGTCGGTGGTCTTCCTGCAGTACGTTTAACATCCCGAGGAATCCAGTCACTAACAGTGGTACACTCCATTGGGAGACTTCCACGTCCAGCGTTGACAGTGGGGCTTCTGGAATTGCGAGTTACCATGGATGGTCTTGGACGCCATGACAAACTCAGAAAGCCACTCACTCTGTTCGCTCCATTCTAATCCGTGGGTATCAATGTGACGTTCCTCAGACGATCTTCTTGGTCCGATCTTGGCATTGAAATCTCCAATGATAACCTTGAAGAATGTATGGTTTTTTCTGTAGAACTCCAAGTCCATGTAGAACGCTTCGACTTTCTCTTCGTCATAGTTTGATGTTGGCGCATAAACGACGAAGATTGTCAAAGCCAGTATTGATACATACCTTATTAATTGTAAACGTCCGATTCGGGTTGTGAGCTGTTCGAATGAATCGATGTTCACGGTCAAACTCGTGTTGACGAGCACGCCGACACTGCCTACTCTTCTACTGTCGCATGTTCCGAGTAACAGTTCTTCTCCAGTGTCATCGACGTCATTGAATGGGCGGCGTCGTCTCGTCTCGGCCAGGCCGATGACGTC
>MQTX01000094.1:716641-732544 GCA_009735665.1 Angiostrongylus cantonensis
CGGGCTTTGCGAATGCTTTTCCCAGCCTCTGCAGCTTCGACCATTACTGCTGCTCTTCTCTCTTTAAGATCTTCTTTTATCGCCTGTCTGCATTGTTTCGCAAGCTCGGACGTTAGTTCGCGGTTGCCTGCAGCTCGTGCGAGTCCACGCTGGCGTATTAGCTCAAGAGTTTCTGGAGACAGACGTCTCTTGGCGACATTCGAACTCTCAGTTTTCATAGCTCTAACCTAAAGATGTTCAACGAGCCGATCGTATTCCTCGTCGATGTTGTCGACAACGGGATCTTCCCAACAGCAGACTAATGAGTTGAATAAGTCCCAGTTTGTGGTGGTTCTGGGACATCGGTTTTTGAATTTACCGGCTTTTTCTCCTTTCCGCGAAAAATAAAATCTTGCATGAAGGAGACGGTGGTCTGATCCCATGTAAAATTTTGGGACAACAGCGACATCGGTTAGGCAAAACTTTCTCTTCACTATGATGCAGACTATTTCGTTGTGGTACACTCCATTGGGAGACTTCCACGTCCAGCGTTGACAGTGGGGCTTCTGGAATTGCGAGTTACCATGGATGGTCTTGGACGCCATGACAAACTCAGAAAGCCACTCACTCTGTTCGCTCCATTCTAATCCGTGGGTATCAATGTGACGTTCCTCAGACGATCTTCTTGGTCCGATCTTGGCATTGAAATCTCCAATGATAACCTTGAAGAATGTATGGTTTTTTCTGTAGAACTCCAAGTCCATGTAGAACGCTTCGACTTTCTCTTCGTCATAGTTTGATGTTGGCGCATAAACGACGAAGATTGTCAAAGCCAGTATTGATACATACCTTATTAATTGTAAACGTCCGATTCGGGTTGTGAGCTGTTCGAATGAATCGATGTTCACGGTCAAACTCGTGTTGACGAGCACGCCGACACTGCCTACTCTTCTACTGTCGCATGTTCCGAGTAACAGTTCTTCTCCAGTGTCATCGACGTCATTGAATGGGCGGCGTCGTCTCGTCTCGGCCAGGCCGATGACGTCGTATCTTATCATTCTTGCTTGCATGAGCAAGACCTCTATCTAAGACTCGGATGCAAATGTACGTGCAGCACAAACAGGGAGTCCATCCCCTGGATCCACCTGCGTCTCAGGGAAGCAAAGATCGCGATTGGTCCGCGATTAAACCCCCTATCCGCCACCTGTGGACGCGCCAAGTAGCCTCGCGGCTAACCGGCTCGTGGTCCTTCGTATGAGGGAGATCCGTGCATTTGGCACATACTTTCTGTATTTGCTAGGCGTATTCATGAAAGCGTGTGTGGGTGTGCTCTCGCTTTATGCGGATTGTATTCTACGAGTCAAATCGGCCAAAATCCTGCAATCAAGTGACAGGGAAGTATATGAAAGAAGGTTAGAAGTCGCCTCCACCAAATAAGCTCGATATCCACTGTGGGAGAGCCTGGCAAGCAACCCGTGAGTATACCCAGCCCCCATCTTCAGACCCCAGCAAGCTATACGTGGGTATCAAAGTGCTAAATGCAGCAAAAAAAACGGGCCTCATTCCCCTGACCCCGAAAGTGCCCCAACTTTGCAGCGTTGGATAGCACGAGTACGGAGGGGCTGCTAAAATCACTGGGCCAATGGAGCTGTCTGGATCACGAAGAACTACGGTGACGATCTGTACCTACATTGTACGCACACTTGCATGCGAGTTATCGAGAGAAGACCTGCTCAAGCAAGCAAGGAGGATAAGGTACGACATCATCGGCGTGTCCGAGACGAGACGACGCCACCTATCCAAGGCCGTGTATGACGCTGGGGAAGAACTATTCCTTGGAACATGCGACAGTAGAGGCGTCGGCGGTGTCGGCGTTCTCGTCAACACGAGTTTGTCCATGAACATCGATTCATTCGAACAGCTTACAACCCTAATCGGACGTTTACGATTAAAAAATATGGATCAATACTGGCTTTGACAATCTTCGTCGTTTATGCGCCAACATCAAACTATGACGAAGAGAAAATCGAAGCGTCCTACATGGACTTGGAGTTCTACAAAAAAAACCATACATTCTTCAAGGTTATCATTGGAGATTTCAATGCCAATATCGGACCAAGAAGATCGTCTGAGGAACGTCACATTAGGACCCACGGATTAGAATGGAACGAACAGAGTGAGCGGCTTTCTGAGTTTGTCATGGCATCCAAGACCATCCATGGTAACTCGCAACTCCAGAAGCCCCACTGTCAACGCTGGACGTGAAAGTCTCCCAATGGAGTGTACCATAACGAAATAGTCTGCATCATAGTGAAGAGAAAGTTTTGCCTAACCGATGTCGCTGTTGTCCCAAAATTTTACATGGGATCAGACCACCGTCTCCTTCGTGCAAGATTTTATTTTTCGCGGAAAGGAGAAAAAGCCGCTAAATTCAAAAACCGGCTTTGCTGATGACATCGTCCTTATAGCATCAAACATTAGCCAAGCGGAACGTCTGCTTGCCGACTTCGATAAAGAGTGTGGAAAGATTGGTCTTCGACTAAACCTCACGAAAACGATGTTCATGAAGAACGGATTGGTTTCGTTTGCCCCATTCACGCTCAACGGAACGAATATCTCCGAATGCTCCAGTTATGTCTATCTAGGTCGGGAAATCAATATGATGAGTGATTTAGCTCCAGAGCTGAGCAGAAGGAAACGAGCGGCTTTGAGAGCCTTCAAGAGCATCGAGGATGTAGTGAAGAGAACAAAGAACACCCGACTCCGTGCCCATCTTTTCGTCTCGACGGTTCTTCTTGACCAAACGTACGCGTCAGAAACCTGGTCGCTGCGTTAGCAGAGTGAGTGACCATTCAGAGTTATCGAACGCGCAGGCGAAGGGACGATGCTAGGAGTAACCCGTTTCACACAAGTAAGGGATGGGATCCGACGCTCCGACCTACGTCAACAATCGAAAATGAAAGATGCCGTTCTCTACGCCAAATAGTCGAAGATAAGGTGGGCCGGACACGTAATGCGTATGAATGATAACCGATGGACAAGAGCTGTTAGTCTTCTATAACGGTTTATCATCTTCGCGTAGGCTCAATACCAATTTCGTATCATCTTAGTCATAAAGGATACAAAAGGATAGAGCTCTCGGCGTTGATCAGTTCCTGAGGGATGCCCCACAACTTCATTGAGCATCGTTTGCAGGTGAATGGATGCATATCTGGGGTTTACAATGACTACCGGTGGCATACCGATGTATTAAGCCAGTGCTCCTATCCTCCCATACACGTCTGGTTCCAAATTTCCGACCCCAGGGGGATAGTTGGCTTGGTGGGCCATGGGCGCGGGTCGATTCCACGTGTGTGTTGAAGGCGCCTCCGACCACTGCGCCATACACGCCTTTTATCTCCATCTCAGTTACCTATATCATCTGCAGTCCCGTTGATCGTCGAGTGACTCGAGCGGGCGCCAATAAATCCTCCATTTTTCCCTGTCGCGGTAACATGGATAAAAGGATAAAAGGATAAAGCTCTTGGCGTTGATCAACCTCTGGGGAATGCGCCATGCATTCGGCTTCACTAAGTATCGTACGGAGGTGATTGAATGCATATCTAGCCTTTACAATGACTCGCGGTGGCCTACCTATGTATCGAGCCAGTGCTGCTCTCCTCCCAGGCGAGTCCGGTGCCACCCCAAGAAGATAAAAGGCTTGGTAGGCCAGGGGTGCATGGATCGATCCCCTGTGTGTGTTGCACGATGCCTCTGACCACTACGCCACACGCGCCCTTACCCTAACTATTCTGAAGGTTACATCCCTATTCACTGCCACGCGGTGACGGTACAAATCTAGCCGTGCGTCCCTATAAAATCAGTAAATACAGCGTCCACAAAATTCATTTTGGAAATAAGGTCTTTATCCGTAGTACTAGTACTAGTATCCGTGCAACCTCCAACAGCATTTTTGGCTGGTGTGGCAGTAAGAAGAAAATAAGCCAATCACAAAAGGAATTCACTACAGTAGATACACCAATCTAGAACACTTTGGTAATACTTGAAGAAAAGTTCGAACAATACTAAGGCTATAATGGAAGAAATATTAAAACTGTTTTATGGTATGGAATTGATCCCTCAGAGTTGATGGCCACTGCAAAACGATGTTCAAAACTAAATTATGCCCCGATCCACATGGGAACGACAAATGTGGTTATGAGTGCTCACAGTATTTAGGAATGAAATTCCTTGGCAATGATTACATTTCTCACGTTCTACAGCCAGCTTACATTCATTTGTGTTTAATCAACAGGAAGAAAGAATGAAGGCCACATGAACTAGTTCCTTGTTTTCAAAAGTTCTTATAAATCAAACACAGTTTCGGAACAGTTTAAAGTTTTCCGAACAAACATCGCTGCTGCACTTCGAGAGAATCGGCAGCTAAGGGTATGGTTGGGATGCATGTGACGCAGTGGTCGGAGGCGCCGTTCAACACACACGTGGAATCGGTCCCAGCGCCCGTGCCCCACCAAGCCTTCCAACCCTTCGGGGTCGGCAAATTGGTACCAGACTTGTCCGCTGGGATAGCAGCACTGGCCCGAAGCATCGGTAGGCCACTTCGAGTCATTTTGAAGGCTAGTTATGCATTCAATCGCCTCCAAATGAGCTTAATGAAGTCGTACGCGTGGCGCATCCCTCAGGGATTGATCAATGCCTATAGCTTTTTATTCATCCTTGTGGGTATAAGTATCCTTAGGGTATGGTTGAAAACTAAAAGTTGGGCTCTTTGCCTTTTCAGACCCATATTACTACTCTTATTTTATTACTCATGTTACTGGCCTTTTATTCTGCAAAAAAAGTTGGTCTAAAATAAATAAGAGTGGGTAGCCTTCCCTGTTTAAGATCAGAGCTTTACTAACCAACCCTGGACAGATTTTGAGCATAAAAGTGATGAATGATTGCACTTGTGGTAAACGAGGTCTGATCCTAGGACATGTCAGCGAAGATTTTTCACCTATTTTATTCTGTTTACTTTACACGACCTGTGTTTAACATACGCTTTGCCGATTCTAGCTCTTCTTTCATTCTATTTGTCCGCTCACACCCATCAACCATTAAAGTCTTCCAACTTTGGCTTGTCGTTTTGACTGCTGCTTCAGGATTTTCTTCTCCTCGTGAATGTCGCTGAATGCTGGTCAAATTGAATCCCTCTGAAGTCTTAAGATAGTTGGGTTAGAAAGCTCCCACTTAGGTTGCAGGAAGTGGAATGTTCACACACATCGTCACCTTTTATTTTCTACCTATTCTTTTTTAATAGCAGAGGAGTTTTTGAAATATCCATAAATTATGCTGAGATATTTTCAAAACTCCGTATAGCTAGTGTCTGCGGAGGGAAACGAACACGCCATTACCCTTTCCGTGGGAGAAAGCGTTCGCTACGCACCATACAAGTACTTCGTTTTGCCTTCCTCCTAGCCGGGCTATTGACCTATAGGCAGCATCACCAATCACCTGTCAGTGGGAATGAGCCGCAGAGCTACTAAAAAGAGCTAATAAACACTTTTCGCGTGCCATTTGGAATGAGCATAACCTTCAATATACACTTTTTACAGGTAACTTAAACACATCTATAACAACAATTCCGCAAGCTATAAAATTTCACTTGCGCAGACTATCTATACACCTTTTGCAATTCGTCCTCGAATAATTCAACTCTGACGGTCCAACAATTTCCAGCCGAAAGGAATGCGCAATAAGACATGTAATCACGTTTACGGGACCTCATGATTAACCCTCAGTGTATCCGTGTTTGACAGTCTCTCTTACAAGATCTCAAATATCGATGAAAAACAATTCATTGAAATGTACTTGCTCTGTGCACAAAACAGCAGCTGGTTCACTCTATAGAGATTACCACTGAAAATTCAATTGTCATGATGCACACATTTTATGAGCACTCGCCGCCTGCTCCATCATCATCACTTATCACTCGTAAATGTTAAAACTCAATCAGCAGTCACCCTTCGCAGAAACACGTTTGAACACTAATAAATCTCAGCAGACTCCCGAGGCACCGCAGAGCATCCCGTAGACCTTCACACGCTTTCTGTTAGCGAACAACCCTACATTGTTTTCATAATTCCTTTTATTTTTACAGTCATGAAAGAGATGGTGCTCATAAACAGCTCGCCGGCACTGCATCGGGACTGGACGAATTTATGAATAACTTCGTTAGCAGCACTAGCAAAAAAGTAGATACGGGAAGAACCGCCAATAAAAAAGTGTTGGCCCTCTTGAATTTCGAAAAGGTAGCTGCTGGAAAGAATAACGAGAGCAGAAATTCTTAAATTATACAGCATTTATAAACTAGCGTGCAAGACGTCCTGCAGAGCGCAAATTGGCAGCTTCTCTGCTCACATTTGAAGTGATACGAGTTCTTGCCCCAACAAAAAAGGTAGAAGTGCTGAAACGGAGAAATTTAATTTGCTGAGTGCAACCACAAGGATGTTGAACTATGCCCAAAATTCGAAACGACACGTGGGCTCCGCACCCACGACTATCCTTATAGATAGCTCAAGTGTAAACCACCACACCCAACTGAGGCTCTAGCTTTGCTTTTCTCACAGCCATGTTTTCGCTATATAATTTCTATTATCAGTCACTCTTCAACGAAAATGATCTAGTGAGCAAAAAACGGCTTAGAATCCAGATGAACTAAAGCTGCAGTAGAAAGCATGATATCTCAACTTTTATTCGCTTCCTTATCTTTCCCTCCCCTATTTTTTTTATTATTTCCTATTCTCTTCTTTTTTCTTTCACTCCTCTTGGAGGGTAACTGCTGATAGCACTGACAGCACAAACATAACTGAGAGAAAAACGAAGCACAAGTTCGAACCACACCTGAGGTTCCAAGTTTCGCTCAAATCTCGGCATCTTTTGGTTTTATTCCATCCAGTAACTTGCCGTAGAGTAAGAATTGGCAATAAACAAAAGTCGACATTTAAACTGTTCAATTGCCCACAATTTTGTTATACAGATTCGGCTTGTCATATCGTCATTCAACTTTGTATGCTGTTATTTCCACGTTTGCTTTTGGTTACTGGATATTTTTTGTATCGTTCCTAATCATGCGTTTTTGGAAAGAGTTTAAATCTCAGAGAACTTCCCATTGATAGATTAACAAGTGCTCGAGATAAAAACCTAAAATCAATATTGGTCTGAGTGTGCAGCACACAAGGCACTACCGTCCATATTTTCAGGAGGTGACACAACTGGTGAAAGATGGTCAAACTTTGGTTGACATATGATGTCATTGTGGTTGATTGAAAATATTACATCCAGGTCATAGCATGGAGTATATTCCATGCTCTGCATATACAACATTAAAACACGCCTTAGAAGAGAAACATGAGTTATGTGTAACTGCTTTAAGCGGCTAAAAAAACGGATTTCTAGAAGACCGATATCGGAGTTTATATGGATATAGCGTAACTCAATGTACACTAGTGAATTGCCACGAGTTACAACTATCCAACACTTTCAGCCATGAGTTACAATTGATAATGAGGTTCCACTTCAATCTTCTTTATTCCACAACTGCCGTCGAAGACCTCAAAATTTTTCACTGAGAAAAATTCTCCAAGGTGTTTTCCTCTGCTATTCGAATTGCAGTCGTTAGCATGAAGTCATAAATGGATAGGGGACCGAATATCAACATTGCCAACTTCATTTGATCAGGAACAATGAATTAATTATACAGAGTTTCTACGGGGCAAAAGGAAATGGTCCTCAATAGAACAAGGGCTTCGTGCCGATTACTGCGCCCTAAACGACGATCAAAATGACTACAGTCCAAAACTACATCCGATTGGCTTGCTGAATGCACTGTGCAAACTCTTTACGAAGATTATGCAATTCCACATACCAGGAATTTCGACTCGGATTCATTTCTAAGCACCGCATTCTAGTCGCGTTTAAGGCTTGAAGAAGTGCGTCGAGAATACCACAACCCTTATGTTCTAAACCTTATCTCCTGCGAAAGCGTTCGACACTGTTACAACTTACTGGGTTATCTATCGGCGTTTCCAAAACAAGAAAAAGGTCAGTCCTGAAAGACTCTCGGTCTCTGTTCTCGCAAGTACAACACAATATTGCAGCTCTTCCACCAATCCTTTACCATGCCCAACGCTTAAAGAGATGATAGAAGCGAGACTATTTCCTCAAAGCTGTTTGTCGCCCTATTGCGGTAAAATTGCTCGAATAGGATGAAAAAGGTTATTGATATTTATGTAGAATTGCTATCAAACTTTATTTTCGTCGATTTCATTTTTACGAAACACCCCTAAACCATAAACGACGTCCAAAAAGCTCAACGAAGCATTGAAACAATAATAAACGAATTGAAAAAAAAATCATTTCATTAAACATCCATGGAGCAAAGGCAACCAAATGGAGATGAAAAGTACTGTGACAGCAAGACCACATGATAGATCTACTAAAGGAGTTTCCATAAGCACTGAAAACGACCTGAAAAAAAATTGAGCCTAAGAATGAGAAGAATACGGACCACGTCTATGTCCGTTAAAGAAGTCACTAGCAGAGTGACAGAACCGAAACTCGGCGCTCACCATTAGCCGTTCCGCAAACGTTTTGCTAAGCCGCTTTGAAGTAAGTTTCATTACCCTCCAGTCACATAGTGCATGGATGATGCCTTTTAAAATACCACTGGCACAATACCAAAGTTCGTAGTTCAGAAATTCGAAATGTATTTTGTCTTCGAAATTTAAGGGAATATACTTCGAAGGGGAAGCATAAATGGGTTAGTGATCACTTTTAAATATATAAATGGACCTATGAGAAAAAGCCTAGAAGATGACGGAATGTGTTTCTAGTTAATAGCATCAATCGCGGTTGTATTCGCAACTGCAAACGCTTTGCAGATAGCTCAGCGCTACGAGCACATGTTACTGTAATAGAAGCAAGGCCCACCTCCACCTCCGAACAGGATCGCGGCCGACAAAAACGAACGGAAAACGTGATATAGGTCGAAGACGTGTCTAATGAGCAACCAAACATCCGAATGAGCAATCATTGAACAAAATGACTTCACTAGACCATGGATTATGAGGAACAGCCGTTGACAATCCTGGCGTTCGTTTGTGTCTATTCAAAACATATGGTGTTTCTCAACTAATTTGCTGGAATTTAACACAGCTTGGCTGAGGTAATCTGATATCAAAAGAATTCACGCCCCTAAGTGCTACTATGTGCAGACAAGTGCAAGAATTATTGTTACATCAATTTACTCTCATATATTCACATAAATAAATATATCCACTCGTAACTGCATAGTTCTGAGTAAAACGAAATCGCCGAAACGTCAGCCATCGACCAACAGCACCAAAACAACAACATCGAAAACCTGGACCAACCTCGCATCAGCTCAACGAGATCAGTTTATAAAATCATATAGATAAATACTCTTGTACAGTTTTCAGAAGCTACAATATACGGAGAAAGTTAAACGGTATCAATGACAAAAGATTACACATTAAGAAAGATTTCAAAAGTTCAAAAGGGTAGAACTTGATAATAGTTTAGGTCTGATCTTCAGTTAGGAAGGCAAACCGTCAAAATTTACATGTAAAAAGACCTGAGATCGAATTCCAAATAGCAAGGAAAACCTACCTTTAGTTTTGACGGATTTTTATACGCATCGTTTAAACTGAAAACCTTTCCTTGTGCAATTTAGCGCACTTACTCGAGAGGCAAAAACCTTTGGAATTTCATTTCATCATTTATGCCTTAATAATCTTATTTTCACGAAAAGGGAAATGGTCAGACGATGTACTTCACAAGTTTAGAACTAATTACTCTCTTTTTTTCCATAGAAAATTGGATAATCGACGTGGAAGCCGAATGGTGCCAATTTCCCTGGACTGTATGAAAACCGTTGCGGATCTTTTCTTCATCAATCGCACAAAAAATTTTGCAAAATCACACGGGAATCATAGCACCTGGAAGCATTTCTTAAGCACTTCGGTCACGCCTGCAAAATTTGTGGTGGGATGACGAAATGACGGAATGGCGAGATGGGATTATGACTTGATGAATCAACACGTTAAGAGGACGAGCCATTAAACCTGTTTAAATAAGCAAAGATAAGGCAGGAAGGCAAAAAGAGCCAGGAATGTGCCTTCTTGTCCTTACTAAGAAAAGAAGTAGAGGGTGAGAATGAAACTGTGTATAAGAAGTAAGTACACGCGCGTGTGAACACAGAGTAAGGAACTTTTGGCATTCAATTAATATGGCATACATGCGCCACCATTAATATAAATTATACAATCCCTAAGAGAATTGCTCGACTTACTTCAACTTATTTCTAGGTGCTTTGGCTATGAATGTAACGCTCTATGTGTATTCGAGCACGTTATCATGTCTTGTACTAAGGACCTCAGGCAACACCACCCTTGTTCAGTAGACATTGTTGCATTGTTCGTTTCATCAGCCTGAACATCTTCCATCTCTCCTGTGAAGCGTCGTCGATGCTCGGATGAGCTACCGAGTGTTGCACTTGCTTGCCACTTGTCACCTCACCGATTGGTCCTATTGGACGCCGATCGGGCTTTCATACTGCTTAGTTGGTGTCAAGTTCTTTTTCCCATGATATCGTAATACAAAAAATTATGACAACAAACCCATGCTCAATTCTAGTACCATTTTGCTTACTGTATTCATCTGTTTACCAACTTCCAGCATACCATGCTTTTCGCTCGAATGAGAGGCTAGAAATAAAATTGTTCCTCAAGAACAACTTCACCGAATCCAGCTGCATGTCCCTGTCATAAGCATGAGAGGAGATACCCAACATTCGTTGCTTCGTTCCATTTGATTGGTACCCAACATGATTAAATGACGTCACTGTGCTATCAACAATGAGGAATTGATGACAATGTCGGAATTCGAATTCCTCTCATGTTACCTAGCTTAACTCAGGCATACAGTCGTCGAGTTGAAATTTTCTGAGTACACTGAAGACCTTCAAGAAGGTAGTGTTTCGTGACGGGTTGTGATTCCACTGATCAGTTAACACCTCATGATCAATCAGTAAGATAAACCGACAGTTTGCGTTCTTGCGACGATTCAACAAGCTTTATGACGACTTCGTTGTGATTCATCTAGCTTCAAACTCTACCAGATGACTTCGCTTTACTCAAAGCGAGGTTCTCTTTGAGAGTAACACCAGTCAGCAACTTTCATCATACAGACATCAAGTAGTTTGGTGGGTCATTGCCGATAAACTGCAGATAACTCCTCCTTGGATATCAGGACCACCGTGTTGGCTTTGCATTGTATCGTTAACGTTCATTCGAATAGGTTATTCTTAAACCACCCTGCAAGCATTTTATAAAAAATGTCAAAGCGTTTTCGTAGTTGTAGACGAAGCAGTCGGAGTAAAGTCTGATTTTACTGCTTACTTACCCATTTGTCTCCACACAAACTATAAAACGTCGGTCATTAGCCACTAACGCATTAAAATTTTAGTTTCTCACGAACAACGGTGGCTTGGGATCTATATAATCTCGGGTTCCTCTACACGCTTGATAGCTACAACTAATGCGTTTGCAACTAGGTTAATAGAAAGTCGGACGTGGGAGTATTGCGTTTGCATTCGCATCTGTTAAAAGAATATGATGGCAACAAATATGACAATGGTTATGATGATTCGATGGAAGTGTAAAATCGGGCCACGACGCAGACACTGATGCAGCGAAATATACGGGTTAGAGAAGATTAGATCACTTTCACAATATTAATGCAAACTCTGACCCTTCCCTTATTGCTTCCATTCGACCACTTCGCGAAGGTTTATGAATCCCTTGTGAGTTTTTACTTGAGCCACTCTGTTCTGAAGGGGTCTATGTCGTCATCGACCCACACTAGTTTAATGTGGTCATCTAAGCTGGGTAACGAGTAGTTGGTGCGGATCGATAGCCCGAGTCACAGCTGCGTTGATGTCCTTACGAATCCGTAATATCCCTCCTTTCCGCTTTAGCATTAAGAGGAAAATCTCTTGTCCATTTTGATATACGAAGTGTGGTTGGCTGACTCTTTTGTTCCACTAGGCCTAGCTATTTCACAAATCTTTTTTAGAAGGTTCAGTGATATTAGAAATCCTCGCTCTCTGCACTACTATATCGACGATCGGGTCCAATCCGTTTACCACATAGCATTGAAAAAAAAAATTATTCGAGAAATGTTGAGAAATGAAGATCTTGAGTTGGGATACCGAAATTCTTACTTCTGGCATAGCCCCCCATCAGTTTCTTCCGTGAATTCCTTCCTACAAATGTACCAACTTCTACATTTTTCTATATTTTCGAAAAAAAGTGGGAGGAAGTGGAATTGATGATGACTGGTGTACTATAATGATCAATGACAAGTAAAGAACATATTTCTGACAAACGAAAAAGAATAATTTCAACGAAATTCGTCTGCTGAGGTGGGCACGCGCTAATAAAAAAAGGGGGATAAATAAACTTATTCGAAGTTTTTTGTGCCCAAAAAAGAGGTACTTTCGCGATCTCAATAGATAAAAGAGAAAAAGCTTGATACTTCCATGAGAAGATCCAGTTAAGAATATTTGAATACAAGAAGTTGTCGTCCAAAGCCAACAATCTAGTCTCAAGGTTACAAAGCCCTCTCTACTTGGAAAGGTTGCTTATCACTTCTGGTGACGATAATCTGAGAATGGGATGGCAAAACTGCAGGAAGAAAGATATATATCTATCCATCACTTGGGCTATGAAGCCAATAGAGGCCGAAAACTTCACCTTATGAAGTTATCAAAACCACTGCAGGTGTCAAATCAAATGAGCATCATAACGACAGTAAGTAGTTTTAGCAAAAGGATACAACGTAACTAATCCTGTGCTATTCATTTGTGGCGATAACGTGTGGAAAATGTCAAGTATACTGTACGAGTGAAAGACTAAGACAATATTTGTTTGGAAGGTTAGGACAGTTTATGTTGCTCTTTATTACTCAGCACTAGTAACTAGTGTATTCTGACAAAGCTCTTACAATTGCGAAGAGTTTTAAATTCGAGCATTCACCTATGAACTCTACCAATCCTCCTCCGAATGAACAAATTGAGGAAGCGATAACCAGTTGTCTTCAATCGTCCAAATCGCTCATTAGAACGAACTGGCGAGCTCATACGAAAACCACCACTCTTTCAGTGGAAGCAGTTCGAATAAGACTATGGCCATTTGCTTGACACTTTGTGAAATCCTGTTGGTTGTTGTTTACTAGAATGCATTCTACTTATTTTTCAAAATCATGGTGAACGTTGCCCTATCGCCTGATATTTTTTCGCCGCCGTGGGTTGGAACTTCCGAATCTTTTCTTAACCTTCGTGATACGAGCACTTCTTGCTTAACTATCGATGGTGTTTGCAAAAACGACGGCTGCCCTTTCATTCTGCACGCACATCATTTTAGGTTCCCAAGTCGTATTTAGGGCAGCAAGATTCACTGTCGAAAGGCTGCAAATAGGAAAGGTGTTCCTACCTCCCTCACTATACTACCGACAGTCCTGTAAATTTCCCAGCTTATTCGTTTTCCCCCATCAGCTATGATGCTTTATCGTCCGTCAACTTGGGCTCTTCGACCAGGGAGAAAGTAGTTTGAGTACTACGAGATGTGTCTTCCGGTCACGAATCACCTACCATTTATACTTTTTTCTGTGGATGAAACCAAATTGCGGTAATTCCTCACACACAGACGAACTCGACAGCATTCATTCTTCTTGGTGATTGATTGTGTTATAAGAACGATTCCATCACTTAGGAACGATAAGCAGGCTTCATATATCTGCAACACATCAAGTTTTACTTCTGTGTTATTTCACCACAGTTTTCGCATGATGTTATCCTGAGCGGCTTCTTCAGCTACACACTACCAGGTTGAGAATTTTAGTGGTTTCAGAGTGGTTTTCAAACTCGATTTTCTCAGCAATATCGTGGAGATACTGCATAAGCCGTCGCTTTCTCTATCGATGTTGTCGTTTCAAAAATTTGTTGGATTGGACAAAAAGAAATTTCATTTGGGGTCCGTTCACATGCACTTTATATCTTTTGCTTCAGGAGTAGTCTTCGTTCTAGAACTAACTGGTAACTTCCATCATAATACTCCCAAATCGTTGATTCTTCCGTTTAATTGAGGAGGAGACTTCCCGTAAGCGTGGTTGTCCTGAAGAAAACAAAACCCATAAGAGTCGTTCGCATTGTTCTTCCACTCCATTTCTTCCTAATGCAATTTTCTTCGAATGATGTGTGGAGTCAATAATAAAGTTAAATCCGACTGTTATGACATCGCAGAAGCTCCGTATTAAGCGCTTGAATTTCATGATCCTATTGGCCTGATGTCGTATTATCGCAAGCTCGGAGGAATGATTCATCTCTAATGTGGTAGGGAACTGCAGTAGATGTTTTCTTCTCGTCCGAACCGATGAAATCGTACTTGATCATCTTAGATAGCAGTATTAGAGCCTCGACGGAAGCTTCCTGTTCTACATTTCAGAAGGATTTCGACAGTTTGGATAACCTATTAAACATTGAGATATCACGATTGAATCTCAACCAGAATCATTAAATTTTTAACCACACGTTCCTGTGGTCTTATGCGGATATCGACAAATCTGGAAAGTCCTTGTTCAAATATGACATTATACCCTATACCTCGTGATTTTCGTCTTTCCATCAAACATTTCGACTAGTCTCCCAAATGAATACTTCATAAACAAATGCTTTGAATTGAACCTCTATTTAACTTGTTCCTGAAAAGAATGACAACCAGAAACTTTAGCACACTGTCACGACGACTTCCATCAGCTCAACTGAGATCTCTGTGCACGATAGAAACTTCAACTGGAATCATCCATGTTGTTATGACAGAGCAGACTACTGAAGTAGCTTACGGAGATGAAACATCTCCCTACCTGGTTAAATTTTGTAGACCTTCACAGAGTGAGTTAATGCTTAATACAGAACATGTTGAGTATGGTATGACGTCCCGAAACACGATCCCACAACGTGGAAACGTTCTCCTTTGACAAGGTGAACTGAAGGTGCTCTTTAACAATACTAGCAAACGAATCAGAGGCAGCGTAGTCCACCCAGAATTTACTGCCTTCCTTGATGAGCAAAAAACCCGAAGTCATTACATTCATTAATACACAGTAGCTAGTGTTTAGACGGTTTGGCCTTGTTCTCAGCCTGGATGAGACAGACTGACACGTACAGTCCACTCGGTCAAACATTATCATTACCTCAGCAAACGAAACAATACGTGAATGATTAATCGCGTAGACAACAGCTCCTCTTAAACAGACACCGTTTTCTTGTCCTTAAGTCCTATCAACCCACAATTAGCTTCTTCATGACGTACTACCCTTCTGTAAGACTATGGAAACACCTCATTGTTTTCACCTCAACCCCAAAACGAATCCACTACGATAGTTTTGTTTCTTTCTATGATTTTATGTTTTGCTTAAAGAAAGGTGATCAGCTTCAAGAAGTCAAGAAGAGAAGTTAAGCCTCTTTCTCCCTTAACCTCAGCGAAACTTGACAAGGAAACAAATCCTCGTACCCTCAAATGACTGCGGGCACTCGCTACTCTGGCCAGCACTATCCTTTATCGGCTAAGCTGGACGCGAAAAAGGTACAAAAAAAACCGAGCAGCACACCTAGGTCCCATATCGTTTCTGCTGGGAACTCACTCTCATGAGGAAGCACTGCCCACAACTAAGCTGATTTTCATGCAGCCATAGCGACGCAGACCCCGGGACCTACCTCTGCGGAGCACCGGCCCGGGTGATGGAGCGGCGAGGGAGCCCGAGACCCGGACGGCGTCGACAGCGCGCGGTCGCGTCGCGGCGATC
>MQTX01000094.1:734034-906359 GCA_009735665.1 Angiostrongylus cantonensis
TTTGTTTTGGGGGGGGGGGGGTTTGCCCGAATTTAGGGGAAGAAGACAGGGCTATTTACAACTTCAGCCAAATTCCTAATCACTTGTAAGTTTCTTAAATGGAAGTTCATCTGTATAAAACGATACTCCATGATAAATAATATAAGATCTCTCTGGCTCACGAGCTCAACAACTTGACTCTCATTCAGTTTGCACCGTGGCCAAATCGTTCATTTGTAGTAGTTGAGTAGATCTCTACAGATGGGTTCCTCTCCATTTGCTATTGACATCGTGACGTCGGTTTTCCTGTGCCGTCGAGAAAACTTTTGTCCCTGTGTATTCGAGTTTTTAATGATTATAAGGTTCTTAATGTTAAGCTCCGTGTATTTCTCAGATAGTAGCGATAGTTGTGAAGAATAATTATGGGAGTAGATTTCGATGCTTCGTGGAATTTGAAGAAATTGCTTCAACTGATCATTTTTTGTTCAAAATTTCCTCTATATAGATTTTCTAACGAACTGCATGGTTTTCTCAACTATAAGTGCCAGTTGTGAAGATTAACCACCACAATGGAATTTGGAGGTGGTAACGAAATTGAGCTGGGTGCTTAGACAAGACCTTTAGATGACATGTTGTTTAACTCTTTCTTATGGACTTTGTAATGTACAAGGTGCAGCGCGATGTTGGAAATTGGGGGTTTTATGGCACTAAATAGTTTATGATGAGGATATATTGTGCACGTGGAAAGTAATCCATCGGTAGCATGAAGCTTTACTGTGAATGATGTGTTTGTCGCTTTCCATGAAAATAGTGGTTACCTCTCGCAGGCCTACGTCTTCTATGAGGTGTACTGATATTTGTTTGTTGTGTGTATCTGATCACTTATTATTTAGGAGGCTCGAAAAGCTGCCAATGATACCACATTGGCAAGTGTTGCATCAAATCTTGAGCCTATCGGGCGAATCCAAATGAGGACACGACGGACCCTTCGAGGACATCTGGCTAAGGTTCTTTAACAACTCCTTTCTAACATCTTAAGCTTCCGAACGTCATCATTTCATATATCTTCAGATTTATGCTATGCATTGGGCTTCTGATAGCAGAAACCTCGTATCGGCCTCTCAGGATGGAAAGCTCATTGTTTGGGATTCTTATACGACAAATAAAGTGAGTATTCCATTACGGAAGAACAAATTGGGAACGCTACTCATCTGGTGCTTGTGAGGTGCCTAAGCTGATGTAATCACGTTCGTATGATTGGATAGTCCCCGCTATTCATCTGACCTTCGTTAACATTTGCTGGATATCGTTACTGTTTGTATATGTGCTATATTTTTCTATCAAATTGGTACTATGGTTCGATGGTCTTCGCCTTAAAAGTGCTACAGGTTTTGTTTGAAACTTCTTATATGTGCTTGGCGGTTATGATAAAGTGGGCAAATGCTCACACGGAATCCATCCGGCTCGTGAGCTGACTCCTCTCTGCTGGACGGCGAGGCTCTGTCCTCCATAGCCCATCGATTTCCGACTCGGTCGGGGTTGTGCGTTGGAGACGGCAACCGCCCACCGTGAGCCGCAACCCGGCAGATTTCAGTTCAGAGATGCCCACAAACTGGCGCACGTCACAGTCTTCTTCTCTCACAATCAGTTATGCACTGAGGAACATCTTTGATTCTACTTTTCAAGTGGTTTCAGACTTTAGTGACGGGAAAAATATGTAGCACTCTTTTTTAAGTTGTAGGAACTGTGTACTTGTACAGGCAGAGTGGCGTTCATGTCAATAGTTTATTCCATTACAGATTTCGTTAACTATCTATGATGTCGGCAAAAAATCAATACCTTCTTCGATTATTAAGTTAACACGAGGTGGGCGGTGTTCTACAGGTATTCTTACTCGCCATGTGGTTGTTCGCCGTCACATCGATTCAAATCCAGTGAAGTGGAGCAACGATCGAGCGAAGAATGCGAACTCATCAGTTCCCGTAACTATGGACTGCTTGCGAATGAAAGCGTTCTCGAAACCTTCCATAGCGGTGTTTGTGTAACATACTTGGGTGCTTAGATGGCCCATCTTCACTAGTTGTGCCGGTCTCAGCATAACTTCCATTTTTTCGGTGTTTTACTGGTTTAGCCATTTTGGTTCTCTGGAGTCCCAAGATCAACCTAGTCGAAGCCTGCTCCAGGTCTTCACCACGAAAGGCAGTCGCCGCCCTTGTCGATTGGAGGGAAATTTGCCAACATGTTACTAGTCTGGTATCAGGACGGTGGTGGACCTGGTATTGGTTTACTTTTAGCTAGGCTTTCTGATCGAAACGCCGGACTTATTTTCATCTTAGGGGACCCTGCTAGGGTGATTCCCACGCTGTACATCGCAGCCACCCCATGAACACCTCCCAGCCACCATTAGGCTGTAAACCGTAGGGAGGAGTTCATTACTGAACATGTGCTAAAATTGGTACGATACAGAGGGATTTGTATAACATACTCTACGGAAAATTCACATAAGTGTTGCAATTCTTTGCAGCTCTAGAAACTGCCACATGTAAAGTGGTGGCTAGCCAGTGAAACTATTCTTAATACCTAGCAAGCTTTCCTGGGTTTCATTATGGACGCCACTATTATCTCTGCAATCTCAAGAAACGATGGCACGTAACCCGATGTTCGTGATGCCAGTCATCAAGAGCATACCTCTTGTTCGACCACTAACCAAGCTCACCAATTCTACCCTTTCATGCTACCTAATTCAGGTTCGGGTGATTGGTGTCAGCCCATTTAGAATCAATTAACCCCTTGCAATCAATGTGGGAAATGGCTAGCAAGGCTCTCCTGGAATTCCCTATATCGTCGACTCGACCAGCATTCAACGATATTCTTGAAGAATGTTAAATCCTCAAACAGCTGTCGTACCCAAAAACTAAAAGCAAAGATCTTCGTGGATAATGATTTGAATGCAAAAAGTGCTGGTGTCCCACAGTTCATGTAAATGACAAGTCGTTTAAGGTAGGCAGTGTTCATTTCGTCGTAGGTACGAGTAGCGCAGCGGTATTTATGCCGTTTAAGACGCACAAGGCCCATCACGGCTCGATCCCGCTCTGCGCTAGTCATGTTTTATCCCTGTTTAGTGGAGAGGATTTGTAGCAGATTTGCCTTAAATCACTTGACTCCTTCAATTCCCCAATCATTCAACGACATTCATAGAGAAGAGCAGAGTATACAAACTGCGGCTGAATCCACACGCAAACGAGAAGATCTTCATGGATGATGGTGCAATCTAAATGAGGAGCTGCGATCCTTGCAGTATAGTCATGTCAAATTTAAGAAAAATCAATAGATAGATCACTGTGTTAAGGTGTATTCAGGTGTTCATATGTGCGTATTGTTGCTTCACCATTTCTTAACAAGTGTTTTTCAGAGTGAAGGGGTATCATACTGAGTTAAATGGAATAGAAAGGAAACCTACAAAGTGACTTGTGGGTCGTACTTCAGTCTTATCGGAAAACGTGGTTGCACAATATTCTTTGCAGGTACATGCGATTCCTCTTCGTTCATCCTGGGTTATGACGTGTGCCTATGCCCCTTCTGGTAGTTTTGTAGCATGCGGAGGTATCTGTATTATGCGGATTCGATTACTCCTTTGTTTTTTTTCCAATAGTCGATATCATTACGAGTATGTTCCGCACAGAAATTCACTTATGCGAGGCTCTTATTTTTAGGATTGGACAACATTTGCTCTATTTATTCACTCAAAACTAGGGAGGGAAATGTGAGAGTGTCACGTGAACTGCCTGGTCATACGGGATATCTGTCTTGCTGCCGATTCCTGGACGATAATCAGATTGTTACATCTTCAGGAGATATGACATGGTTTGCTGTTTTTCAATTCCATATTCTTAACTATTTTCCGCACTTTGAGCAATATGTTTTTAACGTTTTGATCACAAGAAATGGAACCTGTTTTCTTGTGTACAGATAGGAACTGCACCCCATTTACTTCCGTTGTTATTTTGAACGCGACTCAACTGTAGCCTTGTTAGTGTCATTATGCTTATCCATTAGGGATTATTTAAATAGTCTGGTGTAATACAAGCACAACGGTGCTGATATACTAACAAAAATTAGACGTCAGGTCAAATAGAACCGTATCAATATTGGAGACACTAGACTATGGTTCGATTTGAGCCAGGATCCCAAGTTTTGCGAATATCTCGACATCGTTGTGGTTGTATTATATATCAAATCATATTGTATAAAAGGTTAAAGTAGTCTGGTGTCTATAATCGTGATGTGATAACCTTTGGAATAGATTGGCGGGAGACAAAAACACCCCAGCACCAATATTCAGTGCAAATACGGCGGTCCTTAGCATTGCTGATCTTTGCAGTAGTTTTAAAATTCCAGCAGTTCAGCGTATGGAAGAAGTTGGTACTTCTGTTCTCGATCATATTCTAGTAGCTGTTATTGATCGTGCCGATTAATAGCCGAAGTGATGGTTTTGTCCTGTTAGATAGAAAGAAGTTGTTTGTTGCTCGTGGTAGTGCCTGAATTCTGTCCGGAAACATTAAAATATCGATTTCAAATTGCGCACTTCTCTGTTGTGGTCTAAAGAACTCCCAATGTAAAGTTCGTTTTCTGTCATAGTTTTGTTTTAAGATAAGCGTACAGGATCTGCTTCCGTCCCGGTTTCAAAGTCGTATGGTGGCAAATCTTCCGCTGATTCACAAGGGTTGCGCCTGTCCGTGGTGGTGAAGACCTGGGGCAGACTTTAGTCAGGCTAACATCGGGATTCCAGGGAACCACAATGGCTTAACCAGCAAATCTCCGATAAATGCTGACTATGCAGGGGCCCACACAGCCAGTGAGGACGGGCCGCTCAAGTGTCAAGCGTACAGAAAGCTATTGTTAGGTACTCGTGATTCCTCTAATCTTTTTTCTAAAAAGGTAGGACCTTTTTACGCGGGTGAAGTAAGTGTTTCGAAGAGTATCATAGTTCTTCATAACTTCTCTATCAATATCTCATTAGTAACATACTTTTTATCGCTTAAGAGATGCCTTATGAGTTTATTACTCATGTATGAAGTCTACATGCCGACACTTGAGTATCGTTGTTGGCGCTCTTGTATCTGGTAACCTAGGAGACCAATTAATTCAGTGAAATGCTATAATGTCCGACTCATCATTTCGTATGTATTGGTAGAAGAATAGAGTACCATCATAAACACATCGATGCCGAAATATTCGCATAATTTGGATCTCTGTCCAGATCGAATTACGATTACCCTTCCTGGGGGGTCGTGTATTGCAAACTGCACCATGGAGGCCCTTGCTTTGCAGTTTTCTTAGCTAGTTTTCTCCGTAATGTGCCAGTATAATTTGTGAGACGGTGGTGTGGCTTTCGCCGAGTTTGTGGCTTTTTGCAGTGCGCTGTGGGATATCGAAACAGGTCAACAGTGTACGGCTTTCACCGGTCACACCGGAGATGTGATGTCGTTGAGTCTTGCGCCTGACATGCGCACATTCATCTCTGGTGCTTGTGATGCTAGTGCGAAGGTACAAACTTCTGTTATCTGCCATGGTTTAGTAGTTGCTGAGCAAACTAGCTGTTATTTACTTCTTTACCAAACTTTGTGTAATTGCTTGTTTTAAGCTGTGGGATATAAGAGATGGAATGTGTAAGCAAACGTTTCCTGGTCACGAGTCCGATATCAACGCTGTCGCGGTGAGTCGGTTTTCAGCAATCAGATTAAACTCTGTTCCCAGCACCAACGATTTGTTTTAGTTTTTCCCGTCCGGTTACGCGTTTGCCACAGGATCAGACGACGCCACTTGTCGACTCTTCGATATTCGTGCGGATCAGGAACTTGCTATGTACTCTCACGACAACATCATTTGTGGTACGAGTCTCTGGTACAAGACTTGTTTCAAGGTGTTGCATTTGCTGTGATCACATGGTCGTTTTAGGAATTACTAGTGTCGCATTTTCAAAATCTGGCAGACTGTTATTCGCTGGTTATGACGACTTTAATTGCAACGTTTGGGATTCAATGAGGCAAGAGCGAGCAGGTCTGCCGTTTAACAATAATTGCGTTCAATTTCAGTATTGGGGGTGTGGATTAACTTCCATCGATTTGTACGTGAAGTGGGCCAATTTCATTCGGGCCAAGTTTACACTAATAACAACCACACTGTGATAGCAGGCGATCATACGTTTCATATGTTATCGTTTTCTTCTCACTTTGTTTCCTGCTTCCGCTGCTTCTTTGGCACACCAGTCCTGCGATCATCAGTCCTGGTGGACGCTACGGCGCACTTTCAATTTCGTTGCGTGATCGTCGACGTACACCAGACTTGTGTTCTCTCTCCTATACTGCAGACCCTCAGGAAATTACCAACGCTTTGTCGAGTGCATTGATATCGATTCTTTTGTGCAAGAAATTAATTAAAGCTGGGAATTTATGATGTTCACTGGTGGACTCAAAATGATCGTGAGTTCGCCAGTGAAGCTTGTTTTTGGTCTGCTGTTTTATTTGAAATTTGGGAAAAACGCTATCTGAAAAGAGATTTGAACGTGATTTTTCTCCAGTTACATATGTGGCAGTTTCTCAATTTGTACTGTAATAACAGTGGATGTGTTATGGATGTCGTACTGCACGTTCTTTGAAACTGGAACCGACGAAAAGAGGCTATATTCGCATGTATAGCAAACGAATACATGATCATGCCAGTCGTTTTCGTTTTGAATGGGAACAATTTTAGATGGAAGTTGATATTCAAGTAGATCCATTTCTATACTAGAATGAAGTGGTTGTGCTTCTGCACATATGACTTTTGGTCAGGAACCATTTCTGTCTTTGTTCCAATGATATTCCCAAAGGAATTACAACGTTCTACTCCTTATAGGTGTGCTGGCTGGCCATGATAATCGAGTATCGTGTCTTGGCGTAACGGAAGACGGCATGGCAGTTTGCACCGGATCATGGGATAGCTTCCTGAAGATTTGGAACTGATATGAACTCATTATGCGTCCTCTTTCCCCCTTCTGGCCTGCCCCTGTTTGTCTTTTTCCCGTTAAGCTCGTCGTCGTGTAGCTCTTCATCTGTTCTATGTTCCGAGTAAAGCTCAATGTAATTGGACAAGGGGTGCTGCCTCCGAAGTCTACGCACCTGTATGCGTCACGACGATTCCTGACTACATAGGTGATCTTTGGAGTGTGTCGAATACATCATGGTCTCCCACTATCGCTGCTTTTGCACTCGCTCCTCGCTCTCGTCGCCCGCACTGCACCAGCGTGACAAAGCCTCTTCACCGTTCTTATTGTTTTGTTCCCGCAAACTCCTTCATTTCGACCCTCTACTAGTTTCGTATGTACTTTCATGTGTATTCACTCTATTTATTGTTATTAATCGAACGAATTTCTCATCCCTTTCTCATTCTGAAACATGTTATAAATTGCTATATGGTGGTGTAACACCACCCCACATCAGCTCGCTCCTAGTCCCCTAATACCTGTTACTCTGCACGCAGTTAACCGTCTTAACAGAGTTCGCGTTTTTTATTTCATGGAAACTGATTAATGTTATGGATTTATTTATATATGAATCATTTTCGGTTTTTTATTCATTGATTTTTTTTTGTCATAAAACTGATGGCTTTTCCATGTTTTCATGTAAGTGTTGGTGTTTGGACTCATTTGTGTACGTGATCGGTTACAGTTACCACTACGTATCAGTTACAGCCAGCAGTCCGCATGCTTTTGCTATCGTAGTGACCAACGTTTTGGTCACTTAACGACTTAGTAAATGATAGTTCGTATTTTTACAAGGTTTCTATGACCGCTAGAGACAAGGAATTGAGTCTGAGATAATTACATTCGCAAAAATGATATTTGCATAAAAGGACAAGGATTAGAGGCTAAAGTGTTGTTTGTCTTGCGCGACCAAAGACATGAGTCATTGGAGGGGTAAACGTGTAAAGTACTTCCCAAACGATGATACACATTGGGAGAAGCACCTTGTCGGTGTTCTGTCAAGGCAGCAGGTATCGACGTGTGAGAGATGCTGTAGTCTGAGCATAAGACTGCAGAAATTCGTGGAATTGAGTGTATTCAAGTTGGTCGATGAGCACAACAATTAGCAAATATATTATCTAACTCTCAGTCAGAACGCCAGATTTGTTTTGGACAGTGCTCAATATTTTCACGACGAAGCTGGTTTCTCGACAATTGACAATAACTTCTCGTTCAGTGAAATATTTCAGGAGTTCAGAACGTTTCAGATTTGTAAGGAAGATTTTGATGTATCGCAATAGCCGCGTATATAAAGTTTATGCAGTGTCTATTCAAACGTAAGAATGTTTATAATCAAGATTTAAAGAGAAAAGCTAGAAGTGAGGTCTTCAAGTTTTAAAATTCCCAACGCAACAGCGGTAGCGGCAAACCCGAACGACACATCGAGGAACACCGTCCTATGCTGCTAGATGAGGACAAGTTTGTCAGTTTGTCGTGCCTCAATCATTAATTGCATGATGGGAAATCTCCCTCTGATCCACCAAAGTGGCGAGTGCCTGTGGTGGTGACGATCTACGGCATACTACTTCGGCCTGGTTGACCTCGGGACCCCAGGGAACCACAACGGCTAAACCAGTAAAACTCCGAAAAAAGGGAATTGTGCTGGCGCCACACAATCAGTGAGGATTGGTCATTCAAGTATCCAAGTGAGTAAGTTTTAATTATGATTCTTGAGGCAAAAAAGCGGAAGTTAAACGAGGAGGCTGTTATACTACAGACAAAGATTTGCGTATTTTAATACTTTTTACTATGGTTGGTAAAATTCGCTAAGAAATGAGACATGTTTATTTAAGGTTGAAGCGCTTAATATTTTCGGACCGCATGACTCCGATGAAGCCACGTCATCGTGTCGGGTTGGGTTAATGTCAACAACGCGCATCCAGTATTTATTATTCGAGTAGGAGTTTATTACTTTCTATACAATGGAAGCTTCTGATTTCCATGGGAGAACGAGACACGAATTGGACATAAACGAAATGTTTTTTTAGTATGTGGAATTGATTAAAGAGTAATTGTCGATGTGGGTATTGCTGGTATGGAATGAAAGCGCATTGTTTTTGACGCTATTATGGCGAATAATGAGTTTGCGCTAAATCGAAACGCATAAAAAGCTTCGTGACCTATCATTTATGAGCCAATAGAATTTCTCTGTACTCGGGAAGCGTTTAATCAATGATGGGTTTAGTTTTTTTAGATAGTTTTTCATTTTTCAAAGTTTTTCATCAGTAACCAGTAGATTTCCAACATTATGTGTTCTGATACATCTTATAGACTTGGCAGTAATCACCCAGTAATAAAATAGAGGTGTATAATGTTTAGGCTTTGAAGGGAGGGAGGGAGGGGGGAATTGGCGAAACGTCAGACGTCAGTACGTCAGTCATCGTTTCAATAAGAAGCAGTGATAAAGTCGCATTAGCTTAGCCTAACAAGGACGATAGGCAAAATACAAATTATTTATTAATGAGACGTCCATTGAAAGTCGGTCTTTCGAATCATCGTGCTAACGGTTAGTGTGGATGTTATTATTCCGTAGATAGTTGTTCTTTTTCCCACCTAGAAAAAGAGGGGCTTCAAAAATGGATAGACAAGAGTGAATGTAATAGATTTCACTAGTTGGAAAACAGCAAGAGTTCATTGAGTTCATTGAGACACAGAAAACTATTCATTTCGAATGAAAAATTAAGAATATCGTTTGTGGACAACGGCTTACCCTTAATGAACGATGTCATTTTCTTGACGTAATGCTTACGTCGAAATCCAACGGCTTGATGTTCCCATGTAGTGCTCGACGTCGTGTCTGACAATAGAAGGCTTTATGAGACATGTCGATCTGTTATTTGAGACGAGACATACATTTAATCCGAACACACGTCTGTCACGCAAATAGTCAGACGTTTCTTTGTGATGACTACGAAACGAGAAAATAGAACGAGGTAAGATACATGGGTCTGTGAATTGGATTTATCACGAGCCATTTCATGCATAGCAATCCTCACATATGACTAATGTAATCGGAATTTATCACTAAATGAATCACAAACGCTGTTCTTCTTCGCAACCGAACATTTCGCCATGTACAGTGCCCTACGTGATGAGCTAGTAGTTTTCATTATTTGGTAATGCTAATCATCAAGCACCGAGCATAAGCTGAACTATTGTAGATTTTGATAAATTCTTGCGGCAGTTTGTCAATAGTGGGAGCGCAGATGGAGAACTTTTCATTCAAATTTCAGTTTCAGAAATTTCATTCTAGTATCATTACGGCTTCATATTTATCTTATTGTATCGTCTTCAATCAACGGTTAACTAATTATAGGAATAGGAGCGGTAGTGGAAGAGTTTTAATTGTAAGGGGTCAAATTTTCCACCAAATCACTGGCGCCCGCTACATGTAGTAAAGTGCTTGTATGCCTTTGCGAATCTATCTCGATGTTCAGCATGCAAAAGATGGAGAAGGCAAGAGATCTTCGAAGTAGTCGGATTGACAAAACGCGTGCATGGGTGTATCCATTGACGACAGCTGCAAAGTAAAAGGAAAAAAGGGAGAAATTTAACCCCGTGCAATGTGAAGGTGAAACATTTACATGTATTAGTACTACGGATAAAGACCCTATCTTCAAAATCAACTTAGAGGACGCTGTATTTACTGATTTTATAGGGACGCACCACGGCTAGATTTGTACCGTCACCGTGTGGCAGTGAATAGGGACTCAACCTTTAGAATAGTTACGGTAAAGGCGCATGTGGCGTAGTGGTCGGAGACGCTCTGCAACATCCACGAGGAATCGATCCTAGCGCCCATGGCCCACCAAGCCTTCCATCTCTCCAGGATCGGCAATTTAGTACCAAACTTGTCTAAGAAGATAGCAATACTGGCTCCATACATCGGTAGGCCACCGCGATCCATTGTAAAGGCCAAATATGCATTCAGTCACCTCCAAAACGATGCTTAATGAAGTCGAATGCATGGCACATCCCTCAGTGATTGATCAACACAGAGAGCTTTATTCTTTTTATCCTTTGACGCTACAAGGCTTTCAGTAGGCTAATGTTGCTCATATCAAGGCCAGTCTATCGTCAGTCTACTTTTACTTTTTACTGCCATTAAATGAGATACATGGAGGTCGACTTAATTATAGAAGCTGAAATACGAAAAGGCGAAAAGTCCTTGGTGAGGAAATATAGTTATGTTATTAACAATATTAATCCCATTTTAGGCTAAAACTCTAGTGAGTGGGTAGCACAGTGCCATTTATCACATGCACCTTCTTGTCAAGAAATTGGTACAAGGCTTGTTTGTGATCAGCTCAGTCAAGCCAATCAACGTTGGGACGCTCTAAGATTTTATACCACAACTCCAGAGAGATTCGACTTAACCAGTACTAGCGACGTTGTTATGAAGGACGAAAAGATCCTGAAGCAGTAGCCGAACCCACATACAGAATGTTCGAAGACATTTGTGGACGATGAATGGAAGGGAAACGAGTCGAATGCTAGAAGTGTTGGAATCCGCACAATAGGTGTGCTGAACGGTCGTATAATTTAACGTTGAAGACAATACACATAATCTTAACTGATTTCTATTGTAGGTGCATTACAAATATACAGCTCTTCCATCGACTCTCTACAATCCACAGGAAATGGGCTCCGTTAAAAACGAAACAATTTCTTCAAAATAGTTCATTGTCGAAATGCGTTGAATAATGAGGTGGTTCGAATGGGACTAAAAGGTCATGGTGGCAATTTCCTATTAAATCTTTGCTTTGCTGACGACGTTGTCGTTTTTTGAAACACAACCAGCGAAGAAAAGACGATGCACAAAGGGCTCAACAATCCAGGAATGAGAATCGGATTAGATATAAATTGCAAAACCTTCGTGAACTGTGCCCGAAAAACGATGAAGAGGACACCAAAACGATAAAAGCGACCTGTAGGACAATCACCTGCAAAGTGGCTAAACGTGTTAGTGGCTCAATTTCGACCCTGTGAATTCGAAATGGGGAGTTTTTTATGGATCAAAGAATGACATTTGAAGACTTCGTCATGTGCAAAACAGTCGACCACAATGGATGATGACTATGGATGAAGCGAATTACAAGTAGACTAGAAAACTGAGGTACCACTTACTCCACTTTGTGGTTCTCTGCAATTTAGGTGGTGATCCCAGTAGCACACAGTATAAACGCAAGCGCGTGTGCTTAGAATGCTTTTGCGCCTTCACTTGAGTAGATGTCCACAGTCGTTCTTCTTCTCAATGTGATGTCTTCGCCATTATACCAGGTCCGTTCTTGAGTGGAGCACCGCTCTAATAAGGCAACTTCGTCCACCAACGCTCTAAAAGAGCTTTATACAGCATTATAAATAAAAAATAGAAGTGGAAACAACAGTTAGGAAGCAGTAGAGCATCATTTTTTAATGTTTTATGGAATAGAGAATTTTATGAAGTGGTAGACCTCACTGAAGTGATTTTGGGCAATGGAAATTCGATTCATCCGATTTTGCCTCACTGCTTCTATTGGAGCTCTTCTTTTGAAACATTGTGTATTCACGATGTGACGCAACTAAAAAATAGTCTTTTAAAGAACGCACTATTATAACTTTTGTTACACGAGACTGAAGAAGTACTTGGTGGTGCTATACTTTGGTTTGAGTTTCCCTAAAAATAATGTCGGTTTTCGTGTTTAAATGTGACATCCTTGTTCCCAATAAAGTTTGTACTATAAGAGACGTGTATAACGCTTAGTAAGAGATGCCCTGCGAAAAACATGCGGTTTTCGGTAAATCCCGGGCGACCCCCGAGCTCACCAAGCCTTTCATCCCTGGTTCATCTCTGCGGAGTTGGCAAATTAGTGTCAGACTTGTCTGTGAGGTTAGTACAACTGATTTGATGCATCGGTAGGCCACCGCAATTCATTTTATGGACTATATATGGATTCGTTCATCTCCAGCGATTCTTGATGATGTCGAATGCATGACGCAGGAATCGTTCCATGTGTACCATAAGTTTCACCTTGGGGTAGGACTTTTGCACTTCAAAAAAAATTTGTAGGCAGCCCTTGAAGACGATAAGAGAACTTGTTTCGAACGTAGGAGCTAGGGATGTGGGAAAACCAGACATGAGCTTTAATAACTATTAATTGTTGCCGAATTGGAACAAAAACAGTTCATCGGCTTGATGTTTGCTGCACCCCCTTCCAGAGGAACTAAGAAGATTCGCTTTCTAGGTGCTCTATAACATGTGACTAAAACTGCTTCGAGTATAACTATCGTCAACGACTCAGAGTTGCAAGGATGAGCCACTGGACCACTTCCCGAGACCGAATTTATATCCGAGATAGATTATGAGGACGACATTTCGCTCAGCATATCGTGGTGTCCACTAGGAATTCCGAATCCTGACGGAACCGTTATAGCAGAGGAAGATTTTTGAGAAATCGATACACTACACCTAGAATTGCAGTTTTTACAACAGGTGCTGATCATTCGAACCTGAGCAATTTCATGCACAACAGCACTCAACTCCACATCGCACATTCGATGCTGGAAATGACGAGAATTGGGATACGAGGACCTGCTTCACACAGCATTATTGATTGTATTCCTGACCGACCTACCACCAACATTATGAGTGCATACTGAGAAAATTTTCAAGAAGAAAATCGCATATAAAAACGACTTCAGGAGCTTTGAGTGTTCCAGATACCCAAAATCGTAGCATGATGATTTAAATAAAGCTGGTTGCCGCTGACGGAAATGTGTAATGTTGTAGTTTTTCTGAACATCAAAAAAGCCTATTATTCGCATAAATACGCGATGTTGAAATTGAACGTTAAAACTAATGTTGGTTTTTATGTAATTTCCTCTACAATCGATGGCGTTCTACCATTCCAATAACCGGTTTTCGACATTGTTATAAATGATGGCTTGGTTTTCGTTTTATCTATAGGAACATTAGGTTAGAATAAAGTAGAACACCAGTTGCGTATTCTTCCAGCATGAGAATGTATACCTGTGTATGGGAAGGATCTGAAGGCTACGCTCCGCTCATAAGGTCTTTAACCAACCAGGATCTGAACCCTATGGTCCGCTCGTAAGTTTTCGGTTCAGGAAAAATTGCTGAGCGATAAAATTTCCACCTGCTTCTACCGTAATTCTATAAGTCATCGCTTATGTGAAACTGGCACTTGGTGAACTCCCCATTTGTACCCACCATAAGCCACAGCTCCTCAAAGGGTCAAGAAACACAAACCACATCGAATTTTCGTTTCGATGCACTTTATTTTCACTCTCTGGAAAGCAGATAGCATTCACCAGATTCTACGTTCACCTTAAGTGAGTTTCCAAGTAGGAATGCCAAATTCCTTCCCATTCGTGTAGCAACAACTTGTGACGACAAAACGATAAATAAGAGGAGAAATTAAAATTATCCCATATCGTGATCTCATGCGGACAAAATGTATTTATAGCCAAAACTTTGCATAATACATACAATGGCCCAAGAACATTTGCTTCTACATTCAAGTTGTTAACTTTGCTCCGTCTGGAGACAAATAGTGTGTTCACCTTTGCTTTACTTCCAGTTATAATTTCTTCTTCTAATATTTGCACCGTAATTGGAGAACGTGTAGCCCTTTCCTCCATTTAAATCCTCGGTCTAGTCGAGATCAACCAGTTGGTAACAGTCTCTTTTGTTATGGACGAAAAAATTGACTTACATTGAAGTTAGCCTCTACAAATCGCCGTTGATGTCATGCTTTGCTTTTGATATCATGCCAAGCCTTTTTGAGTCGACAAATTATCAATGATTCGTTGACATATACTTCTCTGGGTATGACTGATGAGTCTTCCTGCGGAATTATGGTGTTTGGTTCATCCATTTCATGACCCACTCGTGAACACTTCAGAGTTCCTTCTTTCTCCGTTAGTTCCCTAGACATTTAGCAATTCTGACCGTCATTAAAGCAGTCTAAGTAGAGTAACGAGAAATTTTTCCGGCTTTAATGTGAATAGAACATGAGGGGCAGAAATACATTTTCTAAAGATCGTTTAAGCAATTTTTTGCGCGCGAATGCTAGGTTAGGCGTTCTTCAGTTTTCTGGTGTCGTTGTGATTATCGTTATCTCTAGAAAAGCCATGGTAAAGAAGATACAAGGGCCATACATGAATTGGTTGAGTGTGTTATATTCCACCCGGAACAATTTTGGGTGGTTCGTTGACGAAATCATTGTCTATCGTCTATTCGAGAAGGAAACTGTAGCTAGACTTGAAGAGGACTTAAAAGGTTAAGCTTGGTTAGTAGCAGTATGTTACTAGGGAAAAGCATTAAGACAAATGCTCAGCTCAAATGGAACTTCTGAACTGGGTTTTAAGCGATGGACATAGCGTGAAGCAAGCACATTTTTTGTGGATGTCGCCTATTCTCGGTGAAAGTTAGTGGGGCTGATGGAACTACAGTGATCAGCATCAGGCATGAGCACTGTGAACAGAGGTAGATAACAAGTAGAGAATCGCACTAGTAATGATTAGATTTCAAAAAAAGACAATGTGCCAGTTACAGAGACTCATGACAGCAATGACCAAGTTAAAAAAATGCTAATGTCAATAGGAAAGTCGGACGTCGCCTTTAGTAAAGCTTCGGAGACAATTAAATGCATATCTTGAGGTGGCTAGTTCAATTTTAGCTTGTCGCTCTATCAAATCGAAAGAAAAAGTGGACATTTTCCCCAAAAAATCGGATTTTACTTATCCTTTCACTAAGAAAGTTCCACCCGTACAAGGATCATCGACTGGGGGTGGTTGAAACGAGCATGATCATGACCGAAAAAAGGTATCATACCGCGGTGACCCTTTCGCTGTGAAAACGTTTTTTTCAAATGATTTCTGCAACGCTTCTGCTGACCGGCGCTAGTGCTTTAATACGCGGAGTTTATTTTTGACTACCAACTCTATTGGCAGTTGTGATTAATGGACGATGATGAATCGTCAGCTAACAATCACCGCAATCTTCAACCCAGTATCGAAATGGAAAATATAAACTTTGTTTATGGGAATAACCTAGGTGTGTATCACTTTACAGAAAAGTTTGAGATAGGTGGTCTGATGAGCTCATGTGATTTAAGTTCACTCGATGGAAGTGAAGTAAGTCAATTTTGATGCAACCTCTTTTGCAAGTTCAACACATGGAACCTAGCTATTCATATGCGATATATTTAGATCTCACTTTCACCACCTAGCTATTCAGTGCAAGAGGACCCAAGCAGTGGTGACCTTCGAAGCAGAAGGCAACAGGTTCCCAATGTCGTCACATTATCTGGCAATAATTCAGAATTTCGGCTATTCTGGGAAACTAGGTATCGAGCGTTGTTTTACAGAAATGGCCTGAGCGTCCAGAATTCGGACGATATTCTCTGCAGTACGAATATTTTGATCAAAAGAGATTCAAGACAGAACGAGAAAGGCGAGAGCGAAAGCGTAACAGATTCAATGAACGTCGGCTTTCCCTGTACGATTACGCAGCGTTTCTTACAAAACTGTTAACTTCTAGTGAACGACTGCTTTTCAGAAATCGTGCAGCAGCTGGTGTCAGCAGTCAAAAAGCGACGTACAGCGCATCGGACATGATTCTTCCTTTTCACACTAACACAGGACCAAAAGTATCCTTTCCCACGATGTTTCAGTTATTAATATGTCTCCACAACGTTTGAAATAATGATGTAATGCACAACTAAATCATTAGGCATAGTTTTTACTATGTGATCTTGAACCCCACCAAAGCCTCGTTGGCCTTTCTAGACTGGTTAACGTCGCGGCCAGTCGAACCGAAAACAGATTCTCTTATCATTGTCTCAAGAACGTTACCAATAGTATGATTGAGGGAGGCTTTTAGGAGATATCTCGTAACAAAAACCACAAGTGGTTTAATCGATTGCATCCAAATGAGTTCCATGTATTCGAACTGCATAAGCGTAGCATTTCTTTCTCATGGAGAACTACATAATAATCACTGGACTAGGGCGTAAGGGCGCGTGGGGCGCAGTGGTCGGAGGCCCCCTGTAACACACACGTGGAATCGATCCCAGTGGAGTGATCCCATGGCCCAAAAAGCTTTCCCATGCCTCCGTGGTCGTCAAATTCGTACCAGACTTGTTCGGTAAGATAGCAGCACTGACCCGATACATCGACAGGCCACCGTGAGTCATTGTAAAGTCCAGATATGCATTCATTCACCTCCAGACGATGCTTAATGAGGTCGAATGGATGGCGCATCTCTCAAGGATTGATCAACACCGGGGGCCTTGTCCTTTTTTACACCCCTTAATCTGTTAACTTAATTGAAGGAAGCCGCGTACATTATACTACCATAGGTGTTATAATCAGTCAAGAATTTTTCTAAATGTCTTTGAAAGTGCAATTTTGTCATCTTCCCTCATCATCATCATCATCATCATCATCTCCACGATCTATCTTTCATCTAGAATCACACGCTAAGAATGCTGTACTTCCGCTTCAAATTCGCCATAAATACAGCATATTTTTTGCTTTTTTATTTACATAACCCGCCTCCAGCGCTCTCTTGCAGATCCTAACATTTCATCCTGAAATTAGGGTCCTGAAATTTTCTACGCTAAAGCGTTCCCATATTGAACTGCAGTAAGTGATCTGGTGCTATACAAATCGAGTGCCAAATTTCTCGACTCCTGAGGCTGCCCTCGGGGTGGGGTTGAACGAGGACCGTGATGGGAATGGATGACAAAAGTACCACAGCCAACAGCCGTTTCTTAATAAATCTTATTTTTAAGGCAAAATCATCAGATCAATTAGTTCGAACTTCAATGTTGTGCTCGTCAACTAGTGATATTGACCAAGCCTGTTCTTTGCACACATCCACATCCGACGACTTGCTCACCCTCGGCGGACTTCTACCTACGAGGTGTTTTTATAACCTAAGAAAATTCGCTTCTTTCACTCATATGCTTTTCGAAAAAGAATACTTTTTAGTCCTTGAATATTCCTATTTTTGAAACATTTTTTAGAAGGGGCTGAACAGCATTTGTTAGAATATCGGCAACTACACAAGATTAGTTGAAAATGGTAACTTGAAAAGCGGTTCTTGGTGCACAAATTAATGGACAGTGAACTGCATAGGTTTCCAATACCACTGCATTATTCATCTCATGGAAACCGATGCAAACGAGACGATATCTTCCAGGTCGCACAGTCTGGTTCCCACTGAGATGCTCCGATCAAGCTATACCGATTTTCATAATGAATCGATGACATTTGTGCGTTCGTCGTTTCTACTAGCGTTGGAAGAAGAAATTGCAGATGAGAAAGGAGATGTTTTCCACTTCTTAGGACGTTCAACGGACCAGGTGAGCAATGGGCTCCGTGATCTTGCACTTTACCATTATTACCCATTACCTAGGAATTCAAACTGATGTTCATTTATGTGCGAGAGACATGGTAATCCAGGAAGATTGGCTTTGAATTAGCCTACGTCATGTGGTGTTCATCCAAAGCGAAATAGTTTGGCAAAATTGTAACAGACCGTTGTTGTAGGCAGCGATCTCAGCTCTAAGACATAGCTCATTTGTTGTGTACAAGAACGAAGACACACCAGAAATAAAAATTGGTTTTCATATAGGAGGAAAGGCAAGCTCACCTTTTAGGAAGATTACTCAAAGTTTCTACTGAATCTGATAAGTCATCAATTTAGCCCCGTTTATTTTCCCTTGAAATTGTAAACATTCGTGAGGGAGGCGTACTATGGCGCATCACTGGAACGACGTTCTCCTTAGGGTATGGCAGTTTCTAAATTTTTTTTCCCCATGAAGAAGACTATTATTAATAAGAAATGTGTACACTTCTTACATCGTAAATGTTTGACAATGGTGTGTTTTTCACTTACGTTACTTCTGATTTTTAGCTTCACCCAGTGCTTTTTTAAGGTTTCGTTCATTAGAAGAAATGGCCCACTTTTATCGACGATTCCCTTCAACGGCAGAGTGAACTATTATGGATTTACAACGGAACCCTACGCCACACAAAGCAATAGCTGACTATTGGAACTGTCGATTTAAAACAAAGAGAAAAAATTGTTCGTCACCAGTGTGTCACCACAGATATAAAGCGTTACCTCATATAGGAAAGGATTTCCATGTTACAATGAGAATCATAAGCTGTAAGCTTCGCAAGCTTTCTTGCTAATGACCTCTTTTTTTGTGAAGGATCTCAAGGTTCAACGTGCTATAGATACAATGATATCAAAAGACTCAATTCATTCGTACATGCGTGCTTTCACAAGATTAGCAACAACAGCAGGAATATGATGTTAAACAACGACGTTAATCATTCAGTGGCATCATCCATTAGCAGATAATGGAACTAATATTAGAATGAAGACAGAGTAGTGGTAGTGTTTCATGGGATATGAGGGATTTGGTGACAATTCATTGACTTAAATGATGCGCTTATCAGTGGCGATAAGTGATCATCCTTACTGGTGAGGAGATTTTGTAAAATAGATGGAAACTGTCGCTAGCTTTTTTATGCGATCAGTTTCTGTTACCACCTGGATCGGTTTTTTTTTCTGACTGTGCTCTAAATTTTTTCTAGAACGAACGCAGTAGCTGAGAAAAACGTTTTTGGGAAGGAGATTTTTCAACAGGCAAAAAAAGTGATCCACATAGATAGTTCACCGTTGCCATAATAAGGGAAAGCATGTAGGGTACTGGTTGGAAATGCCTAGCATACACTATCAGATGTTTGTTTTGCGTCCCGAACCCACTGCACTCTCCATCCCTTAAAAGTCGAAAAATTAGTACTAGACTTGTCTCGAGGGATAAAAGCGCTGGCATGATACATCGGTTGACCTCCGTGAAGTTATAAAATGGCTCAAGTATAGTTACCTCTGACATGCTTGATTGAGTCGGATGCTTGGTACCTCCCTAAGAGATTGGTGAACAAACACTTTATCCTCTTTGTCGTTTATCGACGTAAAAAACTATCAGCCCGATCCGAGGATTAAACAGGCTTCTAATCACGGAGTTTCTACTGTGCGTTGGTAGAAGCCAACTCTAACAACAGTCGCTAAGAATGAATGTGAACATGGCTTAGAAAGTATTTTTATGTTTACTCTACTACGAACTCCTTAAAGGATAGAGGACACCGCACTAATATTGATACCGTTCAATATGTACAAGACTATTGATCGACCTCACACTACGCCATCGATTGCCTCCATCTATTCGGGGTTGATAAATTGGTTCCAAGCTTGTCTGGGGTCGGTTTTTTCCATCAAACCCGGAAAAGCTACTGACGAGCCGAAATGGAGATCTCATAGCACCCTGTCGAATCTGAAACTGCTATCCCAGGATTCTAAAGAGCATCGACTCGACCGCTATTCATCGACGTTTTTAGAGAAGACCAAAATTCTCATAAAGCAGCAGAATCCACACTCAAACCCTTAAAATTTCGTAGCAAAAGAATGCGAGGAAATAAATCGGGTGCAAGATATATTGTAATCTACGTAGTGTGTGAGAGATCGGGTGATGTGAAAACGGTTCCTAAAGCTAAAGAAAACAGCATGGCTTATCCTCTCTCTGACATCAGCTCATATCTTGATCTCTGTCGTTGATGTACAAGTGATCATGTTCAGAATTACAGCAAAAAGCTGGTTAATAGGTAATTCTACTCAATTATGTCAATTTTTCTAAGCAGACGTATTTTACTTAGATGATCACCATAGTGGGAATCTATTCTTACTTCATAGCGCTTCTTGTGGCATCACCATAATCTGGATCGTCTTTAGATTCCTCTGCGTTCTTTCATCTTTGTTTTGACATTTGAACACCAAGGACCTTCTATTGCCACTGAATCAATGACAGTTTTCTTCTAACGAACGTTCAAATGCTAAACACACCCCGTTTCCCAGGCCTGAAACTGAAGAACATTTCGGTGTTTTTTGTTTCCATGAAGGTAACATGCAGATTTTCAGTTTTTGTCTGCTGATTTATTGAAGATGAAATGCGCTGCACTCATGAGGTGTGAAATTTACTATGATTCAGTGATGACTTGCTGAAGTCTCGGTTATTTGATACGCATGCGTCTTTACACATCGTAGGATCTAATTCCAAAGGTAGTGAGGGAGCGTAGAGTTCATGACGTCGATCTAGCAGAAATTCGTCTTACGATTCGTGTTTCGTCTCATAAACACTTTGAGATAGTGAATGTGAACTTTATCTGAGCAATTCCGTAAGTCCAACAGCTATCCATCCGACAACCAACAAACATTTTATCTTTAGTTGTCGAACCTTCTACTAGCTGATTGGTACCAGTGAGATCAGTGGTTTTGTGGCCTAGTAGTACAGCAAAAAGCGTTGTTCAACTGCTAACGCCTTATTTGCTGCACCGTACCACTCATTAACGCCACAATTCATTGAAAATTCGCGCCAGCACACATGCTAAATGTGCCACCCGTTGTTTCGCAGGAAGGTCGTCGGCTTCCAATATTCATTGCCAACGGGCATTACTCAAGTGACAAATTGCTTTCAAAAGAAGAGGATAGGCTAGTGGAGTGCGTTGTACTATAGTCATTCTGCTCAAAAAAAGAGAGCAAATGAATTTCTTAACTAATTCCAGGTCTACTTGCTGAGTGCACCCTATATAGTCTTCATAAAGGTTACTCTACTTTGCTGGTTAAGGACTTTGAATGAGGCACAACCAGGTGAGAAAACAGGACTCTTGCAGAGATTTTGCCGCAGGAATTATATGAACTGTAACTAGTACCCAGGATCGACTTTCTATTAACCACGGCATTGAATTATGAATTCGTCGTTTTCTCTCTTAGCAATCGCGAGGTTGTTAAACAGCATACGTTTACAGATCTAGAGGAATCGGTAGCGACAATTAAAATGCCATCGAATACTCTTCGTCGTCAGTTAGTTCGTAACATCCAATATGACCGTCTATGTGAAACACAAAATTCCGTAATGTGCTTTTATGGCAGGGACGGTGATTGCATGAGTTCAGGTACGATATACCTAGTCTCCTGTGGTACTTGCAGAGACGAATATATTGGCGAAACGGGCAGACCCTTATGTATCCGACACCTAGATGGCAAACGAAAAGCAAGACAAGGCACGCCACTAGGCACGCGTAGGATACAAAACCATAGCGGAGACGATTTTGGTATCAAAGTCACTATCCTCGCACGGCACACTGAAACACCAACGCGCAAACTCCTCGAGGCTTTTTGGACAAATGCCAAAAATTATCCAATGAATAGCAGGGAGGAATGTCCCGAGATCACGCGTGATCTCGCCCCTTACGTTTGCATCGATCGTTGACCGGAGGGTGCTGCAGTCGTCAGCCATATGCGACTCTGAACAGCTGTTTAACCTCGCTGGAATACAGGTGAAAAAAGCGGTAGGTTTTTTCGAGAAGCCGTAGATCTTGTAACTTTCGCTCAGATCTTCATCTTTCTGTTTGTGCTGTTGAAGTGTTTGACCTAGTAAGTTGCGTATTAGTGTGCCCTTCCAGGCTCTGAAGAAGGCGATTCTGCCGAAACGTCAGCTACGATTGTGTTGTATGTGTGTTATTGTATGGAAGTAAACGTATGCTGTTTAACAACTTCGCGATTGCTAAGAGAGAAAACGACGAATTTACATGAACTGCTTCCAAAATCAGAAAAGACTGTGACCTATCTGTCATTTGCTGTAATCCTTGTTGACTACAAGAAGTGTTGGGCAGTAACGAATCCTATTAGTGTTTGTCAATTAGTCAGTTGACTTTTTATGAGAATCCTGGCGAAATCGTGATTACGTCAGAAACGTACGTCTTTTCAATCGACCGCTCACCACCTTCATAGGAAAAGCGGTACGACTAGGCGACACTACCTCGTGAAAGCAGTAAAGCACAAATGGCATGCGTTGTGATTAAAATTTCTTAATAAATCAAATTCACATTATATGTTATATCTTAACATAACTCGTTAACTCACGACATCGTCATTCTTTCAAAGATTGCCAGAGAAGCATAGACCGTGCTCAGTCAGTGACTGCGGGGAAGCAGAAGGAGTGCGCATAAGTCGAAAACAAATCTCCGCTCAGTGAAAAACTCACGGTACAAAGACGAACAATTCGAATTGGATAGTTTTTTGTTTACAGAGACCCTTGCATGCGTACCTTGAACATTCATATAGTATTGAAAAAATTGAGCACCATGAGAAACGACTGAGCTTCTCAGAAAAGTTGTCGAGAAAGCACTGGGCTCGAAACGTCGCACTCACATTTCAATGATCCTTCCAGTGCTGGGTTATACACTACAGTCGTTCGCTGATATTTGATCCATGTTGAAAATTCTGCGTGGCAGCCATATTGGCCTTGAAGGACTTTTTTCTGAAATGTAGCCGACGCACACAACCTCGTGCAAAGAGGACAATCCAAAAAGGTATTGATTTCTTATGCTCACACTAATTTCAAGTTGGTTTATACCAGTATTGCTTGGCGCAACCAGTTCTATCAAAAATTTTCACAAGGCCCCACGAAAGTGCCAAACGTTTTCAGGAGGCTTCCAGCCTAATTATAGCGGGGGTTCACCAGGTTGACTACGCTTCGCAGAGTTTGACTTGAGCTAAAAGAGACTTCGAACTTAACTAATTAAACCTTTATTGGATTAATATGAGAAAACGATAGGGACATATCGATACACGCAAATAACACAAATAATAATGAGACCAGTATGCAGAAAGTAAAGGAAACACGCTAACATTAAGACAGTGACCATCTTCAGCAACGAATTGATGAAGAAGCATGAGGCTCGAGTGAAGCACAGAAATGCAACTATTGTAAACTGAAAAGGGTTGAGCACAAGCGGCAGATTACGAAAATAACAAAAACAGCTTGCAATCAATGTTGAAGCGCAGCGTGATCAGAGTTAAGTCAATCAATCAATAGTGAGTATTCGACCTACAACAAATCTAATAGACAATGTAGGTTGATTTGTGGGCAGTGATTAGCCCTTACTGAATCCTTGCGGTTTTTAACTTTTAATTTCAACACGCGTAAATACATCAGTTCATATCACGGGTAATTTTCTCCAGTTGAGATGAAAACTATTGTAAAGCATTTTGGCAAACATCCCTTTCTATCGCCTTATCGCAGCACGGTTCTATTCTCATAATCTTCACGAAGTTTCTAGCGTCTGCTTTAAAGGCAATTCGGTTGCCGATGATGACGGTCCAAACAAGTATTTGTCCAGGTGCTTGGAAAACCAACAGCCAATTAGCCAGCGATCCAATGAGAGCGATACGGATGTTAGAATTTGAGTTGCTAATTCTCTGCTATTTTGCGACATATCGTAACATTTTTGATCCTTATCGTAAGGCGTTGAGGTGCTACTGAATTGGCTGCTTTCGACTGATAGATAGATACCTGCTTGAAGACCTTGCGAGCTTTGGTATATTTTGTCGGATCTCTGATAAAATCTGTTCTCAGTAAATACTTTGTTAACATTCGGAAAATCAAAGTCGGTGAAGCCGCTCACCAGCCACCAAGCATTCGCCACGCAGCCCACCCCACCTAAACTTTGGTTTAACTCCACGCTAGGCTACAAAATCTCTCACATTCTGCGGTCGAGAAATTGGTGCGCGACTTTATTGAGGGAATTTCAAGCCATATAACTCAGGTTGAAACAACCTAGTACAGCTATCTCACGGTTCCAATGAAAGTTAACTCGACCATCATTCCACGACATCCTTGGCAAAAATGAGAAAATCCTTGAGCAGCAATCAACCCGCTACGCAAAAAGAGTTTGATAACCTTGTTGGGTGGTGGCTGCAGAGGAACGAATCGATTGCGAGAAGTGCTCATGTGGTGTCATGTCATGTAATAAAACGGAAAAAAAACAGTGACCTGGCATTTTCATTTCGCTCCAATTATTGTTCAAATGTTGCCATCTGTTTTACAACTCTTATTATACATTGCATATCACTGCACCAACAACAAACGATTTTATTGCACAAAAAAACCGGGACAAACATTGCACTGACAATCTGGCCGTGATAAACTCGTTCTTTTCACTTTTTTCTGTTTTTCTTTTCAACATATTTTCTGATTTTTACTTTTCGTCTAATTCATGGAATACTCCTATGTTCACTTCGTCGCTTTACTGAAACCCACTTCTTTCACAAGCTTTCTCACCTTTGTACGTAATCTGTGTTGTTGATAAAAGGAAGGTACTCTGTCCCGCGTTCAGCTTGGAATTCATGCAAAAATGAGAGTCGAATTCAATACCTTTTTGTGTTAATTAATAGACTAACATGAGGTTGACAAAGATGTTTTTTTCAGCTAACGTTTCGACATCTCTATCCTCAACAGAACCGATGATCCGAATCAGTGGCCCACAGCTGTTCGCCTTCTCGATGTGGTATCTGCGTCGTCATGTCGAGTCGAATGTTCTTCAGTGAAGCACTGTTCAAATGACGTAGCTTCACCCAGCACGGCCGTTCTATACAGAGCGGATTTTGTTGCTAACGACTATCCGTTGACAGTGATTTGCAAAACAATTTATAATTAACGATATGAGCAATACAATAATATTATACTGTCTATATTATCAGTATTATAACAATTATCTTTTGCCATCAGCAATTGCTGATGGCGCTGATCGATAGAAGTAGCTGAGAGACAGGCCAAACGTAGAACTCGCATGGTGTGGTGGTGAACGCGTTACTCTCCGGAAAGGACAATAGCGCGTTCGTTCCCCACCATAGACAACTGCGGTCCAGAGTTTTTTAATAATATAATATAATTTATGATATAATGTAATGTTATAGCAATATAAAAATATACATCACCTGTATCACCTGTAATCCCGTTGATCGCCGAGTGACTCGAGCGGCCGGCAGTAAATCCTCGATTTTTCTCTATCGCATGCAAGAGTAGCCCAGTAGGTTCTGCTCGTTCTAGGGACTCGTCGAGCATCATATCGTTCTTCTAGGCTCTTCGTGAAGAACTCCGACTTTCGGGTCGGTGGTCTTCCTGCAGTACGTTTGAAATCCCGAGGAATCCAGTTACTAACAGCTCTTGTCCATCGGTTATCATTCATACGCATTACGTGTCCGGCCCACCTTATCTTCGACTGCTTGGCGTATAGAACGGCATCTTTGATTTTCGATCGTTGACGTAGGTCGGTGCTTCAAATCCCATCCCTTACTTGTATGAAACGGGATACTCCTAGCATCGTTCTTTCGACTGCGCCTTCAATAACGCTGAGTGATCTTTCATCTTGTTTACGTAGCGACCAGGTTTCTGACGCATACGTTAGGGCAGGAATAAAAATATACATAACAAAATTATTTATGAGCGGGTAGTCATATAAATAGCAGCGGCCTGTATAGAAGAGCACTGCCGGGCTAAGAGCAGTCCTCATTCGTGCGGTATTCCATTCAAGAAGACTCGATACAAAGATAAAGTCGCCACACCGAGAAGACGAACAACTGTTGATTACAGACTCGGATCATCGGCTCTGATGAAGATGAAACAATGCGTCGAAACGTCAGCCGAAATAAAAACCTTTATCAACCTTGTGTAAACTCAAAAATTCAAAAGTATGTTGACAATGATTTGTTTTTCAACGGACGAGCCATCCAGCAGCAGTCGGTGTGAAGTGAATTTGTCTTTTACTTTTACTGCAGTGTTATATTTTTCGCACACGCTAATACATACATGAATAGCCAGACGGACCGTATTCGTGAAGAACTGTGTTATCCGTTGCCCGATTTCCATTCGCATGGTAATTATTTGCGAGCGAAATTTTCTTTCCTTGAAGTCTGAAAATGGCCGTGGCAGCTCTACCCGAGACCTTATCTAGGGCTGTCTCGACTTTTGTTGTTCAGAGCGAGATTTGTTTCTTTGTGAATAATATTTTGTTATGAATTCGTCGTTTTCTCTTTCAGCAATCGCGAGGTTGTTAAACAGCGTACGTTTACTTCCATACAATAACACACTTGCTATACAATCGTAGCTGACCTTTCGGGAGAATCGCCGTCTTCATAGCCTGGAAGGGTACACTAATACGCAACTTACTAGGTCAAACACTTCAACGGCACAAACAGAAAGATGAAAATCTTTATCTTACCTTTATGAACTTCAAGATCGACTCCGTTATCAGGCTAAACAAAGAGCAGCAAAAAGAGCTGAAAATCAAAAGGCGGCGGCATTACTGCCATCTTCTTTCCCTAGAACGTTTTTCAGACAGCAGGACCCTAACGACGGAAATGACATAAAATTCCGCATGTTTTCGGACGGCGTTCTCAAGACCCTTAATCACTACCGCGATAGAAGGTTTATCTCTAACCTCACAGCCGCACAAAAATGTGGATTGCGAGAAATTAGAGACTTAATAAACTCGGAAAAAGATAAGATTGTCTGTTAGTGATAAGGGGGAAGAGTTGGTAGTTATTCCTCGCCAGTTGGATATTAAGATAACGGAGGAACATCTTAGTGATGCTGCCCTATATCGCCCATCCTCTGAAAAGGATTACAAACATCATTACCGGAAGTTAAACGAGCAATGGGTCAGCGTGGCAAAGGCTGCGGGCTTAAAATCATCGGTTATTTCACACCTTAAGATCAATAAACCAACATGTCCCGTCTTATTAAAACACTTATTAAGACACACAAGTTGGTATCTTCTGATGATGTTGCGTCAACCAACACATCATCATTCAAGGTTAGACCCATCATCAGCTGTGTAGACGGGCCAACGGATAGAATAACCTGGTTCTTAAGCCTAATACTGACCCAGCTGCTTAACCATATTCCAGTCCACCTCACGAACACCGAAATGTTCCTAGAACGTCTACGTAACGCGTCTCCTAACAACGCGTATGTGATGGAGTCTTTCGATGTTTCCACGCTCTACACCAACGTATCGAATGACTCCGCAATGCAAGGCATCTTCTAACTTCTTGTTGAACATGAAGGAAAAATAAAAATGCATGGCTTGTCCATCCAGCAGCTCATGGCTCTCTTAAAGGAGTGCCTAAACTGCTCGATCTTCAGATGGTGTGCACAAATAGGGAACTAAGGGAAGAATGGCGCGACTTGGCTCGGCAAATAGCCATTTCCAATGGCTACGAAATTGTAACCCCACGAGATAAATTTCGAGGGACATCGACGCTCCAAAAGGAACGGTTTGGCCAAAGCAAAGTCTCGTTTATCTTGCCCTTCATTAGCGATGAAATAAGTGCAGCGATGAAGCGATTATTAAGAAGGGCAGATCTAGAGGGATCGGTAGCGATAATTGAAATACCACCGAATACTCTTCGTCGCCAGTTAGTTCGTAACCGCTTGTATGACCGTCTATGTTAAACACAAAATTGCGTAATTTGTCTTTATGGCAGGGACGGTGACTGCGTGAGCTCAGGTACGATATACCTGATCTCTTGTGGTACTTGCGGAGACGATTAGGCGAAACGGGCAGACCCTTAGGTATCCGCATAAAAGAACACCTAGATGACAAACGAAAAGCAAGACAAGGCACGCCACTAGGCACGCATAGGACACAAAAGCATAGTGGAGACGACTTTGATATAAAAGTGGCTATCCCGTGCGAGGATATCCTGCGCAAACTCTTCGAGGCTTTTTGGATAAATGCCAAAAATCCTACAATGATAAGCAGGAAGGAATGCCCCGAGATCACTCGTGATCTCGCCCCTTACCTTCGCATCGATCGTTTGTATGAAAGTAAACGAATGATGTTTAACAACCTCGAGATTCCTAAGAGAGGAAACGACGAATTCACAATCCATAATGCCGTGGTTAATAGAAAGTCGATCCTGGATATTTTGTCAGGTGATTTCTGCCATTGGTTTAATGTATGTTAGGTTTCTGAAGGATTTTTATGAGGAACCACCTGCAATGGACAGTACGAGGTGCCACAGCGCTAAAGATTAGCATGAGCTAACATTGAAACAAGAATTAACTAGAAATGCGAAGCGATGTGCCTTCAATGTTGCCTCACTTATTACGAACGCAAGCAACTCTATGTGAGAACAAGAATGAAAAAGCCAAAAATTGTTCTTTGCTGACTTTTACGCATCCAGGCTGCTCTTCTAGATTTCTATGGATCATGGACTTCATCGAAACGCCGCAGTGCTATCAGGCCAGGTACTTAGTAGTCGCCGATTTGACCACCTTGGAAGGCTGAAGTCATCTCACATCGTAACACACACGTATTCAAACTTGATAATCGAGAACAAGCTAAGACCACATCCGGCATTTCACAGCACTTAAAATTTAAAAAAACCAGTCACTTTTTAAATTTTTTATTGGTTGCCCAAACAGTGTTGACTTTTAGTCGATGTCATAACAACTACTTTCCACACCGACAAAAAATTTCAGGTTTGAGAAAAAAAACAAAAAATAACGGAGTTATACAAGTTTAATAAAGGATGAAGGATAAAGCTCTCGGCGTTGATCAATCCCTGAGGGATGCGCATGAGAGGCACGACTTCATTAAGCATCGTTTGGAGGTGATTGAATGCATATCTGGCCTTTACAATGACTCGCAGTGACCTAGCTATCGATGTATCGAGCCGTTGCTGCTGTTCTCCCAGACAACTATGGTACCAATTTGACGATCCCGGAGGGATGGAAGGCTTAGTGGGCCATGGGCGCGAGGATCGATTCCACGTGTGTGTTGCAGGCCGCCTCCGACCACTGCGCCACACGAGCCCTACAAGTTTAATAAGAATAAAAAATGATTGTAGGTCATAATTATAATTGTGAACCTGGTGTGAAGGAAACTGTCAGCAAATGGTTTGCATAGGGAATCATATTTATGATTTGGGTCTTATCAGCGCTGAAGAAATCATCTCCATGTTTAACAACACCAACGTATTTCTTACAAAGACCGACTTTGCATTAACTGCAGCTTTGTTCAAGAAGTCAGTGTTTTTTTCTTGTTGAGCAGATACGAAGTTGTCAACAGTGGCATTTATTCAGTACCGACTGGCGCTTCAGTGGTTTCGCATTCTTAAGCGTTTTGAAAGGTCAAATTGACACGCAATCTATCCAGCCAAACACATTCAGGAACTCAGCAAAGAACCACGATACTTAACTATTAATCGTACGAGAAACAGCTTACCTTAAACAGTTACCGTTCTGTTCTCTTTAAGCTTTTCAGCTATTTATGGCGACCAACGGCACAAAGTGTGATATGTCTGATGTATGACTCCAGGCCGCCTTTGATCACAGGTCACTCCTCCTCTCGATACATTTTTGGTTTTCTGGAATTTAACCAAAGTGCTAATCTATACGGTCCGAAATGTACAGAAGTGCGCGTGTTGAGTGCAGCACGCATGATCGTTGAAGAGTTAAAAATTAACATCAAATTCAGTCCCCAATACGCATTCAGTACGAAATACGGGAAGTCGTGCACTCACCGTCCCTCCTTTTAGGGCATATTATGCAATTTTACATCGTGCACTAACGATCCAGTTGCCGCCCAAATACCGTCTGAGGCTGTTCAGTGCTATTTCAATAGATGTTAGCGAATCGTCTAGACCAATCCTTTTCAGACACCGCTTTATAGCTGTGCTAACTTTATTCGACATAAAGGGCAGGTTAAATGGAACCATGCTTTCGTTAGACTTGTCGTTTGGAGGCTTTGTTTTCCTCTAAACCACGCCCAAAGAGCTACCGTTTCGCAGCCATTTGAAATTCAAAAATTTAATATATTCCGCCTCAAACTCAAGAATTTGTCGTTCTGTTCGCTTTCTGCGCACACATTGGTAGCTGTTCGAAAAACGTTTATCAGGAGCGCCCCTTTTGTGTGTGAAGGCTGGGAGGTTTCCGGATAATTTAAATGTCGAAAATTGTAAACCAGCTCGCTTTCTGTTTCTCTCGGATAAACGTGATGTACTCTGACTGTTCATTCAATAGCTCAAAAGAGCTCTCCATTTCTTCTAGTGCTGAGCAAATGACCAGCCAATCATTTATATATCTACAGTATAGTGATGGGCACAGATCGGTTACTGCTGCCTCCATCTTAAACATAAATGCAATGTAGGACTTGGTGTCAGTCATTGTCCCATTGCCTCCGCTCTCATTTGTGCGTACTTCAAGACCATCTGAAGATTGAGCAATTTAGGCACTGCTTTAGGAGTAGGCGTGCCGCAGGTGCCGCTTCGTAAATCCACGCATGTTTATTGCTCCCTCGTGTCGTGCATATAGAACTCGCAGATGGCTCGCATTGTGGAGTCATTCGATATGTTAGGATAAAGGGCTGTAACTTCGATTGACTACATCGAGTACGCAGTGATAGGACGCGTGTTACTAAACGAACTAGAGATTTCTGGAGATGGGCTGGAATGCGTTTTGATCAACGGGTAAGTACTAGGGCTAAAAGCTATGTTATTCCATCTATGAGCTCGACCGCACAACTATAGATTTAACCTGGAACTTACAAGGGTCGGTAGACGCATGATCATCAGTGGATGCAATAGTTAAGCAGTGTTTTAATAGTTAAGCAAGCGGAAGTATGTTGGTGGTTCAAGTTTATGTTAAGAATTAACCAATGGCTTCAAACCTGCCGACTTTGACCCATTCATCGTGCAGTAGCTATTGACTTTTAAATTGCTTTTCGGATGATAGGGTATAAAGGAACCATTTCGAGATGTTTTTCCACTTTTCTCAACATTTAACAGAAGAATAATTTATAAACTCTCCATCCTTATTCGCTAACGAATAGTTTAATACTTTTTGATTTTATCAGTTCCCGAACCTGTCGCATGTCGCATGCCACATTCTAAGCTGCTGTGAGGTTGGAACTCATGGTTCTCTCATGGGAATGGTTAAGAATTCTGAGAGTTTTTGACATGAGGAAGTTGATGCCGACTTCCTCGTTGGGGTCTGGTTGTCTGAAGAATGGTTATATGGAAAGGAGGTGGTAGTAATTCTTTCTTCTTGTTTACGGTTCCTACGCCACTTCAATAGCCTAGCATTGTAATGTAGTCGAACTTGAAGCTCGTGCAAAATGAATGTGATCCTATGCAAGATTCCCTTGGAAATGGGTTAGGCTGGTGAGAAACTGGTTTCTGATCCTAGTAGCAAGCCCGCACCGTCAGGGAGACTCACGCCTACTAAGAAGGTGACCTTGAATTCTCTAACGTTATCAACTCTGGTTTGATTCTTAAGACTTTCCTAATTGGTATTTCTTTCTTTCAATGGAGGCGATTCATGCGATTTATTGGATGGATATTTGAACCTTCTGCATATGGTTAGTTAAACTTATTTGATCTAATAGAATCGCATATCATTATGGACCTACTCATTAAACGGACAAAGTTATTGGCGTTGATCAATCCCTGAGGAATGCGCTGTGCATTCGACTTTATTACGCATCGTTTGGAGATGATTAAATGCATATTTGGTCTTCACAATAACCCGCGGTGGCCTACCGATTTATCGAGCCAGTGCTGCTATCCGTCTAGACAAGTTTGTTACCAATTTGTCGACCCCGGAGGGATGGAAGGCTTGGTGGGCCGTGAGCGCATGGATAGATTCCACGTGTGTGTTGCAAGGAGCCTCCGACCACTGCGCCAAACGCGCCCTTTACCTTTCCATTACTCTTCTCAAGAGGTGATATATTTTATAGTATATCTTTTATTCCATGCTTTACTTCCGAAAGGAAAGTGCACCTAAATTGTACCGCGATTACCTAGACAATGAAAACCGTAAAGATCTATTTGTCTAATGATGTATCACGAAATGATGCTCTTCGATTTCGTATGAGAAAATTAGTAAACCTAATTCGTATTGATTCTTTGAAAAGGGTGGAAAAAATCCGTTAAAAAAAGTTGTGATTGAATGGTGTCAGATTGTTGTTCAATGAGCAAAAGCCAGAAATGATGGAGACCAAAAGCTCTCGCCAAAAAGCAACGATAAGGAGGTAGTCTTCAGCTGGACGACAAATGATATAATCCATTAGTTCTAACCGTCATCCGTAACCGTGTCTGATCTATAGGATTGGCCAAGCCTTGTTTCTTGAGAACGATCTTTCCAGGCATGTTAAAAAAAAATACATTTAGCCATATCGAGGATAAAGGAAACATTATTACGTTTAGTAGTAGCTGATGACGATACCGACTGTTGCAGCTTCGATTGTCCTGAGAAAAACTAACGATCACCAACTGGCAATCAGTATCAACAACCGCCCCGTATAAAAAGGCACTGCCAATTGAAGTTCTCAATTCGAGTGGTGTTCTCTCCACTGGATTCGAGTGGGTGCCAGAGCGACCAGATTAGGCTACCGAATCGGAACAATCCGGCTCTGAAGAGGGCGAAGGCGCTGAAACGTTAACTGAAAAAGGTTTCTTATCAATCCCTTTTGGCTTATCAGTGAAACGATGGAGAATATTTACTGGATTCGTTTTAGTTCTATCCTTTTATTTCTTAGATAATATCGTTTACATATGAAACTGAAGTGATATCACGCGTACTATTTGTAATCCCGTTAGACATTGAGTAGCTAGCTATAGCCGGTGCTAACAAACTTCGTTTTTCCCATTCGGGCAGCATAGCTGTTCGGGGGGTCGCACTCTTTAGTGATGCTCCATTCGACTTTTCCAAGCACAGTAGGGTGGATGAACGCACACGCGGTCTCAACAGTGAGTTTCCGTGGCAAGCGATGTATCAGGTCAGTGCTACCACCCTCTTGTACAAGTCTGGTACCACTTCATCCATCCCACCTCAGAGGAAATCTTGATTTGCATGCTGTCAGCTGTCAAGGAGATGACGATATGTGCAGCAGAGGGCCTCTAATCGCTGTGTTACCGATATCCCGAGCATTGCACAGGTTGGCTACGAGTATAGCTATTCTCAAGTGCTTTCACGGTAGTTCTATCACCCTCTTCTGTGTCCTTTTTAGATCTCTCACAGTATCTACATGTTCAAAAATAAGCAAGGCATTAAACAACATTTCATTAAGGCAAAACGAATGTTTCTCTGCAAAACAGCATTTCCTTTTAACTTATTCTCGTGTTGATATAGTTTCGATATGCAGTTGTGCGAAACTGGCGGGATTCTTCTGATATTGCATTGTAAAAGAAAGACTTTACCTCACATTCTCTCTCGTTTCCTGAATAACTGGAGCAAAACCGCCTATTTCAGTCTCCATGCAAAGGTTTACAAAGATAACACAGATCTATCGAGAAAAGTATGAACGCTATATGTGAAACATGAAGAAAGAAGTACGCGTTTTCGCTTTTATGGCTGCCTATTCTCAGAAATTCTGATAACAGCAAGCATAAAATGACTAGAGTTCCTAAAATCAAAGGTAAATTAGTACCAGCAGGCGAGAAAAACCTACGGGACTCAGAACACAAAAGGAAACGTTTTATGAAATAAGAGAAGTCGGGTCAAAACACAATCAATCGCATTTCATTTATTCAACTTTACTTTGAATGAAACCATTCCAAATTAGTACTGTTTCATAAGATCTTTTTCTTAAACACGTCAAGGATTGTTCTGACAAGGAGAACTGCTAGAAATAACCCAATGGACATTTTTTTCCCTCGGAAACTTATTTGCTTCCGAACATTGAACAATTGGTACTGTCCTATTGGACAGCCCTCTAAAGAGATTTCTTGGCACAAAGTGAGCTCTCAGTAGTGTAAAGGAAGAGCTCATGCGTCCTTAGCAGATCGCTAAAAAGTCATGTTGGTGGGATGTAATGAGTCTTAAAATATCTCACAGAGGATGGGGAAATATTATGCACTTATAAGTTGACACTTTTTTACCCCATCTATTCGACCAGATTTAGAATCTACATTCGAGAAATCAGTTCCTCATGATGAATCATAAGCTTGCACGAAACGAAAGTGACAAAAAACGCAAACATTCTTCAGGATTACAAATGCGTCGTTTTCTTTCTCAGCAATCACGAGGTTGTTAAACAGCATACGTTTACTTCCATACAATTCTTCAGGATAATAACATAATGCAAAAAGCTGGCTCTACTGTGCAGTGCTGGCAGTCTTAAAGGTGTGGACCAACACAAATTCCATCAAAACTCCTCGGAATCCAAAAGAAGTGAGTTTCGTAAGTTTTGTAGTCAATTCCAGACGCTAAGACACTGTTCATGGATTTAAATGACACTCGAATGTCCCTCTGCAGTCTCTGAGACTTAGGTTATTTTTATAATCAAACGATTTTAATTCAAGGAATAATCTAGCCAAAGGTTTCTTATTCATAGAACATCGAAGCGATACAGGTTCAAAAGGGGTTTAAATTACATAAGGTGTTTAATGTGAAAGCAAATTGTCGTTTTGCGACAACTCATTACTAATAGCCTGCCGAACCCAGCGATTTGCTCCAGTTTTCCTTCCTGTTTCCTTTTACATGCTATCTTGTGTTGTTCTGCTCTTTATTTCGTAGGCCGACTTTATCTATAAAAGTGACGGCTGCCATATCTGAATGATTGTGCTGTCACTGCTAGTTTATGCTGCTCTCCGAACACCTTCATCTGTGGCTGCTCCTGTTGCCGATGAAAGAGAACTTAGCGAAAAGGTCGGTTTATCTCTCACAAATGTTTTTTTCCGATTAAAGTCCTCAGGCTATTTGTGTTGTGTAGAACTGCTAAGTTATCCTTATTGTAACACTGCAGCCACCTACGCTATTGGAAATAATGTGAATCATATCCTACAATGATAAAGATTTTCTCAGTCTCCATTTATATTTTTCATTGTTCTTGCCAAATCCTATTTAGATTGTTATATTTCGAAAAATTGTGCCATACAATGGGTGGGAGGAGGCAGGGAGGCAATTTGGTGTGAGACCTGTCTGGAAAAATCAGTTTTCCTCGAAGGTCTGTAACTATTGCGAAACTTGGGAAAGCGCTAACAAGACTAAGGCGGGATTCCGGAGAAAATGAGCTTGCCTAGCAATCAGTGAAATTCGTAAAGGTCTCTTAGCCGCAGTCGAAAACATAAACAAAATCTGAGCAACTTCGTGGATGACTAGTGCACTAAAACTAGTCGAAATTAAGCACTGCAACCGAATGATGTGTGAAGACATATTGACATATTGAAAAGCATAAGGAAAGGAAGGGCATGTTCGATCCTCACCGCAGACACCTGCGATCCGGAAAGTGCTTTACAAATATCTCAGCATTATGTGGTTATGTGAAGACAGTTATATAAAAGGAAAGAAGGGAAATTATCCTTGACGTGTCAAGGAACTCTCAATAATTAAATCCCTCCTTTGGTATTAAGACACCTTATCAAAGAGTCCATTTAAACCCTCACTGTTAGACAGACATTTACCCAATATTAATCTTCACTAGTTTATAGCTTAAGGCGATGTTGGTCAGCAAGTTGAATTTGCCTCACTCGCAAAGCCTTAGGTGGAAGTACGTTGGAGCAGTGTCAGACGGGGAAAAAGTAGGAGAGACTCTGCATACTATAACACCAAACGGTGAGTTGCCAAATGAACAATGCCGTAGACCGTACCGAAAATCAGATTTTTAAAGACATTCGATTCCTACGTTTCTGAATACTTCTTGTCTCCATCAGAAAAATCTCATGTTCTTTTGTTTAGGCATATGCGTGATTATGGACAAAATCGAAATCTCCGATTGTTTCACATACTCTATCCATCCACAAACTCCTGCACTATCGGCTAAGTTTACGATGAGGTAGCTTTATCCTGTTTGGTTTACGCGTTTTCTACAAACAACAACAAACCTATCAATGGTTTTTGAGATATTGGAAAGGAGAACTTCCACACAAAAAAACCAAAGGGTGTCAGTTTTCTGGAACCGCTTTCATGATGAATCAACGAATCCACCACTGTATCGACTTTTAAGCTCTTGAATTCGTTCACGCTCAATCTCGTCTTCTCCGTCACCTCCATCGAAATGATATTTCTGCTATACTGCTACTGCTAAAAATGGCTTGCGGCTTAACCGGCCTACCTTATCTTCTACTGTTTGTCGTACAGAACGGCATCTTTGATTTTTGATCGTTGGCACAAGTCGAGCTTCGGATCCTTTCCTTACATATGTGAAACGGGTTACTCCTAGCATCGTTCTTTCGACTGGGCGTTCAATAACGCGGAGTGAATTTTCATTCTTCTTACGCAGCGACCAGGTTTCTGACACATATGTTAAACATCAAGTATAGTGGAGTGGAAGAGGTGGGCACGGTGACGAGTGTCCTTTGTCCTCTTCACAGCATCCTTGATGCTCTTGAAAGCTTCTCAAGTCGCTCGTTTCCTTCCGCACAGCTCTGGAGCTAAGTCGTTCATCATATTGATTTCCCGACCTAGATAGACGTAACTGGAGCATTCGGAGGTATTCGTTCCGTTGATCGTGAATGGGGCTTACGAAACCAATCCATTCCTCATGAACATCACTTTCGTGAGGTTTAGTCGGAGACCAATCTTTCCACACTATCGAAGTCGGCAAGCATACGTTCCGCTTCGCTAGTGCTTGTTGCTATGAGGACGATGTCATTAGCAAAGCGAAGATGATGTAACTGCCGACCATCGATTTTCGCTCTTACATTATTCCATCCTAATATTCGCATGACGTTCTGGAAGGTGGCGGTAAACATTGGAGAAATGGTGTCGCCTTGCCTAATCGCTCTTTTGACGCCGGTTTTAACATCCTTGTAGAATGGTGATATCTTGGTTGTAACATTTTTGTACAGCTCACGAAAAACCTTTGTGTGCTGAATAGGGACTCTTGACTATTAAGGGCTCCCATGACCGCTTCTATGTCAATTGAATCAAAGGCCTTCTTTAAATCGACGAAAGTGAAGCAGAGCGGTCTTTTGCTCTTTCGCGATACTTCAATGAGCCTTGTGTCTTCCGCTGAGTGCGGACCTCGCATTCAGACAGGTAACGAGTGAAGAGCCGGACCAGTGTGTTTACGAGTACTTACGGAAGGTTCTCAGGTGTACTGGTCGTATCCTGTACAGACTTGATGCTGTTCGATTCTTCACCGACGAAATGGTATGTCAGATTTTCGAAGTAAGAACCGGCGATACAACACACCCATTCACCCTCATTTCATATAACGGAAGGTGGACGTGGTTATCGAAGAGATCAGAGTAGCATTCGTGAATAATTTTTTCCATTGTCTTTCTGGACTTCGTAACTGTTCTGTGTGGGCGTCGGAGTGCAATCATCTTGATCTTGTAATTGGCGATGCTTCGGTGGGCTTTGCTAATGCTCTTCCTAGCCTCTGCAGCTTCGAGCATTACTGCTGCTCTTCTCTCTTTAAGATCTTCCTTTATCGCCTGTCTGCACTATTTTGCAAGTTCGTACGTTAGTTCACCGTTGTCTGCAGCTCGTGCGATTCCACGCTGGCGTATTAGCTCGAGAGTTTCTGGAGGCAGACGTCTCTTGGCGACTTTCGAACTCTCAGCTTTCATGGCGCTAACGTGAAGATGTTGAATGAGCCGATCGTATTTCTCGTCGATGTTATCGACAACAGCATCTTCCCAGCAGCCGACTAATATATTGAATACGCCTCAGCTTACGGTGGTTCTGGGACTTCGGTTATTGAATTGGGAGACTTTGTCTCCTTTCCGCGAGAAAAGGAATCTTGCACGAAGGAGACGGTGGTCTGATCTCGTGCAGAATTTTAGGATAACAACGACGTCGGTTAGGCAAAACCATCTATTTACTATGATGTGGTCTATTTTGTTATGGTACTCTCCATTGGAAGGCTCCCACGTCCAGCGTTGACGGTGGGGCTTCTGAAATTGCTAGTTACCATGAATGGTCTTGGTCGCCATAATAAACTCAGAAAGCCGCTCACACTGTTCGTTCCATTCTATTCCATGGGTCCTAATGTGACGTTCATCAGACTTTCTTCTTGGTCCATTCCTGGCGTTTAAATCTCCATTGATAACCTTGAAGAATGTATGGTCTTGTCTGTAGAACAGCTTCAAGTCCGTAGAATGCTTCGACTTCTTCTTCATCATAGTTTGATGTCGGCGCGTAAGCGACGAAAATTGTCAAGGCCGGTGCTGATCCACATCTTTTTAAGGGTAAACGTCCGTTTCGGGTTGTAAGCTGTTCGAATGAATCAATGTTCATGGACAAACGCGTGTCGACGAGAACACCGACGCTGCCGACTTCTCTACTGTCGCATGCTCCGAGAAACAGTTCTTCTCCGGTAGTATAGACGGCGTTGAATGGGTGGCGTCGTCTCGTCTCAGCCAGGCCGATGACGTCGTACCTTATCCTTCTTGCTTGCATGACTAAGTCTTTCATCGAGAACTCGGATGCAAGTGTACATACATTATAGGTACAGATCGTCACCAAAGTTTTTCGTGATCCAGACAGCTTCCGTTGGCTCTAAGATTTTAGCAGCCTCTCCGTACTCGTCCTACCCAACGCTGCGAAATTGGGGGCTCTTTCGGGGTCAGGGAAATGAGGCCCGTTTTTTTTACTGTGTTTAGCATATTTGATACCCACGCACAGCTTGCTGTGCTCTGAAAGTGAGGGCTGGGCATATTCGCGGGTAGATTGCCAGGCTCTCCCAGAGTGGACATGGAGCTTATTTGTTGGAGGCGGCTCCTAACCGCCTCCCATATACTTCCCTGTCACCACATTGCAGGCTTTTGGCCGAATTGAATCGTAGAATACAATCCACACATAACGTGAACGTACCCACACACTCATGTATGAATACGCCAAGCAAACACAGAAAGTATGTGCCAAATGCTCAGCAGAAGCAGGGAGTCCATCTCTTGGATCCAACTGCGTCTCAGGGAAGCAATGATAACTTTTGAACCCCGATTAACCCCCTATTCGCCACCTGGAGACGCGCTCCGCAGTCTCGTGACTAACCGGCTTGAGATCCTTCACATGAGGGAGATCCGTGCGTCTATGTGACATACATGATTATGTAAAGCACTTAGAATTTATGCGAATTGAGCGGTTTCTGTCACAGGCTTTTTTCCGCAGACATTTTTGTGATTTCTTTCATTTCTCTCATTTGAAAAGAATTCATTTGTCTGAAACCATTCCTTACCTGTGAGAATCTATTTTGGGCGATTGTGAGATTTCGATTTTGCATGACTGGTCTTAACTGGCTATTTTATGTCATAAGTTTATAAAATAGTAAGAAAACTGAAGAACTAATTACAACAAAGAACTTGTACGAAGCCTAAATTGACAATAGGAGAGCTTTCTTGAATATGATCAGAACTAGGACGACTAGAAACTATTGTACATTTCAGATTGAAGCAAGCCATGAAGCCTGTCAATCTAACAGTGACTTTATATGAGACGAGTCGCTGGAGGACCAAACTGACCACTCTGGGTCGAGCGGACGTTGACTCGCGAGAAATGGACGGCGTCCGTATCCTCCGCGTCGAAATCCTCCGCAACGCCAAGGGGTGGTTCAATGCCATATGGAATGCGGAAGCGCCGGTGCTCCGCATGCTTAAGGTGTCCTATCTTTCCCCAATTACTTCGCAAGCAAAATTCTGACCACATAGAGCAGTCCGAATTTCTAAGTGCGCGAATGTCCGACGAAAAGTATTCTTAAGATTGCATTCTCAGCAATAAAAGCAAGATATCATCATTACTAAAATTCTGGCCTCGCTGCCATAACAAACAATAGTATTATTTGAAGAATCGACCAGTTCTTTGGGAAACGTTCAACGAATGCAAAATTTCTACTAAAATAACACGAATTTTGTTTTTTCTCATATGCTAAAATTTGATTATGATCGAAATTTAAAAACCTTTCAGGTTGAAGTGTTGACGAATAATCTTCCAGCTTCCTATTTTGACTTTTTCTCGGAACCACCGGAGCTGGACTTTTCTTATCTCGACGATGACCGAGTGAGAATGAAATGTGACCCCAGAGTGGAGTGCTGTCTCGTACCACACTACGTCAACTTCACCGAGATAGGTTGTATTATATCGCTTGTTCGTGAATCTTCGTCTGTGGAAATTTCTGTGTTCCAATAGCTGTTACCTAGTGGTCTTTCCTCTTTTATAAGGAAAACCCACCATTTATTTTATTTTATTTAACCCGTCTTCACCTGTACTGCGCGGATCCCAGCACTTCTCACATTCGATTCGTTTCCTCGCATCCATCATCCACGAAGATCTTCCAACTTCTTACATGTGACTTCGGCTGCTGCTTGAGGGTTTTTATTTCATCTTGAATGTCGTAGAATGCTGGTCGAGTAATTCTCCCTGGCCTACTGAGATAGCCGGTCTAAAGCGTTCCCAATTGGATTGCAAAGAATTATTTTTTCCTAAACAAGTTCGGTACCAATTTCCCGACCCTGGAGAGATGAGAGCCTTGGTTGGCCCGGAGCGAAATCGAACTAGCACGATGTTCGTGATGGCGGACATCTCTACCACTGTGCTATCCGCCTCCTTATAGCACCCCTTAGAACACATTTGTAGTGAAAAGAAATATTCATCGCAGTTCAGTGTCATTTCGGTAATTTGATTTTTTTTGAAGCACTGTTCAGCATGTAAGAGTTCATGAGGTCAGTACTTGGTTTAAGAAAGTTAATCAAAGTCTGAGAGATCAAAAAAGCTTGACGTCTTATCTTTATTTGCAGGATGGAACAAATTCATTATGTACCCCGTTGGTTTCTATGCCAACTATTGCATCGGTCCATCTCACGTCACCTGCACTCACGAAAATCCAGAAGTTGAGGTTATACTGAGGTAAGATGAGAAGGCCGAAAAGGCTTCTCTTTTTCAAATTCCTCCAGTCAACCCGTTTGAATTCATTGTTAAAATTTTTGAGTTTGAAACTGAGTTTATGACGCTGTAAGTTGAATGAAAAAGTTATGTTTGCTACTGTAATTTTTGACGTTAATTAACGACTTCCAAGGACTATCTAAAGGCTTGGGCTTAAACCTAAAGGATTAGTGTGCGTAGCTCTATTCGCTAAAGTGCAGCAATGCGTTACTTTGTATAAAAACCTTAATCAGTCTTAATTTTTACTTTTGAAATGGACATTAACACAAAACGTTCGCACCTGGGTTTCCAACAATTGGCAGCAACTCCTTGGTTACTGAAGCATTTGGGAAGTCCACTACTTATATTCCGCACAGTATTGTTCCAATCTAAATCTTTCTGAAATTAGCAATTTCAACGCAAAAACAACTTAAAGATTTAATATTTCGTATAAATACATTTCGTACATATATTTATTTTTATATTTTATTTTATATTTAATACTTAAAGATCTAATATTTTATTTAGTGCAAGCTCATCAAAGAAAGGATACATATTAAAGGTTTAAATTTTTTATTGAGAAGCCAACGACCACTGCTATGCACAACATGCGACAGTCGGAGTGATAAGTAAAAGAAACGTATGCCACGGGCTTCAGAAAATCATGGTCTCAGTGGAGCAGAATAGAACAACTTCTATTCAGTAAAGTTTAGGAAATGCCGTTGGTTTTAATTCCAGCAAGTAAAATCTTGTAGGAGCCGAGATACTTCAGCTTAAAGTCGAAAATGGATATTAATTCCACCTCAAACGCATTTGTCGATTGCAAATCGAGTGCTATGAGTTTATAAAAGGTCTCTTGGGACTTATTATTTTTTACCTTATATGATGCATAGTAAAGAATAGTCTATGAATGCTTCACTGATCTTCTTCTTAGAAAGAATCGATGCTTATTCCTGGTGTGGCAAAGTGGCGTGTCCATCGGTGGAGGGCAGGGAGCTAATCTAGGACCTAAGGCGACCTTCGCTTATCTGAGACACATATGAATCTTGCAAATAGTTTTCTTTTTTCTACTGTGTCAATTTGACGGCTGACATATTTGGGTTTACCAAAACATATTCATGCATGTGTGCATGGATGTGTTTCTGGATTGTATTCTACGAGTCAACTCGGTCGAAAGCCTGCGATGAAGCTGTTGGAAAGTGTATCGGAGGCCATTAGGAGTTACCTCTAACGAATAGGCTTCTCGTCTACAATGGAAGAAACTGACAAGCTACCCGTGATTATACCTGCCTCCTACGTCCTAGCTCAACAAGACATACGGGCACCGAGCGCTAAACACAGTAAAACATGTGGGTTTCATTCCGATAATCCCAATAGAGCTTCCGATGTGGCTGCATAGGACAGCATGAGTAAGGAAAACTACAAAGGTGACGGTCTATACCTACAATGCACGCCTAGTTGCATCTGAGTTCTCGACAAAAGATTTCATTGTGTAGGCAAGAAAATAGGGTACGCTGCTATCCGACTAAGTGGCCGGAGAAGTGCTGCCCATTCAACGCTATCTATGACACTAGAGATGAACTGCTCCCCGGAATACACGACAATAGAGGAGTCGGCAGCGTCGGCGTTCTCGTAAAAAAGGGTTTGGCCATGAACATCGATTCATTCAAGCAATTAATAACCGTGATTGAACGTTTACGGTCGAATCGATGTGGATCAATGTCGGCTTCGACAATCTCCGTTGCCTACGCACCTACTTCAAGCTCTGACGATGACGAAGTCGAAGAGTTTTGTATGGGCGTGGAGAAGTTCTACAGAGAAGGCCATACATTCTTCAAGGTCATTACAAGAGGTTTTAGCGCTGAGATTAGACCAAGAAGAACGTCTGAAGAACGTCACATTGGGACCCATGGATTAGAATGGAACGAACAGTGTGAGCGACTGAGTTTATCATGGCGATCAAGACCATCCATGGTACCTAGCAATCCCCGAAGCCCCACCCTCAACACTGGACGTGGGAGTTTCCCAATGGAGAGTACCATAGCGAAATAGATCACATCATAGTAAATAGAAGGTTTTGCTTAACCGTTGTCTCTGTTCTCTCAAAATTCTACACATGATCAGACCATCCTCCTCGTCCGTTCAAGATCTCATTTCTTACGGAAAGGAGAAAAACCTCCCAAGTTCGAAAAACGAAGTCCTAAAACCACCATAAACTGGAACCTATTTAGTTCCTTTGTCGCTTGCTAAGAAGATGCAGTTCTTGATAACACCGACGTCAAATAAGATCGGCTAATTCGACATCTTCATGTAAGCGTTATCAATGCTGAGAGTTCGAACGTTACCAAGAGACGCCTCCTTCCAGAACCGCTGGAGCTGATATGCTAGCGCGAGATCACACGAGCTCGAAGCAACTACCAACTAACGTCTGAACTCAGAAAACAATGCAGAAAGGTGTTTAAAGAAGATTGGGTCGAATGCTAAAATAACCCCAAGCAAAAATTTACAAAATTTACTAGATCATTCGCAAAAACAACAAATAAACAGTAGATGTTTAAATGAAGCTGTTTCTTATGCGAATACAAATTTATTTGTTAAGTTTTATCTACTGGGGTTATGAAAGTGTTTGGTTGAGTAGACCGCATCTCAATTTGACCTTTCTAGGCTCTGAAGAAGGCGAAACCGCCGAAACGTCAGCTATTGTATCCTAATAAATTCTATAATGACAACCTTGCGTCTGCTTATTGAAGAAAAACATCGAATTGTCAGTTAATGCCCAGGTTAACAAGAAGTCGGTTTTGGGATTAAAAGAAGATCTCAAAGAGAGAGAAGCACCAGTTCTTGTCGAAGTTGCAAAGACTGGGAAAAGTATTTGTTAAGTTCACCGAAGCTTTGCCAGTTACAAAACCAAAATGTTGCACTATTCTAACGCCAAGACGGAACAGTTACAGCGTCTAGAAAGGCAATGGAGAAGATCATTCAAAATTGCGACTCATATTTCTTTAATACCATGTCTTCTTGCTCTCATGTGAAGCAAAAGAGGGTAGATATATCGTTCCACCACTTCACGCATTCAAGGCCTTCGCCTTCTTCAGAGTGGATAGATCTGAGTCGATGGTCCATCTCTGGTAGTTGTCGCAATGTAGTTGTTCGTTGTCGGATCGAAGCGGATCTATAGGAGGGAACCCGCTCGAATGGATAACTTCACTCGGCAGTGCTCTTTTATAGACGACGGTTGTTGATACTGATAGCCCCGTTAGTAATCGTTTCTTTTTCTCAGAGCAATCCTATAGTATCCGGTAGCAGCAGTCTGCACTGTGTTATCTAGCACATATTGAACCAAGACTCAGTAAACGCATGGTTAGAAAAAAACGCCTGAAGAACCGGCAGTTTTCATCAAAACACTATCTCGGCTCTTCACACGTTACGGCCAAGGTGTCTCTGGTCAGAATGCATCGAAGACCTAGCGACGACAATAAAGAGCACCGGACTACGTGCCCACCTTTCGAATCCACGATTCTTGCTGCCTTAACGAATTCGTCAGAAACCTGTTCGCTAAGTAGAATGAAAGATCATTCTACGTTATAAAACGCTCCGTCGGGAGAATAATGCTATGAGTGCCCCGTATCACCCAGGTGAGATAAGGGATCCTAACTCCGACCTACACTAATGATCAATAATAATCAAAGACGCCGTTCTGCACCACAAACTGTCGGGGATAAGGTGGGTCAGACACGTAATACGCACGAACGACTTGCCCTAAATACAAGTCCTACCTTGAAGATGTTCATTAGCGTTGCTGTGCTTAGAGCAAATTAGGCAAAGGACGGCAAATATCCCTTTAGGTCACAAGGACCGGCGATATCCTGTCATGATAACTTGGGAAAAGCTCAACACACCCTGGCACAACATTCCAAGCAAACGGCAAACGACAAACTCAGCACTAAGCCGCTGGACAACGAGCGTCTGACTCTAGATTGTCGGTCGCTGAGAAAATCGGCGAACCATTGCCATATCATTTGGTTGCACTCGACGTTAATGGAGCAGGTTGAAAACAATACGCCCACTACACACCATACGGTGTTTTTCATCCATAACACTGGAGCAGACACCCCAGGGCAGGATTTTCACGCTATTCTTGAGGCAGCTTGACTTTTCTTCACCTTCAAACGCTAGCCAGTCAGATGTGTTCCCACTATAATGAGTTGAAGAAAGTTTTATGCAACGAAAAGCTCTTTTATAAAGGTCCTGATAGAATTCATCGCCATGTTACGAAGAATGAAGAGAAATCGATAGAGGATCTGGAACAGGAGAATGAAATGAGGATGGAAACCGTTTTGTTGGCTCTCGTCTCCAGCACGACGCTTCCATGGAAATGCATTTTTCCAGAAAAAAGTAAATCACCGCTGTCAATGGTAGTTTCTCAAGACCGCTACTATGCGAAATCGACCGTTCCTATTAATGTGTGGTAGTAATGTTTATTATTTTAACTTTATTACATGATCCGAATCCCATGAATCATGAATCTGTGTAGATCTCAGTACTTATTGCATTCGATTCGTATCATCGCACCACCATCCAGGAAGCTCTTTCAACCTTTTGCGCGTGAATTAGGTCGCTGCTTCAAGATTTTTCCGTCTTCGGCACATATTTTCTTGGATGCTCTTCGGGTCGATTCTCCATATACTCTCGAGATACTCGTACTAGGCCTTTTCCTTATGCACTAGAGCTAGTAAGGAGGCGCAGGGCTATTATGAGAGAATGGATTTTCATAAGTGCCGTCCAGTTTTCGCGCTGAGTGTGAAGTACATGCTCTTCACGAAGATCGTCCTAGGATGCATATCAAGGAGTTCTAGTGAAGCCTAAAATGTTACTGTTGTCCAAACAGCATAATATTTGCCAGAATATTGTCCATCTTGTTGTCCATTATTTATTTATTTAATATAGTATATAACAAACAGCAAGTTGAACAAGCTATTGACAAAGATTTTGCAGTATAACCTGCATCGAAAGGGATTAAATGCTCTTTGTAACAACGTTGGCCAACTAAAAAGGACATCCAGTAAAGCAATTTCTGCTACAAACTCTGCGGAAAATCACCATTTCAATATTTTGTCGGAGTTGCAGTGGGTAATAAAATCACTTGACAAAGCGCCATTTTGCCGGGATATCGTTGCCTTTTTAAGGAATACCAGTAAATTAGAGGGAGACCTTCGCAGCTAAGCACGATTCACTGGTCGTAGAATGGGCATCGGAACCAGCCATCCACAGTGAGGAGTACCGTCAGCGATACTTTTCCTGACCGTGAAAAAAAGAAATAAATGGGAAATGTGTTTAAACCGACTTTATTTATGAAAGCAAACCATCCATATTCAAACAAGCCAACAACTTTTATTTGTCAAGTTGCATTGCTTTTGTAGCGAAACCAATGTTTGTTCGCTTTCTGAGCAAGATGGCAGTGCTAGCGTCCGACGTCCTTCTGGATGTGCTCTCAAAGTTTCCTATTTTATGCTTAATGTATACAGTAGAAGCATGAGAAGTATAACTACAAATCCAACTAAACATTTAGGTCTAAGTTAACTCCATACAATTTCTTAAACGTGGTAGGAAATAGATAATGGAATTAGAAAGGCAATAGACAACATACTACGTGGCAGAGGAAATTTTGAATGTCAATGAAAAAAGATTTGGGAGTACTAACATTACTAACAGTTGTTTAACGCTCGTCATCTTTAACTCGAGCAAACAGCAGAAATATTTCCATTCCTCCTTGATAAAAGGATAGAGGATAAAGCTCTCGGCGTGGATCAATCCCTGAGGGATGCGCCGTGCATTCGACTTCATTAAGTATCGTTGGAGGTGATTGAATGCATATCTGGCCTTTACAATGACTCACGGTGGCCTGCCGATGTATCGAGCCAGTGCTACTATCCTCCCAGACAAGTCTGGTACCAATCTGCCTACCCCGGAGGGATAGAAAGCTTGGTGGGCCATGGGTGCAGGAATCGATTCCACGTGCGTATCGCAGTGGCCCCTCCAACCACTGTGCCACACGCGCCCTTACTGGATTTATGGTCGGAGGAATCTTAAAAGATGAATCCTCCGCTTTATATGGCAGTGGGACACAATTAAACACCTCTAGGACAAAATGACACATTAGACAATTATGCGGCTATGATTAATCACAATACATTGTATAATTGTCATGGACTTTGCAAATTGCTGGGCAACTATAAGGAATTTTTAATATAAGGAATTTATAAGAAATAGCGAATTTTTTACTTATAGATATGCGAAGTAGTCTTTATGGTGTTTGAAATACATAGCAAAATGTGTTTGTTTAGTACAGCTGAGGCGCAGTCAAAATTGCCCAGGAAGAATTACGCGTGTGCCCCACGGCATTTCGCTCCACTACGAATTTTGTATCAAGTGGGGCCGAATCACACGATGAAACTGCGCTTGGACGATATGATAGCGATGACATGCTCCTGCATCTCCTAACGGCACAAACCGACAGTTCAACTCCATGAACCAATTGGGAATTTCATTTCGTTGCACTATATGTGCTTAATAAAGCAGTGATAGAACGAAGCGTCTGCACAGTTTTATTTCTTACTTGTCTTATTCTAGCAGGTCTACAGAGGTTTCTCCTTCACAAGCGCGTTCTGTACGATAATATGTGAATCAACTGAAGACGGGCAGCGCCATTTTTTTTCGGCGGCTAAGCAGGAACCAGCTAAGCACTCGTCACTCGTATGTGGATAACATCCCATTTAAATTTAGTGAAACATTAACCAGTTGCACTTCCACCAACCAATGTCTCGTTAGCTATCCATTAAATCGAATGAGCATCAGTTAGCTCCACGCACCCCAGCTGAAATTATTGCACGTGTAAAAGATTTTAATTAGGTTGAGTGCTGTTGGAGCAAGTGTTACTACACCGTTGAGAATGTGTGCCTCAACCACAAGGTAGAGAAAACGACCGTGAGCTCCAGATTCCTAGTATTCCAATATTTTCCACAAATAACTTTCTAGTCGGTTACCAGAGATGTGTAGATTTGAAAAGATGCATTTGTGCCGGTGATGCTCACTGTAGACTGAAATATGTGTAGAGGAAGTTGGAAGGCTGCATTATTTGTAGTCACACGTGAGCCATATGTGAGTGATGCTGTCGTCAAATGATTAGCTAATTTCCTGTGCACTGATTTAAGAACCAAAAAAAGTGGTGAAATAAGGTGTACCCTTCAGAAAATTAAATTAGAACGCTTCAAATTAATAGCCTCCAGCAAGAAAAGAGGACTTATGGACGTGGTCGTAAATCGCCGCCAACTCCTTGTCGTCGTTACGAATGTTGCTGAATGCTGATCGACTCGATTCTTCCTGGACTCCTACGATAACAAGGCTAGAGCGTTCGCACCTGCATGGCAGGCAGTAAGCTGTCTTTAGACGAGCCTGGTACCACTGATTTCCTGGGACCAAAAGTATTGGTAGCTGATGAGCCTCAGCCGGAGTTAAACCAGCACTGTGCTCGTGGTGATCATGGTCACTATCGCCACACTACTCCATTGATTTCCCCATCGTTTCATTTTTTAAATTTTTTTAAAATTTAAATGTTTTTTCTCAATATTTTATTGAATCTCGAAGTTAACAATGTTTAGCCAGCAAGCATATCAGAGAAACTGAGCATTCGAAGCCACAACTAATCTTCCAGACCTAGTTACACCTATAGACGGAAATCGTATCACAGGCTTTAATGTTTCATTCGGGTAAATTTATCGAGCCAACGCTGATTTTTCAACTAAAGTCGTTGGTTCTCTGAAAAGAGCAAACAAAGAAAATGTTCAGCCTGCTGATTGATACCATTCTGATCCGCATCTGTCTTCATAATTCACTGGAAGAGCATTAAAGGGAGGCCGTTTAGTGAAACAGACAAAATTAGGCTATTTTGAAGAATTCTTCATTGTCCTTCACTGAAAAAAGTCATGATAAACATGTAGTTCAATCCCTTAGAAATTCTCCACAAGAGCGAGTGGTGTATAATTGCATTGCACCATAAGACACCTACTGAATTCAAAAGGACATTATTCGAAATGGTGAAGTCATCAAAATTTTAGATCTTCAATATTATATTACATATCTATTATATTGGGTCCGTTGTTGACTTGGGCTTCTTAGATCAGTTCCGGTGATTGCTGATGGCACTGATCGATAGAATTAGCCGACTGACAGGAGAAAAACGAAGGACCCGCATGGTGTGGTGGTGGTGGACGCGTTAGCTCCCGTAAAGGTTAATAGCGCTTCTTTTGTTGCTCACCACTGACACCAGCGATCCGGAGTTTTGCAAATATCTCAGCATCACTGTGGTTGTACCACGTGTAATAAATACCCTGCGATGAAAAATTGTTATAGGCAGTGAATAAAAAGCTGACATTCTGTAGTATTAATTTTTTGCTGTGAGGCGGTTCACTCGTCCGGTCGATGCCTGTCGTAATCAACAATAATGTGATGCATTTCGCATTTATTATGAATGCTGAAATTAGGCTAATCCTAAGTCCGCACTGGAAGGGGAGCGTGTGAACAATCACTTCACGTGGAATAAATACTACAAACACTCGTTTCGAATTATCGAGACTCGGAAGAATTTGACGGCGCTAGAACGTTAGTTAAGGCAAATTTTTGCAATTGCATGTAGTACTCATGAATTAATAAAAATGTTGTATATTTATGGCGCATCTAAACATAAACTCGTGTAGTGAACTGTTAGGTCTTAGCGAACCGTCCCTAGCTACAAATTGACCTAACGATCTCAAGGCCAGAGAAGAATCTCAGCTGTCAGTGATGTCGTAGACGCTCGCAGTTCATGTGAAGACCTAACATCTTACACGTAATTAAGAATAGATGATCATCTGGGGAACTCTGAAGTTCTTGTAGGTGATTGGTGAATCCAAATGCTCTCGAACTATTTATCGCGTTGAGTGTGATAAGTTCTGATATTTTAGATCGATAACACGTTTTCTTGCAATGCATTAAATTACGACGTAGCTTGCTTACTTAATGGGTGCTTAAGAAGAACGTCTGAAGATAAAATTGGTTCTGACGTGGGTTTGAGTAGGCTCTTATGAGATAAACATGGACATAAACGATGAGGGAACATGCTTGGGCGTGAGGTTAGACTTCTAATTTTTCGGTTTTGTTAAGACAAATGTAAAAAGAGAGCTTTACGAGAAGAAGCGTTGTACTCAACGTAATGAACTGAGTAAAGTCCAGCTAAACAAACAAATACATACTTCGAAAGGCATCACTGAAGGAGTGTGCCTCATTCGAGGAGATGGAACGCTGAAGAAGACCTGACTCGACACGAAGGCGAAGCCGCCGCATCGAGACGAACAAGAAGCGTGGACCATCGACTCGGATCATCGGCTCTGATGAAGACGAAGACGTCGAAACGTTAGCCGATAATAAATGTTATTATCAACCTCGTGTAAGCTCATCAAACAAAGAAAACAAATACATAGTTGCATTTCCTCTATCATAGTCGGAGAGTTTCTAATTCCGCTTTCCATTTTTATGCCGAAGATGTTAGACCATGTTCTAAAACGGGATTCCCCGAATGGAAATCTTCCATGGGTGCTGTTTTGATCAGACCTTATATCGATTACATGTTATATCGAAGATTTTAACTTAGCAACAGTATCCTGGATCATCTATGGCAGCAACAATAGTGTCATCGTAATCTTTTTGACGCGAAGCTACTTGACTTCCGCTGCATTCAGCTCATTAGGTGGTGATGCATTGGAATCAAAGAAGTCAAGGAAACGTGACGTGGAGTCATTAGTAGCGATCAAACGTCATGAAAACAGTAGAGCCGAGCGGAAATCCGGCAAATATTATCAGAATAGGACCGCGTAATAGCCAACGCGGCTCGCCAGTTCTTCTCCCTCTGTGCATGATTTAACAAGTTTTACCATTTATCGTTATATCAACGGCTTCATTCTCTCGCACCTCTTCATTTGGCTTTCTCAGTCAATACAGGTGAGCGTCGCTTTCTGTTCGCCCACCTTCATCTAGCAATATTACTCTTTTATAAAGTCTGCACTTGGATACTACAGTTCTATCAAGCAACACCACTATTCTCTTTAAATCCTTCCATAATTGTGCACAAAAAAAATAAACAGAAGTAAAACAACTGATTTCTTCACCGATTTCCAAGTAACTCTTCAACAAAGGAGATAAAGGAAAGGTAGGAAGAAGAAGGAAGAAAGAAAGGCCTTTCTTGTTATGCTTACTTCTTAGTGTTGAATTTGTAAAGTATTCATATGTATATTTTGCATAGCGTCCTGCTAGTCATGTTGTCAAACATTACTTCGTAGTAAATAGCTCAATCACTTAGCCTTAGACATGGAATGGGTATGCAGAATGAAACCAAAACAGCGATGCAATTTTGCAGGCTTCTGTATGTGACATTGTTACTTGCACTTCATTTCAGCTTTTCACTGTATCGTAAAGGAAAGTTCTACTTGCCACTCATGCGTTTAAAGACAAGCCATTCATCCAAATAGGAATGATATGATTTGCGTAATATGTTGCTATTCTGGGCGCGTGTGGTGCAGTGGTCGGAGAAACACGCCTGAAACACACACGTGGAATCGATTCTCGCGCCCATGGCACACCAAGAATTCCATCCCTCCGGAGTTGGCAAATTAGTACCAGACTTATTTGCGAGCATAGCAGCACTGGCTCGATGCATCGGTGGGCCACCACGAGTAAAGGCCAGATATGCATTCCATCACTTCCAAATGATGCTTAATGAAGTCGAATTCATGGCTCATCCCTCAAGGATTGATCAACGCCGAGAGCTTTATACTTTTTTTGTTATTATTATATGCTGTGCGTGGCGCAATGGGCAGGGGTTCCCTTAGCACACATGGACATTGGTTCAGGTCCATATACACAATTCATCTCTGCAGCGCCAGCAAATACGTGCTAGACATCTGGTATTATATGAAACAGTGATTCGCTACAATAATAGGTCTTGAAAGTCATTTCATAGGTCAGATATGCATTCAGTCACTTCTAACGATGCTTGACGTCGAATCTATGGAATTATTCGTGCGAGATTGATCAACACCGAGCAATTTATTCTTTCATTGATAAACTAACACGAGGTTTATAAAAACTTTATTCGGCTAACTTTTTGACATCTATTCCTCAAAGCCGATGATCTTAATAGATATCTATAGTCCTTCGTACTCTACGTGTGGTTTCTTCGTCGTTGTATCGAATCGGCTTTTCCTCAGTAGAGCACTGTTGAAATGTACTGTATTCTCAATCGGCTGTACTCTTCTATACAGGAAGGGTGTGGGGTTTTCTCGACTACGATAGCTTGTCAATGAGGGAGTACATATTGATCCATCGTTCTTAAGTTAAGCGAAAGTCGTTCTTTGAAATACTTTGTTTCTTTTTGTTACATTTCAATTCTATTGGGAAACTGTTAGTGATTACGCCTTAATAGTATGTTGCGATGACTAATAATGAGAATGTTCCTTCACTTAAACGGAGAAGGTCTCAAACTTCTCGTGATCATCACCGGTTTTCACTAAGGTTTATTCGTCCATAGAAAAAGGCCCATGAGCGTTGACAGCCTTGACGTCTTGATTTACACGACATTTTCATGGATTCATAGGGAAGGCATCTACGACGTAGCTTTTTACTACTGACTGAAGGACACTGTTTGGAAATTATAGCAAACTATGTATTATTTTTTACATAAAAAACCAAATGCTTTCTTAGATTTGGACTTTTTTGATTTTTTTTTTGAAAACGAAGGTTATCAAACCTACGCCCAGGACTAAGCCCGAGTCCTCCATGCCTCTAAGTGTTCCGATCTATTTAAATCCAAATGTGTATGCTCGCTCTCAAATAAAAATTTTCTTATTCTTTTCTAGATAGAAGTTTTTTGATGAGGTTAAATAGCTGGAACTATCCTAACAACGGCTAATAAACATTCGTCGATCTTACGATCCTCTTCGGAAATGGCGAGGCCGAGCGTCATTCCGACGGAAGACCACGTGTGCTTCAGTCATTCGTCATTGATTCACATCAATTGCCACACTGATAAATAATTATAAACATAAAAAAACTACTCAATAAAGGATTGACTCGTCCTACTTTTAGATCTTAGTGATTAGTACTACCATTCAGTCATAATCCAAATGAGTATGCAGAAATCAGTTAAGAGCCTTATTGGAGTCTGGCTGGAAATGTCTTTTTTCCAGGGTTATAGTCCTTTAACTTTTAAACTGGTTAGGCTCCTGTTGTGCTCTAGTGATTAACCCATAGTTCGCACAGTTCTATATTTCTGTTTTTTACCATGCAAACGACCATGAGTTGATTGTTACTGCACTCAACTCTCTACACGAAGTGCAGCGCATTGACCCCCACGTTTAGACATCTCTCTATTTTTTCCTGCTTTCCTACTTATTACGGCAGTTGGAAATATTATGGTTTTTGCTTCGTTCACATCTTTATTCCTAATTGGAACCTTATTCTCTAGAGGAATGTTTATAAAAAAGGAAAGCATGTCTCGAGTTGAAGTGGAGAAAAACATGTTCGTAATGCGAGTGAGCATATTACTGCATTAGACAAAGCGTTTCAGAAGGCAGAAGCTGTGCCAATGGCAGCGCACTAACTACAACTTTTTGCTTATTTATTTACTTCCATGACATCATACATATTCCATTCACTCGGCTTGTTGTCGCATATGCGTCATCCACGAATGTCTTCCGATTCGCTTGAATGTCGGGTCGTCAACGAAGAGCTTCCTTCCTTATGAATGTCTTGAAATCCGGATGAGTTGATTTTTTTTGTATCCTCACGTAGTCGCTGACATTTGTGGACTATAAGGATAGGATAATCACTGCTGCGTTGAAGCAGCTAGTGTATGGCATTTCTATGAACCCTTCTCTCGACATATTTCACGTTTTGTGACTAAATCTAGGAGGATGTGTCTGGAAAAAAACAGATGCCGGTTTCTTAACATTCCAGAAAAATTTCAGTTAAGATTTCAGGGAGAGGAAGTCATGAAGTTGCTGCAGTGATTTTCCTCAGTACACTTGTTCAGGTCCTCCCATTGGAATAAAACTGAATTGAACACTTCGAAGAAGTGCCCGGTTCCTTTCATTCCATTTTCCAATTCTTATTCATTACATGACAGAGTGGACTAGAAAAGAGTGTGTTCACTTGTTTGTAGTGAAAAATAATAACTCCGATAATAACTCCAAAGACCGAATTTCTGTTAACCTCGAAATTGATCGAACAGTTCCTTATATTTTTGTTAAGCAATTATTTATCAGTGTGATTGAAATCTTGGCTTAGAATTCTCCTTGTTTGGTCATGAAGGTATTTGGATGGGTAGATTGCGGGTAACTTGACCTTTCCAGGATCCGAGGAAGGCGAAATCCGCCGAAAAGTCGACATGTGTTTAAATAAAGAAAGAATAACTCCTCATCTTTGCTAAACAAGAATATAAAGCCTGGTAGTGTTTCTCGTGTTACACGTTTCATCTAGCGAGGAATTGAAAGTGCTGAAAAAATTTCACGTACCACGCTACTAATAAATTTATACAAGTGATCCTCTTTGAAATGCACTAGTTATTCCAATACTTTCCTTACTTACTCTTTAGAACCGCTTGAGCTTAAATTCGATTACATCGAAAACCTGCTGTCCCTTTCAGACTGCAACTGGTCATACTGTTATTTAATTAAAGCCCAATCGACATCAGGCCGTAGGGAATATCCTCATGTGACGACGCAATTTCCTCGTTTACGATTTTTTTCTGTGTATTATTATATACTACATTATATTTTTCTATATTTCCATTTATAGTTCAATGCCGAGGTAAGTAGGAACTATCTTTTTTCTGGTTTACTTTAACCATCTCTCTTCAACTTGCTTGATTCGTTATGTTCATGAAAAAATTCACTTCGTCTATGAATATGCGCTGGTACCAGACCGTAGAGTGATAGAAAAAGAGTTAATAAAGTAACCCAGAAATACAAAATTTGGATAGCAAAATTGTTGCAAACTTCCGGAACAGTGGTTTGTCCAGCTCATCACTCGCTTCTCTCTATCCCCTTTTTATAAACATCAAATTATGAGCACCAGAATTTGTATTCACAATGAAAAGATCTATAGTGCTATGAGATTCTGAATCTTGAAGCCGTTACTCCTTCTTATTGTTAAAATCAGCGCCCCACCTCAGTGGTCGTTGCGCCTGTGGTATGGACGGATGTTAACGTGTAATGCCCGAGATGCATTGAATAAAATGCATTTGGTTCGAAAACTGTATTACAAATATGTGAGCTTCGCAACACCTCATATACTCCAGTTACCCAGAAATTGTCGTCAATTGTCGAAAAACCAGATCAGGACCTTGATGTGCTATAATTGCATAATTGCTGCTTGAAAGGGTGCGGAAGTTGTTTGCTCCGAAGAAAACATCGCGTCATCAGTGAGTCAAGTCCACTGAATTTCAGCGAAATAGGTCGAAGGTCTGATCCGAATTCCGAATCTAGCACTCCTCACTTTTAATTCTATTGAACTTATCAAAAACAAACTTTGTTTCGAAAAAAAACTTTTATATTCTTGGTCATAGCTTCAAGATTGATACATCTGATTTTGGTTAATGTCACAGGTATACGGGTGGGCATAACGCAGTGGTTACTGATCCCGTCGACCAGGAAGGAAAACGCGCTTATTCGATCCCGCCCCAACGATATCCTCTAATACACATGTTGACGTCCTAGCCCGGCTATACAGAAGACTGCAACGAAAATTGACGGCCAGCATTCTACAATATTCATAAAGAAGACGAAACACTCAAGCATCAACTGAAACAACACGCGAAGTGTTCGACGACCACTGTAGATGGTGGATTCGCGGAAACGAATCGAATGCAAGAAGTGCTCTGATCCGCATAGTAAATTTGATGACCGGTCGTTTAAAATTAAAAAAAAAATTTAAAAAAATCACAGGTATTACTTGTGGCCCTATTTATTCTTTAAGTCGAGTGGATAGCAGCAAACTTTACTTGTCTCCATAACGCAAGATATAACCAAGTACAAGAAAAACAACACACTTTCAACGCTATGGTCTTTTTGAGCCGTTTTCGGAAATAAAAGAACTACGAAAGGGTCATTGAATTTTGTTTTTACGCAGGTTTACACTTAGATGCCTTCTACAGTAATACTGGTCTCCTTAACTTCACATACTACGCCAAGGGATGGGTTGCTGTTGTAGATTGTTGTTCAATAACTAGAGACGCCTTGCAACAACACTGGACCGGAAAAATATTGGAAGGGGAGGAATTATGGTTGATACCAAGTCCAACAGAAGTAGAAACATCTACGATGTGAAAATCAGCCATAAAAGTGGGGATTTATGTGTGGAAAACGTGTTTTGGGTTTTTTGATAGAAGAGCTTGTACGCTGTTACCTACACCGAGATGTTCTGATATACAATGAGGTCGTGAAATCATGGAAGGTCATCAGAATTTCAGTTAACAGACCATCATCCAACGCTTAAGCCCTGGGTTACTCTCTAGTAGATTGTTGTCTCGTGGTGGCATCGCTTAGGACACTGACCGATGAACACGAGCTGATTCCTGAGTACATTGAAGAGCATCAATGAAAACCTCACATATGAGGGATAGGCACTGTGAGCTGTTCCTAATTGATTCTAGCCCATTTTCACAGCTCGAATGCTTATACGATTACCTTGCAGCACCTCTATTCCAACTGGTATGTTGCTTGTTACCTTAGTCTTCGCTACGTTTTCTCTCCACCAAAAATCGCCAATGTTTTTCCACGGGTGTCGAATAAATTAACTTGGGCGCACGACTGGTGACCGAGAATGTTTGCTCGTATTTCCGCCGTTAGTTGAGTGTTCTTTCCACGGTATACAGCTGGCTAAACAGTTTTCAATCCTAGCAATCTTCTCGTATTGCTGACTGCTGGTTGCCACTGTGAGTGCGTTATGACTGCCATCCATAGATTTCCTTCGTAAAAAAACCGATAAAGATGTTTATTTATTGCTTGATTGATTAAAAACATATGGTGTAAATATCTCTAGAGGATAGCGTTAGTGGTTTCCTTAAGAATGTCTTTCTTCGTCGTTTTCTCTCTTAGCAATCGCGAGGTTGTTAAACAGCGTACGTTTACTTCCATACAATAACACACATACAACACAATCGTAGCTGACGTTTGGGCAGAATCGCCTTCTTCAGAGCCTGGAAGGGTACACTAATACGCAACTCACTAGGTCAAACACTTCAACAGCACAAACAGAAGGATGAAAATCTGAGCGAAAGTTACAAGATCTACGGCTTCTCGAAAAAACCTACCGCTTTTTTCACTTGTATTCCAGCGAGGTTAAACAGCTGCTCAGCGTCGCATATGGCTGACGACTGCACCTCCCTACATCAACGATCGATGCGGAGGTTCGGGGAGGGATCACACGTGATCTCGGGGCATTCTTCCCTGCTATTTGTGCTGTTGAAGCGCTTGACCTAGTAAGTTGCCTATCAGCGTACTCTTCCAAGTTCTGAAGAAGACGATTCTGCTGAAACGTCAGCTACGATTGTGTTGTATGTGTGTTATTGTATGGAAGTAAGCATATGCTGTTTAACAGCGTCGCTACTGCTGAGAGAGAAAAGGACGAATTCATTATTCAATGCCGAGGCTAATAGAAAGTCGATCCTGGGTACTATTACAAGGTATACCAGAAATATCTTGCTTGTTTCCAAGTGTCAGCCTCCTGATGATATCACTACGAAAAGTGCGTCGGATATCACCTATAGCTTTTGACTCGTTCGAAGTAGTGGTGAAACGTCGTGCACTTGATGGTACGAATCCTGAGATTCATCATTGACACAGCTGAGCAATCGTAGTCGCGAGTGTTGACTCTTCACAAATATTGTCAGTGAAATGCTATTCAAACATCTTGAAAATCGACGGTTTTTCGTTTGTCAAAAAACAAACAAAGAATCGCTATGAAAGCTAAAAACATGGAGATGAGAGGTGGATGAGTGATAGCCGCGTTTGTTCAGGGTTACTTTATTACAAAACAAAGCAAAGAAAAAGTGGTGTGCAGCTAGCAGCATAACCGAATTTTCAATTTTCCTGAGTTCTTTCAACTATCTTCACATTGCGGTGAGCAAAAGAGGGTTGGGGGGAGGGGGTTATTAATTTCCAGCACAAGTGAACATTGGTGATTTCAGATTGAAGACAAAGATCTCAAAGGTTTTCGTCGATTCTTTACTACAATATGGCCAACCCAAACGAAAACAACAGGTGTGCTTATGTTCACTTATACTTGGACGTATTTAAGAGTATCGCTGGTGAAAATGAAATATATTGCTAATTGGACTTCGCAAACTTTCAAAACTCTCACATTCCAGTTCAACTAGAATTATTAGTGAGAACTTTTACACCGTTAAGTGCGCAAGATCGTTTCCCCTACAGTTTGGTGCTTGCTGAAGCTCGTTGCTGACCCACTGCTGTACCGAATAGCACAAAAGACAAAATTTGCCTCTTTCATAGAAATTCTGTTTGTTCGCCACGTTTGAGCAAATATGAAGGAGAAAATTAATTATCTCGATGACCAATATGAGTTGCCATCATGACTTTGAAAGTTACCAAAAATGATTTGGCCTTCCAATTTTCCTAGCAGCCGCCATAAACCGGCTCACAGCGGTATTCATTATTTTAGATGATAGCTACTAGAATTTACATATAATTGTAAGTAAGGCAGTACTTATTCACATCACAGTGAATATCATGGGTAGGTATCATCACAGTGAAATAGTCGGCCTTCCGAACAAACGGGCCGTTTCTGGCTTTGTTTTTGTTCTCTGTCGTTGAAGAATCTATTATAGTATCAGAATTCCGTCAAGCAAGACACAATGACATCTCGAATGTGTCCACGACGTCCTTCGCCCTTGTCTTCATCTCGAGCCTTCGAGAAAAAGTGCCCTATTAATACTTTATCGCACTTGGGTCTGAACAAATAGAAATAACCCTTAAAGATTGCACGTGTCATTAACGTAATAGGGCACGAAATTTGTCCAACAAGATTGTAAAGAGCGTAGGTGTTCAAGTCGTTAGCTCGTCGTCTAATCATCGAAACAATATCTTCGGTGGTTGAAAACGCAAATCAACGGGCGTCAGAACAACCAACTCGACCTGATGGCCATCGCCGCAGGCAAACGGCCGACGACCAGCTGGTGCTCCGCCCGCGGTCATCGTGCTCTCGCACTACGAAGACCGAACAAACGTCGCGACAGATCGGGGTTGGTTTCCACTAGATTTTAGACGATCTTCTATGTAAGTTTACGGAGGAACGTTTTAGTCTTATTGGTGAAATTTATTTTATCCTTCAATATTCTATTGGGTGGTGGAAATGGAAATAAGGACAAAATCAAACACTGGGACCCAACACAACAGCAGTGTTGACCGTACTTCCTATTCGTGCTCTTTCTAAGCCAATAAAGTGTCCCTTAAACTCTTATTCCATTTTTTTCACAATCTATAGCTGTCGCGAAACTTGCTAAGAAAAAATCCTTTCATGGAAAAACGTGAATAATTCAGCAGCTCATTAAATGCCAGAAGAAGATTCCAATACGACCTTAGTTACTCATTCTGTTTTCCCTCGACTTTATCTTCGTTGGAAAGTGATATTTAACTTTTCCTGTCGCGTTGTTTTCAGAAGCATGAAAATTTGGTGCACCTTTACTATTATTATAGTCCCACAGAATAAAAGTGTTGTCATTTTATAGACTCTGATACGCAAATTGACAAAAAGTTATTGTAGTCTTTAAAACCAACAGTAAGATGAAGTACTTTTTATAAAGTTAGTATAGAATTCGAAGCCTAGCAAGCAGCCGGTGTTTCGTCATCCACCCTGCCGTACACTAAACAATACGTAAATGTGTTCGCTTCATTGTACTGGTTGGGTTGTGGTGGAAGCCGACTGCTGAGCTGCTCGCTCCCATGGGTTACACTGACATCCGAATGCGGCTCTGCCTTCTGTGATTCAGTTCTAGAACCGACGCAAGCATTCGCCATCTCTGTTGCTTCTCACTCACTTCCTTCATTGCAGTTTCATGGAGAATGAGCCGCTCACCTCCACTCATCTATCTGCTGTGTGCAAGTTCGTCGTCTTCAATGTGTGTATCGGTATTTTCGGTTTCTATATTTGGACGATATTTCCACGTCCATTGAGCAATGAGACTGTTGTGAAAAACAGCAAAGGTTAGCGCGTTTATTTTATACTACAAATGAGATTATTGACATCTTACCAAATTTTCGTACAAAACAAGTGAGTCAAATAAGCTACATAGAATTCGCTGAGTAATCCTGCAAATGCGAGTAGCGAGTTAGCGCCGAAAGGTGGTGTACCCTTTTCTGGTTAAAAAGCGAACAACACGAGAAGCAGCGGACTTGATTCTTTGTGATTTTTCTGCAGCAAGAGCGGATTGTACGTGGTGCACGCGACAGTTGGACAAGAGCCTGCTACAAGCTGATTTTCGAAACAGGGGGAAAATCTAAAGAAAATCATTCAAACTCCCGCCAAATACTGTCGTATTTCGAAAATTTTCTTAAAAAAAAAGCTTCAATAGCCTTATGCCATTACTCTGTCTATTCCTACTTCATATAAAGCCTGGAAAAAAGTTTGAAAAGTTAATGAAGGGCGCATGAATTTTTAACACTCGCTGTTCCGGGATCTCTTTTAGCTGTTTTAAAGTGTTCAGAATGTCTGTTTGTATTGGTCTACAGCAAAAGCTCTTTTTCGTAATTTCCACGACCGACTTTCTATTAATGTCGGTTCTAATCAAATGACTCATGATTTAGATTTCGCTGTTTGAAAATTTGCAGTCAAAGAAAGCTTCAGAGATTTTCAAATTCTTATAAAATGCATCCTCGTAACAGTTCACCGCCTCATCGTGGCTGGGAGGTGTTCCTAGGTGTCGAGCTGCGATGTACAGCGCAGTAGATTCATCCCCCTGGCAACACCGTCCTGGTTCAAAACTAGGCGCATGGTGGCAAATCTCCCTCTGATTCACAAGGGCGACGACAGTCTATGGCGATAACGAGCTGGGACGGACTTTGGCCAGGCTGAGCTCGAGACTCCAGAGAACCACAATGGCTGAACCAGCAGAACTCCGAAAAAATGGAGATTATGCAGATTATGCTGGGCCCGGACAACCAGTGAAGACGGGCCATCAAACTATCAAAGTAGGTATGTAATACATTGCACGCTTGGTCGCAACGAGTAAGGAGCTTCGTTTGCTTTGTTTCTTTTTGTGACATTGGCTGTCAGAGTTCTGGCAAATGCTTTTCGTAGACCAATTATCTGTTCGAGAATTTTTAGGTGATGTCAGAGAAGACTCATGATTTTCCTTATTCACTTAGAACTCCTGTATGGAAGGCTTCTGCTGATATATTTTTTGTACTGTGCATGCAAAGATTATTAAATGCTTTTTTACGCAGTTTATGATTTCTGTGTACAGAGTGCTCATGCAGCCCTCAGAGTGATTGATTCCTGAGTGCTTCAGTAAATATTTACTACGACGTGTATTAATCACTTAAACGTTTCCATGGCATTAAGGGAAAGCGAATGTGAGTAATCAATAAGAGAAGGACAAGCCGTTCGAGCAAAGGAAACACTCATACTAACATTTAAAGCATCTTTTATAATCGCTTTAAACGAATGTATAATTTTGGAGGGGAGAAACGAAAGTGTTGCTTTTTTTTTAAAGAATCTTGAAGATAGCACGGAAAAAATCATCTGCTCTCGAAAGCACGCATGTATTCCTTCACGGAATTTTTTCCTTGGAAAATAGTAGCCTGCGACGCCTTCTAGTCGTTGTGATCCCTACGTGGTGTTGCCATTCAGTACAATGAGAACTTTGGCAGTGTTCTATACATAGAGTTCTTCTTAATGTTCTGAAGTTGGTTGAGGAAACGCATCACACTTATTTGATATTCTTGGATTCGAATACGGCGGAACGACAACAATAACCGTTTTCAGCAGCCTGGAAAGGCTGCTGTGCTGCACTGTTCGAAATGTGACAGAAAATGAACTTGCAGCGATGACGAATTCGTATAGGATTGTCCAGTGCTGCACTCCACTATACTTCTGTAACAAATCGAAGCAATCAGACAAAACCAAGTACCCTTAGTATTTTAACTAAATTATGCCAAACTGGTTTAGTATGAAATTCCAGAGCAGTTAGTTTCGTCGGCGTTTCGCACTAGTTTGTTGACTTATAAATCCTGCATCAAAAATGAAACAAAAGATATTCCCAAAAGGCTAGGAAACAACTGAACTGCGAAGAAATTTGGTCTTAAAATTAGCCTTCTCCTTCAGAAGTATACCACCAGATGCTACTAGCATCAACATTTGGGGAGTGCCTTGAGATCGTAAAAGTTCTGTCCGACTATCTTATTTGCTGGAAATGCTAAAGATCTTCTATCTAGAAGGAATGATTTCAACGCCATAGAATTTGGGAGGTAGCAAGAGCATAAAGATTAGAGCTCGCACTTCAGAAGAAGCGTCACAGACAAAAAAAAAACGATTTCCGCGTCAAACAGAAAGTACTTGCGGACTTTGTCGTATTCACTAACCTGACTGTCCTTGAGAAGCTCTCCACGACGCCTCCTGAATTCATGGTTCTAATCTCACCTGAAAGCTCGACATGCGAAAAAGCTTCGATAAATGTTTGAGTCCTTCTTGTTTGCACGAAGGAAAGTTTTGTGAAGCCAGAAGGCAAGGTGCTTAAGAGAATAGGTATGGTACAGAGCTGCCGTAGACAACACGAAGGACGTGTTTGTTACCCACATTCGGATACTTTTTCGAAGAATATTTTAGCTGGCAACACCATTCAGAAACAAGAAAGCATCACCGGTCGTCCATCAGTCGTCGCCAGTGCTCATCGTGTTCATCAGTAATGATCGACGTTTCCCTTAGTCGAGCGATAGGAACAGAATGTATGTTGTTTCGACTTCCATCATTGAGCGAACGCAGTGCGAATGATATCCATCCGTTATTCATTTCAAATTAGGTCATCACGCCAACCTCTGGAGAGCTGCGTTCCTGAGAACGAAACGCTGCAGTTTTCTATTCTCTAAACACTTTAAGTTTTAATGCTGCCTCAATGGATTGTACTGGTCTTCATCATTTCAACCACAGCTTCTATGGATCCTAAAGGTTAGTTCAGTTCTAATCTGAAACGGTGTTGGTAAGAAACGTCAGCAAAAGTGCTTTCAAGCTCTTTATTCACCTCTGAAGGTGTCGAGACAGGATATTTTTGCTAGGTTTTCTTTTAAATCCCGCGTATCATTTAGAAAGACGTCAATAACCGCAACATATGTGCTTGCTAAAGTAACTTTCCCCATATAAGCTATGGACACCCCCTGGCTACAACCACTCAAAGGAAGGTCTAAAAAAGCACAGCTGCGTAGGAAATTGAGTGCGCAGCGCTTTTTAAGTTTTTCAGTACTGTTAAATACTTCACCTCTTTAAGCTACGGTATTCTCTTTCTTTAAAACAGGAGCGATGTGCTGTCACATCAAGAAAGAGCAAATAAATGTTGTACAATGTACACGTGTAAGGTTATAAAATAAACAAAAAACGTAGATAAGTTAGGATCGAAGTTAAGTTAAATCCCATTAGAGTACTGTTCTACTTATTACGTTGATAAAGCAACTGCTTTGTCGTTAGAGAAAGATAAACTCATTGGATATAAACACACACACACACACACACACACACACACACACACACACACACAACACATACACACACACAGAATCAATCCTTGTGCCCGTGCCCCAACCAAGCCTTCCATCCGTCCGTCCAGGGTCGGCAAATTGGTGCCACACTAGTCTGGGAGGACAGCAGCAGCGGCTCGCTCGATATATCGTTAGACCACGGTGAGTCATTGTAAAGGCCAGATATGCATTCAATCCTCTCCAACGGTGCTTAATGAAGTCGAATGCATCTCGCATTCCCTCAGAGATTGGTAACTCCGAGAGCTCCATTCCTTTATTTTATAGAATAATCAAACAGTTTTAAATTACGATTTGCTCTCAGAATTACATGTATTTGCAATTATATTTGCAGCAATATCAAATTAAACGAAGAAAAAAAAGTGAGAAGTCCGGGCTTTTTTTGTATTCACTAGCATTTTAAGAAGGCTGAAAAATTATGAGAAGCTTAATACTTTCGATGATACTATTGAAAAATCCGATGCCTCCTCCTGATGCCAAATCTACAGCTCCTTCGGATGGAAACTTGTGGGAACTGAGGAGTAAACTAATAGTTATTCTCTGCAGATTGTTGGGATTTTTGCTGTTATCAACGAGGAGGCGACTTCCACTTTCGTTGAGAAGCCACCGGCGCCGAAACTTGTTTCAATCATCCTTAATCGTTTTCCATGAAAATGAAATCGCTGGAGAGTTGAGACTTTTGCAGTGTGATTCGATAATCGAGTTCATATGAACCATTCAACGGTAATAGACGAGGAGATGAATCAAATCTCTTGCGGGCCTTCACAACTTTGGTTAATCCATCATATATTATGCGAATGAATAAGAAATAAACCACGATAACGTATTAAACTAAAACTTGCGTGTGTTATGCCCGCTCATCACGAATTAGTTCCAGGTCAAAGGTTTGTAGTTGTAGGAGTTGGACGGGGCGAAAGATATGAAGACTAATGTGAAAAAATATTTCTGAAAATAAAATATTATTTCTGAAAGTTTTCCAACATCTTTACTAAACGCCTAACTCTTCCTAGTAGATTAACAGAGGAGTTTCTGCGTCACTTCAAAAATAGCTTCTAAGTATAATAGGATAAAAAAGGCCTGTATATCATGTATAGGAGAGCTGGCAGCGCAGTGGTTTGAGGTGCTTTGCAATACACACTAGAGTGGTCGTTGATTAGATTCTTAGCCTCATGCTCACTAAATCATGCATTCCTCTAGTGCTTGCAAATTGGTGACATGCTTGTCATTGAAAATTGAAGCACCGACTTGCTTCTGCTGCAACCGTCAAAAGCGATTGTATAGGTCAGACATGCATTTAATCTACTCTACGATGAGTCCAATGCGTGGTGCATTCTTCAGCGATTGATCAACTCTTGGCGCTTAATCCCTTGTCATTTATGTCAGTACCAATCAACGAGCAAATTGAGTAGGGTTTTGTGAAGCCATCACTCATCCTTGTTTCACGGCAGAGGTGTCCAGTTGGCTAAGTCAGTCTAGTGAACACTCTGTGTATTACACTTATCGTGTGATATTCACTATATTTACACACTTTGCTTAACCATGTGATAGCCAGAGGGCGTAATCGTGCTATAACGAAGTATATTTGCCAGCATTTTGTTGGGTCCTTCTTGGGATAGATTTGACTTTCTTCGTTACAAACGAGTTCGGAAGAACTCTCATGTGCATTCCATTGGTACGATTAGAGGATTCTCACTGATTCGTCGTACGGAATTTAATCCGCATTTACTCCACTACAACCACGAACACGATAATCTTCGTCAACTTAAAAGAGCATTAGAAACACAAAGTCTCGTTACCTTAATCCGCCTGCATGCCAGCGTATGTACTCTGTTACTCTTTGTTGAAGTTCAAACTCGCTCAGCCACTTAGGGATCTTCCAAATAGGCTTACCAGTTATCAGCTCGAAATTGTTGGTATATGATTCTCATTGGAGCGCCACTCGTAACATCACGGCTCTGAGGATGCGAAATCGCCGAAACGTCAGCCATCGACCAACAACACCAACAACAAGAACAACGACAACGAAGATCTCTACCAACCTCTTATCTGCTAAAGAAGATAAGTTTACACGATCATACAAATAAATAGAAGACACATACTTGTTAGTTCTTCTGACAAATGGGAATAGGCCACGATCTGACTACCTGTGTCCATGAAAAGCTTCTTCTGGTTGTGGCTTTAAATTCCCTTTAGTTTTAATGAGTTGGAGAAAAGAAACGCACCGTAAAGTGTGGCCAGCATAATAATGTCTTTATTATTTTTCCACTTCAACACTATTACACCGATTCGATTCTCTTGCGGTGCCGCTATTCGGCGGCTTGATATCAGTGCACAACTGGTTTGATTGCTCGTCTGGTTCAACCCTAGTTTCCAAATATTAGTCATACACAGTTCAAAATAAAGCTCACAGCGCCGTGCACCAATCTACTAATTATCCGCTTGTATTGGTCTTCCTTCCATCGAACATAAAGAGTTGTATGGCATTGTATCGCCAGACCACTCACCACTAACACCATCAACAGGTCCAACTTCATTCTTCCTTTAGCTTCTTTCGGTCTCATCGTTAAGAAGGGGAAAGAGTTCCACGAAATTTCCATCATCTCCTACTCGTTCACTGAGTCATTCGTTAAGAACAAGACTGAAATCGAAGTTATCAGCTGATAAAATTGTGAGATGGATAGAAAAGAACTTGAGGAACAAAAGGGAGGAACCGATAGATGAAGTATAGAATAAACGATAAACTCACAAGAATGCGTGCGCCTTGTACACTGTTCTAGCGGATTTCCTAGAATTTTCCTTAAACGTCATAGAACAATCACTTTCGTTTCTCGCCTAATCCATCCCAGTTATTGAGGCTTCCACTTTCTGAACTTATTGATCGATTTTCACTTCCGAGTCGTAAGAGCCGGAAAACAACTGTCTCTTTCGACAAACACGTCTCTTCGTGAACTTCTCAATAGAAATAAAAACTGATAGAATCTACACAGCTTCGCCAGCAAGATACAAATTTTTTGACGCGATTGCGATTAAAATTACTTTTGTCGAAGGTTTTGAATCAAAATAAACTTGAAATAGAATTTATGTTTAAGGAAAGCTGCTACTTCTTTGTACTTTGGTAGAGTAAAATCTATCCTACAAGTTTGTCAGATTGTCAACTTCGTAAATCCTTTAGTCGCCAAGAATTATCCGGAGTTAACTTTCTCTGTCTGTAGCCTTCCAAGCTCTGACGAAGGCTGTACCGCCGAAGCGTCAGCTATCGTTGTGTTGAATGTGTTCTTTTCTTACGGAACTAAACGTGTACTGTATAACAATCTCGCGATTGCTGAAAAACTAAACGACACACTTACAATCCAGTGATGAGGTTAATAGAAAGTCGATCTCCGGAACTGTTACCGTCGCTTAGTGGCGCGTACAATGTTCAATTTTTCGCCAAGGATTCACGGTTTTTTTCATTTCCAGTTGTCACAAAGGACCACGATTATCGTATGGGATGGTCGGTTGCAAAAAATACCGAAATACTTTTGCTTTGTAAGTGACAAAATCCGTCCAAATTCTGACAGCAGTGTGTTTGGCAGGTGAAATATAGCAGGATTTAACACTGAGTAGCGTCGTTGTACCTTTAGATGCCCGAAGTAAAGCTTTTCCTATGATTTGTGATTTTCTAATATTCCCAATGCTCGCAAGTCCTCTAAATGTCGGTAGTTCGAAATGCCAACTTTTTATTTGCTGCCTTATACAATTTTCCAAGGCAGGCTAATGCGATATCACTTTATCAATGCGCACAGCATGGGAATTTGGGTTCAGTGGGAACCACTTTTACTTTGCTAATTTATCATCTTTGGAAAAGACCATGAACGGACGTTCTGCCCGGTATTGTTGTTAACGAGTGCGCTCGATCATCTGAATTCTATCGGCTTTCCCAAGAAGGTTAATCAGATCAGCATGGTTTTTGATATTTAAGAAAAATGAGGTTGTACCAGCGTGGAGCTTCTACGGATCCTTATTTCATCTGCATTTGACGTATGCAATGGTACCAAATACGACAATATCTGAAGAACTGTAAGAAGTGAATCCATAGGCAAACAGCTTACCAAACCACAGAGTATTTTTTAAACACGATTTGCATTTGGCAGATAGTCAACACCACATCGTATTGATAAGATAAAACAAGGTTGTTACAGTTTTGTATCAGCAAGCTTATAACTGCAACCGGTTGTTGGAGCCAGGAGAGTTCAATGGAGAGATGTTGAAGTGCTGCTCCATATTTTCGAGAACTAAAAAAGCAGTTACTCACGAATTTTATGGTGTCGGTATGAGCCGAGAATAACGCAGTGGTCAGTGATCCTGTCAATCGAGAACCGAAGGCGCTAGTTCTATTCCCGCAAGACGCTTTTTCCCAATTCACGTGGGAATGCCTTAGCCCGGCTATCTCCAAGATTGCAAAGACGTTCGACTAGACCAGTATTCAATGACATCATGACCAAGACGAAAACCTCAAGTAACAACCGAAACAACACGCGAAATGTTTCAGGATCACTGGGAATGTCGGATGCGAGAAAACGAAACGAATGCGAGAAGTGCCGGGATCCGAACAGTAAATGTGCCGACGAGTGTTCTAAAATATAAAGATAACAGTGATGTTAGGATTACTAAGAGCTTTCAACGATGCTGAAACACTCGCAGAGCTCAGACCAGTCAGCTTTTTACCCTGACAAAGCTACCAGCAGTCACCCATCAACAGCAGAGATCTAGAGAGTGCAAATCGGCGTTGGAAACGGTTAAGCTGACGCTACAGCAAAATCGCAATGTTTCACTTTTTATTCACTGCTTACAATTTTTCGCAGCAGGAAAGGAAAGGATAGTCGCTGGTTTGATTCTGGCCTGAAGTCTTAGTTTTGTAGATACCTTAGCACCGCTGTAATTGTATTTTTCACAATACCAAGCCATTAAAAATAATAGGCAGAAAATAATAGTAAATAAAAAGTTGAGCTTTATTAAAGAAAATTTAGTCAGAAACCTTGTCGTAGCCCATGATTCGCTTCATGAACATTTTGCTCGACTGGATTTCCTTGTTACGTCCAACAATTGTCTTACATTCGCAGTTCTTTCAGCAAACACCAATTTATACATGAACAACGCACCTCTAAAAGTTGGGACACATTTCCGCGTGGAAGCGGATTTGGTAACCAAAACGACTTTCGTTTTTTGTAGTCGTAATCGCATAGTATTCGAACAAGACTGCCTCGAACAAATAGTTTAGTTCACGAAAAAAAGTAGAACACCGAAATTCTTTGCCGTTGGGTAAGTTATCGAATTCGCAGTTTGTGCTGTGCAACAAATTATTTCAATTTTATAGGAAACGTTATTTGCCCATTAAAAGACGAACGCGCTTTCATACGATCGGAATCATCGTTCTATGTTTTATGGACTTTCAGGAATGCAGAAGAATTTTGACCTACAGCAAAAATGAGCAATGGTTATGTTAAAAAGATAAAAAAGCGCTCGGTTTTGATCAATCCCTAAGAAACGCGCCATGTATTCGACTTCATTAAGCACCGTTGGAGGTGACTAAATAGATACGTGCACTTTGCAATGACTCGTGGTGGCCTATCTATGTATAGAACCAGTGCTGCTATCCTCCCAGACAAATGTGATACTGATTTTCCAACTGCGGAAGGCTGGAAGGCTTACTGAACACTGAATGAGAAATCGAACCAACGACCACATGTGTATTTAAAAGTACCTCTGACTGTTGTTACATTCACACTTAAAAGCCACATAACCTTTCAAATTATAACATTTAGGTAAGAGAAGGAATAAGAATATTGCAGCACTACGACCTTGCTTCGAGCGATATGCAAATCATCGTCTCGTCAACCTACAGCCCTACCACAGCGAGTGGCGAATGAAAAGTGAAGAACGATGCCTACAGTTCTGCAGCGATACTAGTGTAAGTCTTCTAGTGCTAGTAATATATATATATATATATTAATTTACATATATATATGTATATATACTCATCTAATCACATCCCATAGAAGTAGAAGTTTCTGAGTTCTTGTTCAGTTGGTGAGAACTTCACTGTCTGCTTCAGAATAGAGTCATTAACAGTGGTGGATGAACATCACACTTTCAGATACAAAACGTTAGCGTGTAGCCGTGTTTGATAGATGAACGCATCCGTTTCTCGTCCCTGTGTTAATTTGTTAACCTTTTTTTTTGCTTTCAACACTTCTTCTCTTTAGTTTCACCTTAGCTTAGGCAAAATAATTTCATGGATTACAGATCCTTCACCTGTTCAACAATGATACATTCCAGTCACGTTGTCGCTCAATCGTGTATGACGCCGTACAGCACATCTGTCATTTCTTTCTCGATGACGGCTACGACTTTACAGTTCCAGCGGCGAAGATGATTTATCTGAAAGTTGTTAGCGGCACATGCTTAGGTCTCTCACAGTTTCTCAGGTCAAATTAGAGATACAAAGTTCTGGTAGTGAGAAGGAAGAGTTGTTTGCAATTCACCTCCTCAGGTCGTTATTACACCAAACAGTCGCCGTGATTGTGGATTAGTGGGAGATTTGCTACCATGCAACTGGCTCGATAGCAGGACCACAGTGAAAATCCTAGCTTATTCTTATCTGAGCTTTCGGATGGAAACTTAGGTCTTTTTCTAAGTTTGGGTGGCCCTGCTGTAAGCATCACCACCAGCAACAAATCTAGTCTTAAATCTTATATCTATTCACAACACCCGCAACCGGCAACAAGAATGACTTGGGTATGATTTGGCATGGTTTTTCTGGGACTCCAGAAAAAAGAATTCTGCTTAGCAAGCAAGACACCAAGGCCGCATGAAGATTTTGTCAGGCTCACACAGTTATTTAGTAGGATTAACCACATTCATATCAGTTGTCAACTACTGCTTTAGATAAATTTGAACAGTAATCAGTAATTCGCATGATCGACTTCCAAAACAACCAGAGTAAATTGGTGCTTGCAATCTATTCACATTTAAAAATGTTTCCGGTGACATTTGAAAAGAGAGTGTGATAGTGACTTTAGCGAAGTAAATGACTGTATTCAAAATTGGAAGCATGACAGGGATTGCTTATTTTCACTTTATCGTCTGCACCTATGCTAATGTTTAGAAACCTACGCCTCGTCTTCGAGTAAAACGAGTGAAGTCATCAACTTTGGTGAGATTCCAAAAGAATCCACTACGGTAGAGTCAGTTTCTGCAATACCTACGAAGCAGTTCGTCGTTCCGCTCACTACCTTATCTAGCGTTGTATGTTGCTTCTTATTGTATCACAGAGCTCGTAACCTGTTGTCGTATTTTGATAACAACAATATTAAGCTGAAACGGAGGTGGGGTTGTTTCTATAATTAAGCGAGGCATAGAACAATTAAAAGCTCTAAAAAGCTCTCGGCGTTGATCAATCCCTGAGGGATGCGCCACGCATTCGAATTCATTAAGCATCGTTGGAGGTGACTGAATTCACATCTGGCCTTTACAATGACTCCCGGTGGCCCACCGATATATCGAGCAGGTGCTGCTATTCTCCTAGACAAGTCTGATACCAATTTGCCGATTTCGGAGGGATGGAAGGCTTGGTGGACCATGGCCGCAGGGATCGATTCCACGTGCGTGTCGTAGTGGCGCCTCCAACCACTGCGCTACACGCGCCCCTGTAGAGCAAATAGCAAGCAAAAATAAAATAATGCATAGGCTCAAAAAGGTGAAAATACCGTTGCGTTTATTTAATACTTCTTATTGTCTTTTAAACTGATTAGCAAAGGCAAGGAAAGTAGGAATCAAAAACAAAAAAACCCTCTTGAAAGTAAAAAAAAATGTGTTTAAAAAATCTATGAAAGAATGTTTTAAGGAAGGAGATGGTAATTTCACTTCTTCTCAAAACTTCACCGAAACGCCAACGGATCATTCAAGCACAAGTGAAGGAACATCTACAGGTAGTTGCTTGATGAAATTGTTGTTTGTTGGCAATATTTATGATACCCACAACAAAGAGGTCACTTTATCGTAATACAAAAGAACAATAGCAGATCCACAGTTCAGTAGAATGGTTCGGTTTTTTAAAGAAGCCGTCCAGGATTCTCAACTTGCAAGACCCGACCGACGTGAGGCTATCAGTGACATAGATCAGGAGAAGAAATTTGGAGAACAGAGGTTGGGTTTGTTCAGCTCTGAAAGGGATCGAGGTAGAAGAGGAATCTTAGATTCTTTTGAAAAATTCCTACATTACACATACTTTTGATCTCGTAATAAGAAATAGGAAAATGTGAACTTCGTCCTTGACGATGAATTGGGCCAAGAACTCGATACTATTAAGCATCGTAGAGGTGAGTGACTGAATGCCTATAATCAATACAATGACTTAGGGGAAGTTGCCGGTTCATCGGCTTCGGTGCTTTTATACCCCAGTAAAATCCTGCGCAAATTTTTGAACCTCGAAAAGATGGAGCTTTGGTTAGAGTGGGATGTGGCGAACTTGAGCCAAGTACTATGCGTGTATTAAAAGACTTATTTAGCTATTCCGTTACGCACAATCCACCTGCACCGTTTTTTCGCACACCTTTGAATTCCTCCTCAAATATTGAACTGTTGTAAGTAATTTTCCTTTCTACTGCTGCTAGGCCAAATAGTGAAAATTGTTATCGTTGTTTCAGCAATCTTTCCTAATTTTATGTTCCTCGGTTTCAGATGGGAATCGTCGCGAAAGCAGGTGATGGAAACCACGAGTAGTTCCAACTTTGAAGATGAACAGCTTCATGAGGTAGTACTTTTTTTTAAGATAATATGTTCTTTAAGTGTTCCAATCCACCGAGGTATAGATGTTTTGTGTGTTATCGCTTAACTTCCAAGCACCCATTTGAACTGATCAACATATGAAGCTTTTAATGGAGCAATATTTCACATCATACTTGGTGCTTTCAGAAAAAAAACGATAAGCGAACGAAGGAGACTGCGCTGAGCTCGGAGAAAAAAGAAAGTCTTGAACGGAAATTACATGAAAAGCTTGGTAAGCCCAATATGTAAGGATATTGCTAGTGTAGCTAAAACTGCAATGCTTGTTCTCTTGCAGAATTATTCAAGGAGATGTATCCAGACAGATATGTACAGTACCTTCTGGAAAGAGGATATGCTCCGTTGCCATTTTTGGCATCAGAAATAAGGGCAACAACACCGTTGGTCTTTGGAACGGTATCACCACAAATGAGCAAAAGAATGGTGGGCAACACTACTGGATTTTCGTAACGGATGTGGTTTGAAAATGATGTTTCAGAAATTTCCAGCGAAAAGGATCCCTTTCTCAGATGACCATCTCTTTTATAGGAAAAAAATTAGGGCGGAGATCAGAAGGCATCAAACATCTCTCAAGGTGGGCTCTTATTATGAAAATCTGTGTGCGTCTGTGGACAGATTTCTTAGTTCCAGTTATCCTCGGTATAAATTTCTGTTGCAGTTGGTAAGGGTGGAACCGCCGTATTTGACAAAAGCTCGTTCTTTCTTGAATATTGTTAATAGCAAGAAGAATTCGACAACCGGTGACAAAGGGATGGACTACCAACGACCACTGGATGATTACGCTGTTGTATCTAGTGATACAGGTACTGAAAATCTGTTTTAGGCAAATTCGACGACAACTGCAAGATATTTTATGTAATGGTTGATCGATTGTCCAACTACTAAACTGTGACTGGAGTGCTCAAGAAGTCAGTAATAGCACTTCTGACGAAAATTGTGACGTTTCAAATTAAGGCTGTTTGGTTGGCCATGTACCAATCTGGCTGGTGTTTGAGAATTCTATTGGGAGTGAGTCAATTGACAGCAGTTTTGCCAAGGACTGGAAAGCGTGCAGAGAAATGTGCTCAGACGAGGTCAGTGTTCCCATTCCATTTTACAGCAAATAATTCTACAGGCCACTTATAATATTGCCAAAGATTTGCATGCTTTAGTAAAGTGGATAATTAGCCGTAAACTCTTTCTCGTCTTTCTGGTGTGAAATGAGGATAGAAACATGTTTATTTCTTTGTCTCTACAAGCGGAATTGCACTAGAAACTAGCAAGTTATATAAGACCTATTCGGTCCCTGACGTGTGCGAGAGTACCCAATCGGTTTTGGTCACTCTAGGGATTCGCTGCGCTTTATATTTTTCTTCTGGGATATTTGCCACAAATTCTAAACAACAGGTCGGTGACCTGTTGTTATTAAAACGCACCATATTCCACCTTGCAGATGTAGTTTTTCCAATTTTGCTTTGTACGAGTTCTTATTCCGACCTAGATTGAGATGTTATGTTCCCTTTTTCACTTGCATGATAGAGGATGCTTCAAGCCTTAAGAATGTGAGACCAACAGCGCTGAGTGATTTTTTCATATCGTCTACGTAGCGTCTCTAAAGACAAAACCATTTGTTTCTTAGTCCACTTCACTACATCGTCGATGCTGTTGAAAGCCGCTCTCTTATTCCTGCTCTTCTTTGGCGCTAATTCTCTCACTACCGAAACTTGTCGATGGAGATACACATAGATGTAGCGTTCCTAGTTATGCATTCGGATTAGAATAATTAGCAGATTCATTTGTTTTGGAAGGGCGCATGTGGCCCAGGGGTTGGAGGCGCCACTACGGCGCGCATGTGAAACGCGCCCATGGCCCACCAAGTCTCCCTTCCCTCCGGGGTCGGCAAATTGGTACCAGATTTGTCTGGGAGGATAGCAGCACTGGCTCGATACATCATCGGCAGACCACCGCGAGCCATTGTAAAGGCCGGATATGCATTCAATCACCTCCAACGATACTTAATGAACTCGAATGCACGGCGTACCCCTCGGGATTGATCAACGCCGAGAGCTTTATCCTTTTATCCTTTTTTATTTGTTTTGGTAAGATTGATTTCAAAACAAGTCTTTCCGCAGGTGTGTAGAAATCGTTCAGCGTTCATGTCTTGTGGGTAATTATTGATATGATTGATATTATAAGAATGGTACCATGAACAAGGCGAAAATGTTATGCTTCACCAACAATCGATTTACACACCCATTTTATCCCGCTCCAGTCTTCGCAGTTTCTCAGAGGGATTCGTGAAGAACAGTAATTTTGGGAAGATAGTCCGGTCTTGTTGAGATTCTTCTCTACATCAATGTTAACGTCGTTGTACAATAACGATATTTTGGTTTCCTAGTTATTATATAGCTCAACAGTCTTTGTTCACTTACTAGGAGTGTCTTGTTGGTCAAACTCTGGAACAAAAGCTTATTGCTTCGCTGAAGGTGAAACAAAGTCTGCAGCAGCCGATTGCTGCCAATGCTTTATAGGCTTCTTCTCTTATCCAGCATCACTGCTGCAATAGCCTTTCATTGATTGGAACTCTGCATTGCGATAGATCATTTGCGAAAACCAGGGCCGGCGTGCTGATGTGCACTAGTAATTCTAGATTCGTAGATTCTTCGGATCCTGAGGTCTAATCCTGCCCAGACCGGGTGTTCTACAGCTCTTCATGGCACGTCAGAGTGCGAGATGGACCACCGTTGGCACGACATGTCCATTCTCGCTAAATTCGTATGGACATAGTGGAACGTTACTGTGGTTAAAACTGGAAACGTGGTGGTGGGTAATATTCTCTGTTGCAATTTTGAAAGTCGTAAGTGAATCGCCTGGAAGTTGAAGTGTGATCGATTTAGCCTTGTAAATGTTGTAATTTCGGCATGCGCTTCGTATGCTGTTTTCAACTTCAGCAACTCCAAAGATCAAGAGGACAAAGATAGATGGTTCACAGTGACTTTGGAATTCTCGGCTTTCATGGCATTAATGTACAGATACTGAATAAGCTTATCGTATTGATGTCGTCGATAACGAGGTCTTTCCCAAAGCCTCCTCAGAATTTGAACAAATCCCATTCTACTCCTTTTTTTGCTTTATGATTTCTTTCGGTTCACTCGCCTATCCTATCCCCGATGTCTTCAGACGTTCCTCTAGCTCCATCTAACCGTTCGTGTGAAGAACAGTGCCTTAGTGGATATGTTGCTTTCGCTATAGAGCTTCCTTAAGTCTAAATTGCCGCTTCCAACTCTCTTCGCAACAACAAATTCCAGGAATAGCTTTCTTTTAATCTTCGCATTAATAAATAATTTGCTGTTTTCTTGATGAGCAGACCCGAGGTTGTTACATAAGCATTAATTCATCCCGAGGCTGACCTTTTTTCGGTTTCGCCTTCTTCAGGGCCTGGAAATGTTGAAATGACATGCAATCTAGTGAGCAAAACGCTTTCACATCCTCAGCAGACCATGCTTAGTACATAAATGTCCATTCCCGTAATGAGACACTCACTATTTTGTTTCTTGTGATCCTTTTAGTTATTTGGTGGAGACCAGCTTCACAGAGTTTCACATGGGTGAGGATTTTGGCTGGAGAACATCAAAAATCGGAAAGAGAGCGGCCCGAGGCCATGGTTGATCGCAAGGCATTCCTCCTTGCCGTTCTTTTTTTGACTTTTGAAATTTATCCAAAGCTATTCAAATCTGGCTCGTCCGCGGTCAAGGTGATGAGGCCTATTTATCTCACTCTGTTCGGAGTCTATGTTATTCCGAAACCCTACATCAGACTACTACCACCTCCTTCGCACAAAATTTCATTCCCTGTGAAGAGAGGAAAAGTTGCTAGATTCAAGAAACGAAGTCCAAAACCAACATAAACTGGGACATATTCAATTAGTCGGATTTAGGAAGATATCGTTCTAGGCTGTAGATAACATCGACCAGGAATACGAACGGCTCATTCAACATTTTTTTAACGCTATAAAGGCTCAAACATCAAGAGTCAGCAAGAAACGTCTATGTCTAGCACCACTAGAGGCCATCACCTGTATCACCTGTAGTCTCGTTGATCGTCGAGTGACTCGAGCGGGCGCCAGTAAATCCTCCATTTTTTCCTGTCGCATGCAAGAGTAGCCCAGTAGGTTCTGCTCCTTCTAGGGACTCGTCGAGCACCATATCGTTCTTCTAGGCTCTTCGTGAAGAACTCCACCCATCGGGTCGGTGGTCTTCCTGCAGTACGTTTGACATCCCGAGGAATCCAGTCACTAACAGCTCTTGTCCATCGGTTATCATTCATACGCATTACGTGTTCGGCCCCCCCTGTCTTCGACTGTTTGGCCTATTGAACGGTATCTTTGATTTTTGAGGTCGGAGCTTTGGATCTCATTCCTGCAGACAGGAGATAAAAAAAAGACCTTAAGCAGTGAAAGAAAGCAGTTGTAGTCAAAAGTGCAGAAGCTGGCAGAAGCATTCGCAGAGCGTAGCTAAGCTTCGTCAGCCAGAAATCCGTGAAATCCGCTCGTACACCCAGACGGAAGAGTTGCAGCTTTCGTGCTTTCCAATGGCAAGGTCCGATGGACAAGTCGTCTCACCGGTTCTCACTTCCAAAATTCGACATGCTGTTTCCTCGGTGAAAGGCATAACATCTGAACACCCGAAGAATATTCCGCTATTCTTCATAAACACAGTGGGTCGGCTCTTCACATGGTTTCGCTTCAGAATTCAACGTTCTTATTCAATGGAAGACCATCACGATTGCATTATTGTTCACAAAGGGTGACCTCAACGATGTCGGCAACTACTGCCCAATCTGCATGTGGCAATCGTCTACAAACTTTCCATTCGAGTCATCCTAAACAACATTGACAGAACACTGGACAAAGTACAGCAATGTGGGCAAACAGGGTTTTGAAAAAGATTCAGTAGGTTGGACCTCATCCAGATAATAACAAAATTTAGCGAAGTATCACGAGAGTACAGGAGATCGCTCCGCCTCACTTTCACCGATTTAAGGAAAGTTTTTGACTTATTTAAGATAGAAGAGGCCATGGAAATTCTAGACAGCATGGCCGTTCCTACACAACACACAATGAGCTATCTAGAAATCTCACAGCCAAAATATTACCATTCTTTAATAATATTAACGCTGATGGCAAAAGAGGGGTTAGGCAAGGTGATACCATTGCCCCAAAATCATTTAACGCCACCCCACGAGAACGTTATGCGTTATTGACAGTTATTGGCAGGGGTCAACATAGGAGTGAAAATTGATGGTCGGCAATTGGACCATCTTCGTTTTGCTAATGATCATTCTTATATCACCAACTATCAACCAGGTGGATTGAATTCTTGCTGACTTTGATAACGTTTGTGAAAGGATTGGTCTTCTGCTAGGTCTCATAAGAACGATGTTCACGGAGAACGGATTATGTATGCCCCATTCATGCTCAGCGGAATGAATATCTCCAAGTGATCCACTTACGTCCAGATAGCTCAAAAAAATCAACATGGTGAGAAAAAACTTTGCTCCAGAGTTTGGCAGGAGAAAGCGAGCAGCTTGCGAAACTTTCGAGAGGACCGTAGAGAATGTATGTTCTTCTCTGTATAATTTCCCCAAGTTTATACGAAACGCGTCGACTTCGTCTTTGCCACAGCTCGATGTCAGTGCTTAAACGACGAAGAGGGTCAAAGCCGACATTCGTCCACATCTTTTAATTGCATACGTTATAAGTCCGATTCGGGTTGTAAGTTGTTCGAACGAATCGTTGTTCATGGACAAACTCGTGTTGACGAGAACGCCAACACGGACGGCTCCTCTTCTGTAGCATGTTCCGAGAAAAAGTTCTCCAGTGTCATAGACGGAGTTGAATGGGTAGCATCTTCTCGTCTCAGCCAGTCCGATGGCGTCGTACCTACCTTATCATTCGTTCCTCAATTTCAAGTGGGACTGCATTCTAGATACCTTAGTCTTTTGCAATTTAACCGGCCTAGAATGGCCCTGAAATTTTAGCAGTCTCTCTATACTAGTCTTATCCAACTCTGTTGTATCGCTGGCTCTTTCGGAGTCAGAGGAAATGAAGTCCGTTTATTTTACTGTGTTTGGCTTTTAATACCCTCATGGTAGGTTTCCGAGTTTTCAAAGTGGTAGCTGGATATACTCACGAGTAGTCGCACAGATAATTGACTAAAGGCGGTTAACCACTTCATCTCTATTTCTTGCTTACCTGACTGTACGCTCATGGCAGAATTAACTTTTATAGAAGAACGCAGAACATTCGCCTACGTTAATGTATATACGCAAATGCAGAGGGTAGAACCAAAATCGGCACAACAGAAACATAGATTTTTCCCATAGATCTAAAAGTTAGAAAGCACTAGCTCTTCTTTAGCTCTCATTTAACCTACTGTTATCACAAACCGATTGGTCGCCTCTCATTCAGAGAGATCTATGGGGGGAGTCGAACAAAATGAATGTATACCTATACGGAAAAACGGAATTCTCCAACTTTTGTTTACAAGCTATTGAAAAAAGCCGTTCAGTGCCAATTGTTAGGCGACTTCTAGTAGTCTGGAAATTTGAACACGAAAATTCCGCAAAGGAATTCTGAAAAAAAGAAGAAATCCGCTAAACACTTCAGATGATTTAGCTGTTTTTCTAGGTTGCACAATGAAACATGATTTTGATAACACCAGTTCTTTGTAGAATCTCCACTAAGAAGTCCGTACCAAATCCTTTTGTTAGAGATTTTATCAGATGTTTTCGAACTCAGACGTGCACTTCGCTCACCTTCTTTGATGAACAGCAATGTATGGTAAACAAGGAGGACGACGGTGTTAATCTTCGGAAACCGCCTCATGGTGACTACACCGCTCGCACCGACCTGAAGTTCTGCTATCCCGGTTCGAAAGAGCTTTGTTATTTAAGTGTTTAAGCTCACAGACCTTAAAAACCATTAATGGTTTAAACAGGTTGTGGCCCAGAGTTAGAAAAAACTCTGACACTAGAACCAAAAATGTCTGTGCCATGTCATCTATCTACTTAATACAAAATGTTATCTCCTTTTCTTTGAGCCTGTTTGACAACTTTGTTGTAGAATATTGGTCATGTAGAACAAGTAACCGATGGTTCTCTGCAGTGCCCATTTTCTGGCGTTTCACACAGCACAAAAATCAGCAAGAGAAACAGGAAACCTAACAATTCGATGTTTCTTTTTAATAAGCAGACACGAGGTTGTTATTATAGAATTCATTGGGATGCAATAGCTGACGTTTCGGTGGTTTCGCCTTCTTCAGAGTCCGGAGAGGTCAGACTGAGATGCGATCTACTCAGCCAAACACTTTCATAACCCCAGCAGATAAAACTTGACAAAAAAATTTGTATTCGCATAAGAAACAGCTTCATTTAAACACCTACGGTTTATTTGTTGTAATTATTTAATTTAGTAACCCCATGTCCGAGTTTCTATTAACCTCGGCATTGATGGAATAATTCTTTTTACTTCTTTATAGCAAACGCGAGGTGTTATTATTATTCTTTATTCACAAATAAGCTGACGTTTCGGCGGATTTCGCCTTCCTCAGAGCCTGGAAAGGTCACGTTGACTGCAATCTACATGGCCAAACACCTCCATAACCAAACAGAAAATGCTAAATCAGAATTTCAATCACATTGAACACAGAGTCTTTGCACACTCACCGCTTTCTATGAGCCTTCCACTTAATATGTTATGTGGAGACCAACCGCGCAGTATTCACATGGAAACGTAATGTCCTCGTCCCATCAGAATAGCAGTCTTGTGTACTGCCCAATATCACGCGTGATAACGAGGCATTCTTCCCTTCGGTTCATTTTCGGATTTCTCGAATTAATCCAGAACGCCTCCAGTGTTTTGCGCGCTTGTGTTTTCGTCTCCTGTGCGAGGATCGTGACGCGTACTTCAAAGTCCTCCCGCTCATGTCTCTGGGTCCTATGCGTGCCTAGTGGGGTATTTGGCTTACGTTTGCCGACTAGGTGTTTATACGGATGCAGAGTGGTCTACCCGTTTTCCCAACGTATTCGTCTTCGCACACTTTACAAGAGATCAGATAGACTGTACCCGAACTCATGCAGTCACCGTCTCTACCATTGGGGCAAATTATGCAATTTTGTGTTGCACATAGACGGTCGTATAAGCGGTTACGAACTAGCAGGCGTCTTAGATTACTCGGTGACATTTCAACTATCGTTACCGAGTTCTCTAGACCAACCCTTCTCAAACAGCGTTTTATAGCTGCACTTACTTCATTTGAAATAAAGGGTAGGATAAACGGGAGCTTATTGCTGCTAGAGTTGTCGCTGGAGGGCCTGTTATTTCCTTTACACCTATCCCGAGCTACAGTTTCGTAGCCGTTAAAAATGGCTAATTGCCGCGCCAAGTTCCGCGACTCCTCTCTCTGCTCCCTTCCTGTGCACACGTTGGTATCTGTTCGAAACATGTTTCTCACAAGCGCCCTTTTCGTGTGAGAGGGGTGAGAGGAGAGGTAATGAACCAAGACATTTTTGCTACTTTGCTTTCGGTACCACTTCGTAACGTAGCCGTTTTCTGATAGGTTAATTTGCACGTTCAGAAATGGAAGCCAGTTTTCACGTGGTTTTTCTCGAATGAATTTAATATACTCTGACTGATCGTTCAGCAACTCAAAACATTTGTCAATTGTGTCTTTTGTGTATCGTGTGTACGAATGTGTTTTGTTTGTGTACGAATCGAAAACATCAGCGCGTAAAACTCTTGAAGCGTTTTGGATCAATTCCGAAAAATTCAAAAATGAACCGCAAGGAGGAGTGTCTTGTCATCACGCGTGACCTGGCGCCATACCTCAGGCTGGCTCAGTGACTTGACACAAGCACAATCTTCGCCCATGTAGTAGTACTCTGTGCAGCTGCTATCCACCAACTAACTTTACAAGAAATAAACGGTAGGTGTTTGAATGAATCTGTTTCTTATGCGAATACAAATTTATTTGTTAAGTTTTATCTGCTGGGGTTATGAAAGTGTTTGGCTGAGTAGATCGCATCTCAGTCTGACCTTTCCCGGCTCTGAAGAAGGCGAAACCGCCAAAACGTCAGCTATTGTATTCCAATAAATTCTATAATAACAACCTCGTGTCTGCTTATTGAAATAAAACATCGAATTATCAATCAATGCCGATGTTAACAGAAGGTCGGTCTTGGAAAACCTGACTGTTTGCAAAGTCGGCATATGCATAAATCAAAAACAATAAAGACGAAATTAATATATAATTTTGATTGGGTAGACTATACAATCGATAACTTTAGAAAATTCCCCCCACGTTTCAAAATTTTTGTTTGGGTTGGTTTTCACTTAACGATTGCGGTTCAATGCTATCAGGACCGTAGGCGTACTGTGTCAGCTAGAATTACATCCTGGCGATGAACTTTACAATGTGAACTCATTGGTCATCTTCAGATAACATTTCTCCATATCACACTTGCTCGGACTTCGTTGCATTCAGGGATTATACTGTTAAGGTAAAACGGAGGATGAACTTTGTTGGAAGATTACGTAAACATATCTCACAGTTCAGGTTGAACCTAGAGAGAAATTCTATGGATTGCCGGTGGGTTACGACGGTCTGAAACTCTGCGTTGAACTTTGCGTCCTCAGTAGTGAATATGCATGCAAGGTGGACAGCATGTTGAATTCAAATATTTGTTTTTTATTGCAAAATACTAAGCTCAATAGCTTTTAATCAAATGGAAGCCATAATCAGAATTTTTTATAAAACTTTAAAGCACTTTTTGAAACCTTCAGCTCCATTTTTCGAAGTAATGAACACCTTAGCAAACGATGGGTCATCAGTGTTATGAGAGTCAGCGAGTTCAATATGTAAAGATGTGCTAGTATTATTGTGTGCTATTTTTGTCCTCCACGGATCTCCCTCATATGAGGGATCTCGAGCCGGTTAGTCGCGAGGCTACGTGGCGCGTCCCCAGGTGGAGGAAGGGTCGCGCCACGTTGCCTCGCGACTATCCGGCTCGAGATCCCTTATGTGAGGGAGATCCGTGGTAATGGAGAGTACCATAACGAAATAGACCACATCATAGTAAATAGGAAGTTTTGCCTAACCGATGTCGCTGTTGTCCCAAAATTTTACACGGGATATGGAAAAGTGGAGGATTTACTGGCGCCCGCTCGAGTCACTCGACGATCAACGGGACTACAGGTGATACAGGTGATTTTTGTCCTCTGCTACGGTAGACTTCCTCATCCGATTCCAGCCCATCATTCATTTTTGCAAATGTTATACATCAGCACTCTATAATTATTATCTCAATGTTCCACAATCACTTTAGTATTCTTATTAATATTGATTGTCAGTAATCAAAGATTGAATGCAGTCAGCAGTGTTCGCCACCTTGGAAGGTGTGTGCTCTCTGAACGAGGAGGATTCTCTAACTGCTCCAACTAGCTTCGAGCTTTCGGATACCAAGAATCATCTTTACTTCGAAAACGGATGCACTTCGCAACCAGAACTCTCTTCAGTCGGTCAGCACTGTTTTACATCTTGAGTTAGAACGAGGAATTAAATCGTTCTTAGATAGAAAGTCTTTTTCCACAACTTGGAGCAGATAGGTGAAGATAGAGTTTTCTTTTTTAGACAAAAAGAAACACGTTTTATTAAAAAGGTATAAAAGTACAAAGTATACTCGGCTCGTGCTCAATATAACTTCTTGATTCTGACCCAAATTTCTATATATTGCTCACTTCACTTTTCAGACAGAAGTTTTATGAGTATCGAGCGAATGTCGACGACCTTGCAAACGGTGAAGCCGCCACCTGCGAAAATACTCGAGATCAAGCCCATAAAACTGCAAAAACTTCTCAACCAAAATCGGCGCGTTTTAGCTGTTCTCATTCCAGTAACACTGAAAAACTCCAGTTTACCCATTTTAGGTAAAGGAGTCGAAACGCGAATAAATGCTCTTCTTGGCTACACTCTGATCCGACAACTGCTGACCTTTCTCAGCTGTACATATAGAGATATAAAATATAAATTCGTCGTTTCCTCTCTCAGCAATCGCGAGGTTGTTAAACAGCATACGTTTACTTTCATACAATAACACACATACAACACAATAGTAGCTGACGTTTCGGCAGAATCGCCTTCTTCAGAGCCTGGAAGGGTACACCAATATGCAACTCACTAGGTCAAACACTTCAACAGCACAAACAGAAGGATGAAAATCTGAGCGATAATTACAAGATCTACGGCTTCTCGAAAAAAAATCCACCGCTTTTTTTTCATCCTTCCACCGAGGAAGAACTGCCGCTCAGCGTCGCATATGGCTGACGACTGCAGCACCCCCAATCAACGATCGATACGGAGGTTCGGGGTGAGATCACACGTGATCTCGGGGCATTCCTCCCTGCTATTCATTGTAGGATTTTTGGCATTTATCCAAAAAGCCTCGAGAAGTTTGCGCGTTGGTGTTTTAGTATCCCGTGCGAGGATAGCGACTTTCATATGTACATATGAAATTCACACATGCTATGTATTTCATATCAAAATCGTTTCTGCTATGCTTTTGTATCTTATGCGTGCCTAGTGGACCACTTTGTCTCAGTTGTCGCTTGCCATCTAGGTGTTCTTTTATGCGGAAACATAAAGGTCTGCCCGTTTCGCCAATATATTCGTCTCCGCAAGTACCACAAGAGATCAGGTATATCGTGCCTGAACTCATGCAGTCACCGTCCCTGCCATAAGGGCAGATTACGCAATTTTGTGTTTCACATAGACGGTCATACAAGCTGTTACGAACTAATTGACGACAAAGAGTATTCGGTGGTATTTCAATTGTCGCTACCGAATCATTTAGATGTGCCCTTCTCAAGCATCGCTTCATCGCTCGTCTCGGCGCGTCGCTCTCCCTCGAAGCTTATCTCGTGGGGTTCCAATTTCGTAACCATTGGAGATGGCTATTTGCCGAGCCAAGTCGCGCGATTCTTCCCTTAGTTCCCTACTTGTGCACAGAGAGGTGGCTGTTTGAAACATGTTTCTCACAAGCGCCCTCTTTGTGTGTGAAGGGTGACAAGAAAGGGAGTGAACCAGGATGTTTTTGTTACTTGGTTTTCGGCACCACTTTGTCATGTAACCGCTACTTGACTAGTTAATTTGAACGTTTAGAAACCGGAGCCAGTCGTCCTTCGGTTTTTCCCGAGTGAATTTGATGTACTCTGACTGCTCGTTCAATAATTCAAAGCATTTGTCCATCTCCTCCTGAGTAGAGAAGATGACAAAACAATCGTCCGTATATCTGCAGTAAAGTAGCGGCCGGAGACCGAGAACGGTGGCTTCCACTCTAGACATAAACACAATGGTAAGGCTTGGTGCCAGTCGCTGTCCCATTGCCAGCCACCTTATTTGCGCGTAGTATTTTCCTGATCATCTGAAGATCGAGCAGTTTAGGCACTCCTTTAAGAGAGCCATGAGCTGCTGGATGGACAAGCCATGCATTTTTATTTTTCTTTCATGCTCAACAAGAAGTTCGAAGAAGGTTTGCATTGCGGAGTCATTCGATACGTTGGTGTACAGCGCGGTAACGTCGAACGACTCCATCACGCACGCGTTATTAGAAGACGCGTCACGTAGACGTTCTGGGGACATTTGGGTTTTCGTGAAGTGGGCTGGAATGTGGTTAAGCAGCTGGGTTAGTATTAGGCTTAGGAACCAGGTTATTCTATCCGTTGGTCCATCTACACAGCTGATGATGGGTCTAACCTTGAATGAGGATGGATTGATTGACGCAACATCATCAGAAGATACCAACTTGTGTGTCTTAATAAGTGTTTTAATAAGACGGGACATGTTGGTTTATTGATCTTAAGGTGTGAAATAACCGATGATTTTAAGCCCGCAGCCTTTGCCACGCTGACCCATTGCTCGTTTAACTTCCGGTAATGATGTTTGTACTCTTGATTTTCAGCTCTTTTTGGTGTTCTTTGCTTAGCGTGATAACGGAGTCGATCTTGAAGTTCATAAAGGTTGCATGCTATCCTACGCAAGGTTGATTTAGAAATGGGCTGTGATGGTGAAAAGCTTGGGCCCAATTCTAAAACCGAGCGCACACACTCAACTATTGTCATGCCCCAAGTACCGTGACTCTAGACTTTTTTGGTGCGGCATCAACCGTATTTTCACTCCTAGCTAAGTTCGTTTCTCTATGGTTTCTTGAAGCCGAGACACGCGAATTATTTAACAGAATGTCAAACTTTCGCTGCAAGGCTATTTTAGCATTAGACCTAATAGAATCGCATATTAATATTGACCCACCAACTATTCTTCTCCAAAGTTGATCCTTCAAATACAAAGCACAAAATTGTTCCTTCGTCACTCATTTCATCTTCCTTGCGAACATTTCGTTCCGCTGGCTTCGTAGTGCGGCCCGGAGTAGTTCCATTTCGATGCCTCGTACTCGTTGGCTGTCCTCTGGTTGACCGCATGTCTCGTGAAGTCGTTCCCGTTTTATGAACTTTGGCACGACTCGGTGTTGAATGCAGCAGCGGCGAAAGTGGAGCTGTTGTCTATTTAAGACGATCTTTTGTCTTAGTGAGAGTGCTTCCTTCACAAGTCGAAAGTACTTTGCTGGTACATCTTGTAATAGTACCCAAGATCGACTTTCTATTAACCTCGGTATTGCATTATGAATTCGTCGTTTTCTCTCTTAGCAATCGCGAGCTTGTTAAACAGCATACGTTTACTTCCATACAATAACACACATACAATACAATCGTAGCTGGCGTTTCGGCAGAATCGCCTTCTTCAGAGCCTGGAAGGGTACCACTAATACGCAACTCACTAGGTCAAACACTTCAACAGCACAAACAGAAAGATGAAAATCTGAGCGATAATTACAAGACCTACGGGAAAACCATCTACTTGTTGCCCTAACCTTTGCTGACTGTTTGTTGCAATAGCGAGAATTAAAACACAACAGATAAATACCGCTTTATAAAGTGAAAAGAAATAAGTGAAGAAAACCCAGTTCACAAAGGTCCTGTGTGAAATAAGATAGTTCAATCTAACTGAATTATCGATCAAGAAAAGAATATTCGGTGTATTATTGGGACGTCTAATGAGGAAGGAACGGAGCTGAAGGCAAATAGAAAGTGGTTCTTTTTTTTAGATTGTAAAGGAGGCCACTGAAAAGCTTGCTGTTTCCAAATAACGTGCTGATTTCTTCGACGAGATTCATCCACATTGTTAGGGTTGCTTACGACACAAGAGGAATCGAAACGATTATTTTTGAAGATGAAATAACACAATGAACATCAATTCAGTCTCTGTATTTCATCTATTGGAAGGACATACCGCCTTCGAGACCCCACTGAAGTGAACCCATTTCATAAAGATCCTGTGTGAAGCAACGAAATCACCTGTATCACCTGTAGTCCTGTTGATCGTCGAGTGACTCGAGCGGGCACCAAGCAGCTCGTTTCCTTCCGCTCAGCTCTGGAGATAAGTCGTTCATCGTATTGATTTCCCGACCTAGATGGACATAACTGGAGCATTCGGAGATATTCGTTCCGATGAGCGTGAATGGGGCAAACGAAACAAAACCATTCTTCATGAACATCGTTTTCGAGAGATTTATTCGAAGACCAATCTTTCCACACGCTTTGTCAAAGTCGGAAAGCATACGTTTCGCTAGGCTAATGTTTGGTGTTATAAGGACGATGTCATCAGCAAAGCGAAGATGATATAACCGCCGACCATCGATTTTCACTCCCATGTCGTCCCATTCCAATGTTCGCATGACGTTCTGGAGGGTGGCGGTAAATAATTTTTGTGAGATTGCATCGTCTTCCCTAAACCCTCTTTTGACGCTGGTTTTAATATCCCTGTAGAGTGACAATATCTTGGTTGTGAAAACTTGTAGAGCTCACAAAGAATCTTTATGTATGGAGTAGGAACTCGTTGCCTATCAAAGGCTTCCACGACTGCTTCTATCTCAATTGAATCAAAAGCCTTCTGTAAATAGATGAAAGTAAGACAGAGCGGTCTTTTGTACTCTCGCGATACTTCAATAAGTCTTGTTGTCGTGTGAATGTGGTCCATCGTACTAAGTTCATTTGGAAACCCTGCTTGTTGGCATGGCTGTCCTTCGTCCAGTGTTCTGTCAATCCTGTTTAGGAGGATTCGAGTGAAAGGTTTGTGGATTACAGGCAGCAAGCGGTTTGAACGATAGTTGCCTATATCATGGAGATCACCCTTCTTGAGCACGGTCTTGATGGTCTACAGCTGAGCAGGAACCTTGCATTCGGACAGGTTGCGTGTGGTGAAGGGCCAAGCCAATGTGTTAACGAGGACTGGCGGAAGGTTCTTCAGATTTTCTGCTTTTATCCTGTCCGGACCTGGTGCTTTTCGATTTTTCACCGACGAAATAGCATATCGGATTTCGGAAGGGAGAACCGGTGGTACAACATATCCATCCTCTCTTATTTCACATGACAGAAAGTGGACGTGGCTATCGAAGAGATCTGAGCAGTAATCGTGGATGATTTTCTCCATTGCCTTTCTGGACGCTGTTATTGTTCCGTCTGCTCGTCGGAGGGCAATCATCTTGGTCTTGCAATTGGCGAAGCTTCGGTGAACTTTGCAACCCAGCCTCTGCAGTTTCGACCATTACTACTGCTCTTCTGTAATTGGGATTCCGCGCTGGTGTATCAGCTCGAGAGTTTTTAGAGACAGACGTCTCTTGGTGACCTTCGAACTTTCTGCTTTCATAGCGCTAACGTGAAGATGCTCGATGAGCCGATCGTATTCCTTGTCGAAGTTGTCGACAACGGCATCTTCCCAACAGCCGACTAATGAATTGAATAAGTCCCAGTTTGTGGTGGTTCTGGAACTTCGGTTTTTGTATTTAGCGGATTTTTCTCCTTTCTGTGAGAAATGATATCTTGCACGAAGGAGACGGTTGTCTAATCCCGTGTGGAAATTTGAGGCCACAGCGACATCGGTTAGTCAAAACTTTCTGTTAACTTAATGTGTATAAATAGCTTAAATGTCATTACTGAATTTTGTCTCGGATTCATTGGAATAAAAAGCGCTTCTAAAAAAACAAATAGGGAACGATCAACGAATTTCCCGCTGTCAACCATGTAAGGTACACTTATTTATTCGTTAAACTCAGTCAGTGAAAGTTTTCCGAATGTTGCTGATCTCTATGTATGTGCTCCTTTATGTCATTACAGCTACTAGGAAAAAAGGCACCCGGTTCTGCTGTGACCCAGCATGGGCATATGAACAGCAGACCGTCAGATCTCTTTCTCCTGCCGGTTTGTCGCATTTTGTTTAACGAAGGAGGAAACACTCTGCCATTGAAACAGAGCAAACTGTTATGCTTCTAGTGAAATCTAAATTGTTTTTTTGCTACTTTCTCCAAAACGTTTTCTCCGTGGCTTGTAGATCGTTCAGCAAGCTACATTTGGTAAAATCTATTTCATACGAAGGGAAACTGTCCGAAATTGGTGCACCTCGAGTAGTACTTTTATTCCTCACGTAAGAAAAAAAAAAAGAATACTGAATAGCAATCAACGAAGAACCGTCCTGTCACTTGGCTCCCGGTACCATCTTTTGATGTAGCCGTCGTCGAATAGGTTAATTTGAACGTTCAGAAATGGCATCCAGTTTTCTTACGGGTGAATGTTGTGTAGTCCGACTGCTCGCTGAATAACACAAAGCATTTATCCGTTCCCTTTTGTGTAGAACAAATGACAAAACAATTATCTACAAATCTTCAGTGAACTAATCGCCTGAGATCGATTACCGAAGCTTCTATTTTAGATATAAATGCAATAAAAAGGCTTTCTGTCAGCTGTTTTGCCATCAGCAACCCTCCCATTGGTCCGAAATACTTCTTGAGTCATCGAAACGTTTACTGGGTTTAGCATTCCTAGAGTAAGAGTAAAGAGCTGCTTAATCGAAAAGTTATAGATGTTCATTGCTCATTCGTGTTGCATAAGGACTTCGAGAATGGTTTCCACAACTGCGTGATTCGACATTTTTGTGTAAAGGGCGGTAACCTCGTAGGATCCACCACATACGCTTCGCGCTAGAACGAGCGTTACCTAGACGATCCAGGACCATCTAAGTGTTCATATGATGGGCCTAAATACATTTAAGCAACTAGATGAGTACCCAGGATCGACTTTCTATTAACCTCGGCTTTGAATTATGAATTCGTCGTTTTCTCTCTTAGCAATCGCGAGGTTGTTAAACAGCATACGTTTACTTCCATACAATAATACACGTACAACACAATCGTAGCTGACGTTTTTTCGAGAAGCCGTAGATCTTGTAATTATCGCTCAGATTCTCATCTTTCTGTTTGTGCTGTTGAAGTGTTCGACCTAGTATTTTGCGTATTAGTGTACCCTTCCAGGCTCTGAAGAAGGCGATTCTGCCGAAACGTCAGCTACGATTGTGTTGTGTGTGTGTGGGTGTTATTGTATGGAAGTAAACGTATGCTGTTTAACAACCTCGCGATTGCTAAGAGAGAAAACGACGAACTGGATGAGTGTTAGGTTTGTGAGCCAAACTATTCTGTCCGTGGCCCCATCTACAGAGCTGGTGATAGGTCTAGCCTTGAACGTTTGAGGGTTGGTTGACACAAAGTCATTAGTGGATACTAAAAATGAGTCTTGATAAGTATAAGACAGAACATGTTGACAATCCTATTTTGATTTTCCAAATAAGCAATGGTTTAAATATATTGTTCCTGCTCTTCACCCATTCCATGCTCAATTTTCAGTAGTGACTTCTGAATTCCTTTTCAGATAATGAAAGATAAAAGCAAGCGCTTACAAAGTCTTCTTCCGTCATTTCAACATTTGAGTGACAAAGAATTACCACAAACTCTCCTCCTGGAACTCAAACTGATAGTCTAATAGTTTTCGGAGTCATCAGTTATCCACCATGCCGCATGCTGCATTTTTGTGCTGTTGTGAGGTCGCAATCGAACTTTTCGCTCGCGACAGGTATTAAAGATTCTGAGTGTTTCTCCAGGAACTATACGAAAGTTTGCATCTATTTCTCCGTTAGGGTCTTATTTTCTGAAGAGGGTCTTAGATGGAAATAATGCACCACTTTCTTGTTGGTTATACCTACTCAGTGTTTTTAGTTTATGTTACGTTTATGTTTGTCACGAAGTCGACTTTGAATTGAAGCTCGTGCAGGCTGCATGCGGTGTGGGTCGTTGAAAAACTTGAACCCAATTCCAGTAGCTAGCGCGCGTCGTCAGGAAAGTCATGTTTCCTTACGCGGTGGTCCTTCACTTTCTTGGCACGTCATCGCTCCTGGTTTGACTCTAGCTGCTCTCAAAAAGAGCCTTTCTTTGTTTTATTGAGCCAATTTGGGCGACTTATTAGCTGGTTTTAAAATTTTCTAGTTAAAAATGGTCAGCATTCGACTTAGTAGAATTGCCAGTCAGTATTGACTCACTCGTTATTTTCCTCCAAAGTTTATTCTCCAAATACCGAGCACGTTAGAATTTTTTCGACTCAAAGTTCTTCAGTGGAGCACGCATGTTGTCCTGATTGCATCGAAGAGAAGCTCGCACTCGAGTCGCATTTCGATGTTCAGCACTTGGTGTTTGTCCTATAGTAGACGGCATAATGCGTATAGTCGTTTCCGTTTAATGCGGTTCGGGTCTCGGTGTTTAGATTGCGACGGACAAAGAATATCGGTTGGCTGGCTAAGACAATTCTCTGTCGCAGGATCTCATTGACAAGTCGGAATTATTTTGCTGGTATCTCATATAGCAAATTCTCATACCAACACTTTACTAAGCAACGCATGGAACATTTTAAAAATAGGTCTCTTTTCATCTGTTTTCTTGACAAATGCTTGTGGCAAAAACACTCCTTTTTATGACTAATGTTTCTTCCGCACCTTCTCCTTCATAAAAGCTGCAATGACTCGACCAGAATATTTGATGATGTTTTTTATGTTATAACATTCTTTGTTTCTATCCAAATCGCCCTATATTGCTAGTTTCTCTTTCCAAACAGAACTTTCGTTGACAATCGACCAGTCTTCTCTCAGTAGAAAAATACGAAATGGCCACCTTGATAATGCTCTTATGAGCTTCAGAAAGAGCAGTAAGCTCAGATAGCGATTTTTTATTTTCCACTTGACGATATTCTCTTCGTTTCCATAGGGCATTTGTGGCACAGTGCCCGGAGGCGCCATGCAACACAGGTGAAATCGATTCCAGCACCCATCGCCGAGCACCTAGCCTCTCATGCCCCTGGGGTCTGGAAATTGGAACCAGATTTTTCTGGGAGGACAGCAACGCTGGCTCGATACATCGGTAGGTCACCGCGAGTCATTGTAAAGAACAGATATGCATTCAATCACCTTCAAACGATGCGTAATGAAGAAGAATACATTGCGCATCCCACAGGTATTGATCAACGTCGAGAGCTTGTTTTTCGTAGGCGTGAGCCGGTTTTCTGGAGTTTTTCTAGTTTGTAAAAGTGACTTCTGAATGCAAAATGCTGAACAATTCCTAAGTTTTCTATTCTATCATATCCTATACAAGTTTTTTTAACGTAACCTGAAGGAAGTGAAACCTGTAACAGGATTTAGTACACTCTTTTCGCTTATTTTTCAATCCTACACGAGAACAAATCGTCGTGTACCCGACACAGAGAACTAATGGTGAAACTACACTCAGCCGACCACAAGATTTTTAAAAATTAGGATAATTTCTCAGATTTTCACAGCTGCAGCACCTCTATTTCTGTTCATGTGTTTTATGGTTTTCAGTTAGTAACCCAGGACAAAATTCAGACTTCCCATTTGGCCTTTCATTCTTCGAGAGAAATGTGCATCAGATGAATTACTTGCTCTAATGCAATTTTTAATTACATATTAAATCCCCTTCAACCACAGGTTGACGATAGTCAACCTACTTTAAATAGATGGCAGTGGGACTCATCTGGTTTGGACTATCAACGGAGCAGTTTAATGTCATGCCTCCTATTTACTGAGTTTCGGTTGACATCACTTCAGAACTCATTCAGCAATGAGCTGCAATGTTTAGTAACGCATCGCCGAACATAACAAGAACATTCTTGCAGTGAAAGAGACGAAATCTCGGAAAACTGCCAATCACAATAGAGATCCTTTGTTTTACCCTAGTATACTGCATAAATCTGTTATAGCGAACACACAGGTAACAAATAAAAGCGAAAGGAGTTCATTTTGAAAAGCCTAGTGACATGGGGGTGTCGTTGCCAAGCCGTCGTTAGGAGCTCAACACGTGCGCCCTAGCCAATAAAACGTGCCGAACAATTGCATTTCACAGCTGAAAAAGAAGTATAAATGTGGAAAAACCGCCATTAAAACTAGGAACACAAAGAAACCACATTGTCGGGTTGAAAAACTCCCTCATGAAATGACAGGGATTGATATCCTAGCACAATTATGAACGCCCACAGAAGATTTTCTAATGCATAATCACGTAGAGAATCATAGCGTGGACTGGGATGCCAAGACATGAACTGATGCCCTTTCAGAACAATCAAATAGGCCTTACTCGGTGTGCAAAAGCAAGCAGTTGGCGCAATTGTACACTTCGCCAACAAATATGGAAATAGACATAAAACCGTTTGGAGACTTCCCACTCAAACAGATGTGATAATCATTTTAGATTTTGGTCTGGACTGGTCTATGAAACAGAGCAATACTTAGGCAAGGTCGCCACTGATTGATTGCACTAGTTGCAGAATCGGCTTAAATTTTTAAGCACGTCTCATCAACACTGGGGATTTAGCAGAGAGTAGTAAAGAGAAATTATCAAAAAGAGCTTAACATCTTGAAAAAAAACTATCCATGAAATTTGTTGGATTCCAGAATCACTCATCGATCACGGGACATGAATCACGTAGTGTGCGGCATGAGTCCTACCGTTTGGAGAGTACCGTAAAACATCCGGTCATCTAGTGATTATGAATTTATGATATGAAAAAGCATTCCAAGTACCACACTATTATAAGGCAAACCATAGGTTTAGGAGACTTTTGTGGTTTTCAATGTGGTTTTCAATTATAGAAATCATACTGATTACTGGTCGTTGTCGCACGGTATTCCCACACGATTTTTTTGGAAAACATAAAGACTAAGGCCAGTAAAGTTCGATGAGTAGTTATTTTTAATGGGAACGTCTGTGCGAGCATTCCAGAAGGAAATCAAGCGCTCACGATGTTCCTATAACTTGTTGCAAAAGCAATTGCTATTTTGGCCGTGAGTTTGAGCCCACTGCAACTGGGTTCCAATTCGAATTCATTAATAGAAATAAAACAGATTAGAATCGACACATTTTGGCTAACAAGATACAGGTTTACTTATCAAGCAACGTAGAATTTTCAGGACCCGCAAGCCACTAGTTGTCTGCAGGCATTTCACTAATGCCTTCATTGGTTTAAAGAATTGCCCGTGGAGGTGTTTTTAAAGGTGTTTGAAAAGTAGTAGTTGTGTGGCGAGAAGTCCTAAGCATGATTGAAGAGATTTCGTCAGCAAATTCTTTCAAATTCTCTAACATTGCTTATGCAGCGTATGGTCGACTGTTGTCATGCAGAAGTGCTTGACCATTTTTGTAGAGCAAAACCGAAAAAGTAAGCCGAAATTTTCGACGCTGTTCAGGGATTTCGTAGCAGTACTTCTTCGTCGCCGTGGTCGTGTTGAGCGGATTTAGAAAGGTATAGGGCCGATTCTATGGAGAGTGCATAAAACAGTTTTGTCCCGGTGCAAATTCGCAATTGGGAAGTGTTTAGGAACCATCGCCCTAGCAACCGCTTCGAACGTTTCGGTCCTCATGTGGAATCAATTTTATAACGTTCATCACAACTCCATTGGGAAATGGATCGTTTTTGCTCTTAAAAGAAACTACGACCCGATTTTGAAACAACTTTTTATCTTGTTATCGCCTCGTCCATGACGCTGATTTTTATAATTTTTCACCATTCTAATTTTTCTCAGTTGGTGATTGACAAACAACAATAGAACGGGAAACGTTGAATTGTTTAGCGATTTTCCATTAGTCCTAAGAGGACCAAGTTCGAGGTTTGCTCTCAGTCTGCTTACGGGAGCCAGATTTTTCAGTGTTCGTGAAGACAAACATTCAAACTAGAGTAAAATCAAGGAAGTTCACAAATGAAATATATCTGATCTTCCGCGATGCTAGGACGACATGACTACGACACTGCTAATTATTTCTCCTCGAGTAAAGTAAGCTGCTATTCTACACTGCGTTACACGCAAGGAAGGAATTATTGGAAGTCCATAACTAGTCGAACTCAGGCTGTACCTCGTGTTTTTGAACCGATCATAGACAGCGCTCATTCCATAACCACCTCGATCGCCGATGATTACTGCACTCCACCAGTTACCAAATCGCTCCTCTGCTTGTTGCTTCATATACCTGAAACTGATCAAATTACTAGGAACTGTGATATCAATGAATCTAGGAAGTCTGCATGGAAAAGATCACTTCTTTATTAATTCGAAAAACCGCTTTTCAGTAAACTTCGGCGCTAATAATTAACTTATACCTGAGAAAATATCCTTCGAGAGCAAAATTTACCCTGCTTTTCCTCCCTCTCAAAATTATTGAAAACAACTCATTTCGCCATATAAATGGGTGTATCGGAATCGACAGCTATAATGTCATTTGTTTATCTACTGCATACTACAATTTTCACAGTAGGGTATTACGCAAAATCAACCACAACGATACCGAGATATCCGCAAAACTTGTACTCTGGGCTAGATCGAATCACTATTTCCCTTCCTGGGGCTCGTGCTTAAAACAATGCGCCAAGGAGGCCTTCGCTCTGCGTTTCTCTCAGCTAGCTTTCTATTTGCCAGCTTCTTTTCTATTTACCAGTACCATCAGCAATCACCCGCATAATGTCATTATATCATGAAAATGTACTTCCAATGTAAAATGTCGATGTAAACGTGTGTGTCTGTACACGCCTATGTACATGTGTATGTATGTGTGTACATACTAATATAACTACGTAGGTGTATATGTAAGCTATGTTGTGCATATGTGCTTCGAAACAAAAGAAAATTTCGAAAAGTAAATGAATTTAGTTCACTTGTTCGTTCAAACGCAATCCCAGCTGCGTAAAATACAACAGCACTACTGGGGTTAATAAAATACGCCATTGGCGTCTGCCAATGATTTCGCACAACATGTGAGTTCATTGATGCAGAACAAAGTTTTCGATGACATATTCTTAATATTAATATTTCAATAACTGGGTCTTTTAAGGTAGCGGGTAGTACAGTGGTAGTCATCCTGTCCATTATGCGGACCGCCCAACCCATTTAGGCACCGATCCAACTCCGTTCCTATTCCACCAAGTTTTTTCTCCCTTTATGGCTGGAAGAATACTACCGGACCTACCTAGACAAATACCTAGACGAATAAACAACCTCACTACCTCTAATCCGTGTGGGAATGCACGGTTATCTCGAGATCCCAGGGTAAATCAGCTCAATAAGCATTTAACGACATTCGTGATGGAAACGTAGAAATTCTCAAGCTGGAGCCGATGCCACGCGTAAAAAGTTAGAAGACCTTCGTGGATGGTGAATGCGAGGAGACGAACCGAATAGAGGAAGCGTTGGAATCCACACAGGGTGATACATGTGAGGAAGGATCTAAGAAGAACTAGATAATGACAGGGCTTTTAGAACCGCGACAAATTTCCCAACAAACACAGAGGTTTTGCGATCACTTTTGTACTCAAATAAAACTGCATAAATCTGGACGAATTTACTATGAAGACGCCTTTAGCAGCTAGTTTTGGTGGGTTTTGGCACAAACCGTCAACTTTACAAAAAAAAAATTGAATAGAGTTAAAGAAAAGATGGGAAACAAGACACCTCCAAGTTTTTGAAACTGTCGTCTTTTATGACTTTCGTCTCAATAATGTTACACGGCTCCCAATGTTTTACGGACTCATCTGGGCTGGGAGGTGTTCCTGGATGTAGGACTGTGATGCACAACGGGCGGATTCTTCCTGGTCTCACAAGCTGAGAAAGAGTCCGGCGTTGAAGCCTAGCTAAGAATAAACCAATACCAGGATCCAACACCGTCCTGTTGTCAAAGTGGCATGGTGGCAAATCTCTGATTATGCTTAAAAAATGTTAGGTGAAGAAAATAACATGAAAAAAGAATATATAAAAAAGAACCCCTTACACAAAGGCGTTTTCATGCTTCATTTGTTCGGATTTGCGCACATGATTAAGGATGAGGGTGTTGTCTTAACAAAGGTTATTAAGTGTTTTTCAACATTAATGGTGCTACTGCTTGAAGTGCATAATCTTTCCAGGACGTGTAAGGCTTGATGCCGGGTCATTGGTAGATGTCTTATAGATATTACGTTTTACGTTGTACCCTGCCGTGAAAAATTGCAGTAGGAAGTAAATAGAAGGATAACATTTATAGATGTTGTTGAGCCTGTCATGCCACTTTTACTCTCTTTCATTAACCTTTTCGCGACCAAACTGGTCCTTCGGTAGTTGGCCTTTTGTCGACGCCTAGAGTATTTTAGCAGTTTAGAACTTTATAGATTTATAGAAAAAAAACTCTGCCCATCGAATAGTCGGATGTTCAATTTTTATACAGCGTTCTTTCAAATTTAAAGCTGTTTAAGACTAGAAGTTTTGAAAACAGCATTTGAAATATAACTTTAATGAAGCTGAGATATTTGCAAAACCCTGGACCGCAGGTGTCTATGGTGGCGAACGAACGCGCTATTGTCCTCTCCGGGGAGCAACGCGCTCACCACCACACCATGCGGGTCCTTCGTTTCGCCTGTCTCTCAGCTAGTTCTATCGAACTTTTTCAGCAATCACCCAACAGCGGGATTGATCTGGGGAGCACAAATCGGCAATGAACCCAGTTAAGCTGAGGCTTTAGTTATAATCACAATCTTAACCGTTTTTGTCTACTGCCTACTCTTTTTGATGACAGAGTATATTGCAAAACATAACTTTAATGAAGCTGAGATATTTGCAAAAAAGATATCTGCCATCAAAAAGAGTAGGCAGTAGACAAAAACGGTTAAGATTGTGATTATAACTAAAGCCTCAGCTTAACTGGGTTCATTGCCGATTTGTGCTCCCCAGATCAATCCCGCTTTTGGGTGATTGCTGAAAAAGATCGATAGAACTAGCTGAGAGACAGGCGAAACGAAGGACCCGCATGGTGTGGTGGTGAGCGCGTTACACCCCGGAAAGGACAATAGCGCGTTCGCTCCCCACCATAGACACCTGCGGTCCAGAGTTTTGCAAATATCTCAGCTTCATTAAAGTTATATTTCGCAATACACCCTGCCATCAAAAAGAGTAGGCAGTAGACAAAAACGGTTAACAACAATTGAGTTTTCGAAGTTTCCAGTGAACGATCGGCTGCTGCAAACATTAAGAATACATTGTGGAGCACCGTTGTCTCATGCTGGACGAAATTCCGCTTGTTCATTTGCTGTTGCGTTTAAAATGCGATCCTTCAAGTAACAGAATGGTAAAAATATGTGTAATTGGATCCAAAAAAATGATTTCATCGTAGCGAAAGAATACAACTTCTAACCCGTGAGCAAGAATATGTACATTGGAGCAGTTTTCACTGTAAGTCATTCCACTACCGTAATAAAATTCGCTACAACCTGAGAATGGCCGGTTCAAGGTCGAAAGCGGTATATTCATTAACTCCTATAAAGGTCACATAGCCTCGTAAATACTATTCAAAGTGTGATTGCTCTTCAATTCTAACAATACCAGTGCACATTGTACACTTTCTTATGGCTGGATAGATGGCTCGCCACGCTTTAGCGTGGTCTTCAAAGTTCAGAAGTTTGAAAATTCCCTCCAATAGCCAAGTCAAATTAACGAAAAAAAAACACTAGGGTGACGATCAAGTGACGCACTAGAGTGAATTTCACAGTTCCAAGGAAAGAAAATTTTGCGTAGCCAACAAATTACCACTTAAACGGAAATGAAACTCTCCAGTCCACATCATTCTTTGTGTCTGATGAAGACGTACTATCCCATCATTTAAATGCTTAAACACCTCTTCAGTAATTTACAAATCATTTGAAGGGCGTTCGATTAGTAAGTGTGAAAAAACAACGTACTTTGCCTGGTAGCTGTACTGATGTGGGTAGGTGCCAACAGTTTCCAGTACTAACTCTCTCAATTTTTCCGATTTGCAGTTATCGTCTGGAAAAGCGCGTATTAGTGAAGAGTTTAAACAGATCGATTAGTGAGAACCCAATGAAAGAAAATGGGCTAGTCAACTAGATTTATGAGAAGAGATAAAACTTTACGGATTATAGAGCTCGATTTTTCAATTTTCTACTTCTACCCAATATTTCCAGATGTTCAGAATCATCGAGTACGAAATCCTCATGTTGCAACCAATTCATACAATAATTCGCCGTTGATCTTCGGCGTATCATTCACTATTTTCAGAATCGATAGCGGAGAAGCTTACGTTTAGCTCTGGAGGCACTCGTCACTGTGACACAAAGCCCAAGTAGAAGAAGCTGCAAGAAAGTCCTGTAGTAGGGCCTCCATTTGATCATCACTCTGAAATGTTCTACCTGCAAAAACCGAAAGGGCGTCATTGGATCTCGCAGTCACTTCGCATGAGTTTTATCTGACAGCACATAAACAATGCCGATTGCTCAAAAACACTTGCTCCACTCACGCCTACCGTACTTGTAATTATGAAGAACAAACCGCAGTTTTTATTTCAAAAAAAGCTAAAATTTGTTGCTGCAATGTTTTACTCTAAGGCTTTTTCCTAAGATTTCTAAGGCGCATTCTGTTGAAAAATGAATTCAAGGAAAGTAAGGGCGACATTATTGTGCTCAGATCATTCCACCTTATTAGTGTTTGGTTGAAAACGACGGAAATGTTCGGTTTGGGCGGCGAAAAAAATTAATTCCTAGAATTGTTTAAAGAAAAGATTTTGGGACAGAAAAATAAGAAATACTGTAGAGCAAAAGACTGTAGCTAGAATGCGTAGTTTTCTTGTTCAGCAATCGCGAGGTTGTTATACAGCATATATTTACTTCCATAGAAAAACGCACAATACAATACAAGAGTAGCTGACGTTTTGGCAGAATCGCCTTCTTCAGGGCCTGGAAGGGTATACTGATATACAATTTATTAGGCCAAACACTTCAATAACACTTGTTAAATTGTATTGTGTGTTTTTCTATGGAAGTGAATGTATGCTGTATAACAACCTCGCGATTGCTGAGCAGGAAAACTACGCATTCACATTCCAGTGCCGAGGTTAATAGAAAGTCGAACCTGGGAACTGTAGCTAGAGCTGAGTTGCTCAAAGTCTTTTCGAAGACTTTTTCTTTTCGATCAACGTCAGCCTCTGCATGTTGAACACCCACAACAACGACAAAAATCAGTTTAAAAAAGCAGAAATAAGATGGCGTGCTAGAATAATCCAGATATTACTGCTCCCAGTAGGTGGTCAAACTGCTGCGGTTTGTTTTCCCGAAATACTAGCAACAACTATCTAAGCAACACCACCACCACCAGCAACACTTTAATAACTACTGAAAGGGACTATCTTTGAAATGTTAATTTGCTCTTCCGCCGTGCAACGCTACTGATTAGCAATCAAAGTTGACCTGTCACAGAAGTAAAAGTGTTGAAAAGCGAGCTGTGCTAAAATTGGAATGACTTCCGTAGAAAAATGAGCTGCGCCGTTTGGGCGTAATTGAATCATCCCTCTTTTACTGCTCCCAGTAGGTGGTCAGATCCATGCGATTTCAGTTGATGACCGAATAATGCTCAAAGTGTTTCTGGCCGAAGAATCGATACTTACGAGTAGATGGCTTGAGCAAACCAAGCCAACATGAAAGATGGTCGTAGAGGTAGTTATGAACCGAAGACGCGACTAAAGCATTTCATCAGCTTTGTGCAACAATGCGCAGAGATCATACGGACAGCATGCCGTTGTTTTTAGCACAAATACTAAGGGTATGGCCGTTTTCTACCCTGAGGAAATGACCAACATTTGCCGACTCTTTTTAAAGGCGGCATGCGTACCATATCCTTCTCCGTATTTCTGCACAATTCTTCGAGTCACTTACATTTACTATGTTCGGTGACTTACTAAAAAGGAACCTTCGAACGTAAATCTACGTAGTCTATCTTATTCTAATGTATTGTATAATGCAAGTCAATTTGGCGAAAAGCATGCAGTCAACTAACAGAGAAGTATATGGGAGCGGTTAAGAGCCGCCTCGAAATAAACTCCGTGTCCACTCTGGTAAGAGTGGCAAACCTTCCTTGAGTAAGCCTATCCCTCATATTCAAAGCTCAGCAAACAATATGTGGGTATAAAAAGCTAGTCACACTAAAAAAAACGACCTCATTCCTCTGACCCTAAAAGGGCCCCGATTAGGTAGCGTTGAGGAAGACCATGTGCGGAGAGGCTGCTAAAATCTCAAGGGCCATTCTAAGCTACCTGGATTGCAAAGAACTAAGGTGACGACGATCTGTATCTACAATGCACGTACACTTGCATCTGAGTCCTCGATAGACTTGGCCATGCAAGCAGGAGAGATAAGATGCGACACCACCGATTCAACACCCTCTATGACACCGAAGAAGAACTGTTCCTCAGTACATGTGAAAATAGAGGACTGGGTGACGTGGGCATTCTCCTCAACACGAGTTCACCCACAAACATCCATTCATTCGAACAGCTAACAATCGAAATCGGACGTTTACGATTGAAGAGATGTGGATCAACACTGGACTTGACAATCTTTGTCGTTTACACGTCGACATTAAACTTTGACGAGGAAGATGCCGAAGCGCTCTAAATGGAGTACAAGTTCTATAGAGAAGACCATAGATTATTATTCATGGTTATCACTGGAGATTTTAACGGTAAGATTGGACTAAGAAGAACGTCTGTAGAACATCACATTGGAACCCACGGATTAGAATGGAACGAGCAGAGTGGACGGGTGTCCGAGTTTATCACGACGACCAAGACCATTCATGGTAACTCGCAATTTCAGAAGCCCCACCCTCAACGCTGGACGTGGGAGTCTCCCAGTGGAGAGCACCATGACGAAATAGACCACATCGTAGTAAATAGAGGGTTTCGCCTTACCGATGTCGATATTAACCCAAAATTCTGCAAGGGATCAAACCATTGCCTCCTTCGCACAAGATTTCATCTCTCGCAGAATGGACATAGATCCGCAAAATTCTAAAGCAAAGTCTTAAAACCACCATAAACACGGATCTACTCAGTTAATTAGTTGGCTGTCGGAGAGATACCGTTCTCGATAAGATCGACGAAGAATACGATTAGCTCATTCTGCATCTTCACGTTGGAGCCATGAAAGCTAAGAGTTCCAAAGCCACCAAGAGCCGTCTGTCTCCAGAAACACTCGAGCTGATGCGCCAGCGTTGAATCGCACGAGGTGCTGGCAACGGCGAACTCATGTCCGAAGTTGCAAAACAAGGCAGACAGACGACAAAAGGAGACATTAAAGAGAGAAGAACAGCAGTAGTGGTCGAAATTGCAGGGGCTGGGAAAAGCATTCGCAAAGCCCGCCGAAGCTTCGTCAATTACAAGACCAGGATGATTGCACTTCGACGCCCAGACGGAACAGTTACAGCCTCCAGAAAGGCAGTGGAGAAAATCATTCATGAATACTACTCAGATTTCTTCGATAGCCACGTCCACTTCTCGTCATATGTAATAAAGGAGGATGGATGTGTTGTGCCATCATTTCGTAGGTGAAAGATCGAGCAGTACAAGGTCCGGAGAGGATAAGATCTGAACACCCGAAGAACCTTCCACCAGTCCTCGTAAACACATTGGCTCGGCTCTTCACACGTTACCTGTTCGAACGCAAGGTTCCTGCTCAGTGGTAGACCATCGAGACCGTGCTCAAGAAGGGTGATTTCCACGATATAGGCAATTATCGTCCAATCTGCTTGCTGCCTGTTATCCATAAACCTTTCACTCGAGTCTAAACAGGATTGACAGAACAGTGGACGAAGGTCAGCCAAATGAGCAAGGATCCTTTCCAAGAGAATTTAGTACGATAGACCATAACCACATGATAACAAGACTCATTTGCGAGATTACGAAAGACCGCTCAATCTCAATTCCATCGATTTGAAGAAGGCCTTTGACTCAATTGAGATAGAAGCAGACATGGAAGCCCTTAATAGTCAAGGAGTTCCTACTCCGTCCTTAAAAATTCTTTGTGAGCTGTACAAATTTTCACAACCAAGATGTCATCATTCTACAAAGATGTTAAAACCGGCTTCAAAAGACGGATTAGGCAAGGCGACACTATCTTGCCGTGATTATCTGTTGCCATTCCCGAGAATGTCTGGTCAGAATTGGAATGGGGCAACATGGGGTGAAAATCGATGGTCGGAATATACATCTTCGCTTTACTGATGACTTCGTTCTCATAACACCAAATGTTAGCCGAACGAAAGAAATGGTCTCCGATTTTAATATGGCCTGTGGAACAAATTTGATCTGAGACAAAATCTCGCAAAAACGGTGTTCATGAGGAACAAATAGGTTACGTAATAGGTCCCCATTCACGCTTAAGGGATGTATCTCCAAGCGATCCAGCTACGTCTATCTAGGTGGGAATATTAATATGATAAACGATTTAGCTCCAGAGTTAGCCAAAAGGAAACAATTGGCTTGAGAAGCTTTCAGTGAGCATCGAAGATGTACTGAAGAGAACAAAGAACACCCTACCCCATGCCCACCTCTTCCACTCCACCATACTTCCTGCCTTAACATATGTGTCGAAAACCTAGTCACCGTAAGCAGGATGAAAGATCATTCGGCGTTATTGAACGTCTAGTCGAAAGGCCAATGCTAAGAGTACCCGTGTCACACAAGTTAAGGAAGGGATCCAAAGACTCGACCCGCGTCAATTACCAAGGATGTCGTTTTGCACGCCTAATAGTCGAAGATAAGGTGGGCCGGACACGTAATGGTTATGTACGACAACCAATGGACAAGAGCCATTAGTAGTTGGATTCTTCGGGATGTCAAACGTACTGCAGGAAAACCACTGGACGATGGCCAGAGTTCTTCGCGAAACACTTAGAAAAAAATTATGATGGTCAACGAGTCCGTAGAGCGAGCAAAACCTACTGGACCACTCCTGCCCGCGACAGAGAGAAATTTACGGTGCTCGCTCAAATCACTCGACCATCAACGGGTCTACTGGTGATGCAGGTGAAACAGATGCCTACAAATACTTATATGTGGCAGGCTCGACTTTGCCTCGAGCCAATAAACTGTCTCTTCTTCCTATTTCTTGGGCTTTAATTATTGTTACTAGAATGCGTCGTTTTCTTGTTCAGCAATCGCGAGGTTGTTAAACAGCATACATTTGCATCCATAATACGCGATACAATACAACAGTAGCTGACGTTTCAGCAATATCGCTTCTCCGAAGGCGATACTGCCGAAACGTCAGCTACTGTTGTATTGTTACTAGATGTATCCTGAAAAAGCTTCTTCCAAATCACAAAACTACTTTTATGATAAAGATCTGAGAGCGCCCTACCAGAATCATCCTAGAATTTCTTTGAAAATTAACTCGACAAAATATTCTACAGTATTTATAATGACAGGAAAATCCTCGAGCTGCCGAACTCGTCTACATCCGAGGCTCCTTTTGGTTGACGGATACTAGACAGAAAGTCAGTGAACGAAATGCAGTGGTCGGCACAGAACGTGAAGATGAGTCATGTAAATGAAAACTAGATAAACATGGGTACGGTATCTGACCGCTCACTTTATAATGAAAAATTCGAAAATGGTGCAAGACCACTGTGTGACATTTTTCCTACCTTTTCTACAGATTCATTTACCTAAATGTGTGCGCGCATTACGACGCAGCCAGCACAGCGGGGAAAAAAGCTGTTGTGAATTACGAATGCCTCGCAGAACAAACGTGTATGAAGTGCAGAATTGGAAACGGTAACGACCAAGTACTTGTTATATTTCTGTTACAAATTGTATAGAAGAGAAAACGGAAATCTGGCTTTTCTAAAGAAGAAAATTCGAAATTAGCTGCTTCAGTGTTTATTTAGGACGATGTGAAGACGATGTCGTACCAGTGAGTGAGTGAGTGAGCACAAATAGAAACTTTAATTCCAGTGCTAACCCCTTTTATTTTCTGCCTTCTATAATTTTTCACTGTAGGGTACGATGTGAATCATAATCACAACGAGGGCTGAGATATTCGCAAAACGTGGACCCAGGGACAGATCGAAATCGAAGGATATGGTAATCGTGGTTCAACCTGGCACGGGGTTTAAGTTTTTAAGCACAATATTCTGAGAAAACACAAATAGTAGATTATAGTTATATCAAAGTTTTACATCAGCCTCATATTAATTTATCAATAAAAAACGTCATATTATGAGATGTGTCATTGTAGAGGTCGTTTCTTAACTACACACAGCATTTGGGTTCTAACAAAGGCTACCGTTGAAGGGTGGCGGTTCTATTCTGATCAACAGCAACATTGTTAGCAACCGAACTTGAGCGGACCGTTTCTGATCGTTGCCAGCGCGTGCCAGAAGTACTTTTTTTGCTAGAAATCTACGATGCAGAACATAAAAAAGTAAACATATTCATGTTCTAGTCATAAACAAGTTGAGATTGTGTGTTCATGAAGGCCTATGTGAAGCGCGATGGAACCATGTGTTGTTACATTGGGTTTGCATACGAGTCTGCTGTCAACTGACCTTGAGAACTCGATAGAAGAATGATGCAAGGCATTTTCTCACAAATATTAAGCAGTTGATCATGTTGATGCAATAGTGGATGCTAGAGAATAATTTCAATTGCTTTGCAACGCTTGCAAGCTTACGCTCGGCTTTTATGGTTTCAGGATCAGGATTGTGAAGAAGTAAAGGACGATGATCCTCATGGGGATTTCTACTGTGCAGACTACCTCGCATAGAAATCGACTGGAGTGCATAAAATTGCGACACGTTGTGCAAAATTTAATCATCCTTTTCGCCCACGATAACCAAAGAATGCTGGGGACATTCCTCATTGAAAGACTTGGGATCACCTTTGTGCGAGCTATAATAATTTTCGAAATGAAGTAGATCTCTTTCACGGCTACCGTTTCGAGTTCCATCGTAAGGCAAAGCAGGTAAGGAATTGCACGAAAGCATAGAAAATAGGATGAAGCTCCCGACATTGATCAATCCCTGAGGGATACGCCATTTATTCGATTGCATAGAGGTGACCGAATGCATATTTGGCCTATAGAATGGCTTACATTGGCCTACCAGTGCGTCAAGTCAGTGCTACCACCTTTACAGGTAGGTCTGGTACCAGCTTGCAGATCCCGGATGGATGGAAAGCTTGGCGAACTCGGGACGCGAAATCGGACCGAAGGGATCGGTACTGTATTGTGCCTATTGCATGGGACCTCTGACCACTATGCTATACGTACCTATACCATGGAAGCGAGGCAAACTACTTATAAACAGAAAAGTAACCTTAAATAAGCTAACAATAATACGACATATTAAGAGGAACATTCTTTGCTTGTCTCTAAGTCCACATCAGCGACTAGGAAAACTACTCCTAACTGCAGAGACTCAAACCATGTCTTCATTAAGTTGACGACTTCTAATTCTGAGCTGTATGTAATTCTGTCTAGCTGTAATTCTGAGCTGCACAGTTAATTCTGCACTAATTTTAAGATAATTTTCTAATCGTTCCACTCTTTCTGAGAAAAGAAAATAATTAATAAACGGCCAATGTCTGCCTTTTAAAGCAAGAAACATTAATCTTTCCCAAAATGTTTCGATGTATGCAATTTAATTTGATTTTGTAGTCCGTAAAACCTCATTGTAACTTCAAGTTGTATTTGAGCCTCGAGCTCAACAACCTTCGTACATGACGACTGCAAGGAAACGAAACCAATTAAGGAACTGTTGGCGTCACAAATTCCACGAGACGCAGTGGAGTCCTTCCATCTAGTGCATGAAAACGTTGCCCTCTTTCAACGATCCCTGCAGTCGTATTTTTTCTGAGATGGCCAACTTGCCCTTGATTATGATGGATAAACTAAGCTTCTCTAGCAAAATTATCGTCATGGAAAATAACCTGAAATTTGTTACTTTTTCTATTATATCTAGCGCTATATCAATCGTCAGCGCTCGACCTTACCTTTCTTTCTGCCACTAAATTCAGAAATTACCGGAGCGGAATCATCGAGCCGTTTTGTAATGAACCGATTCGTTTGGTGGTTCTTCCCATGCACCCCACTGGAATCTTATGATTTTTGAGCTCGATCATATGGATTGACGGAATCATCAGAATCACATAATGGTGCTTTTAGACAGTGTTCATGTCATGTTGATATTGATAATGAAACATCCATTGGACATAGGAGGATTCAGCTGTTTTGCGATCTCAGAAGCGCCAATTCTCATCGCGCAATAATGACAGCCACTCGGAACATGTCCTTCCCTCTGCAAACAAATCCACGCTAGAGAACAGTTGTCAGAAACTTGTAGTTATGGAGAAAACTGGTAGAGGACATTAGCAGAAAATCATCAGATTTTTCAAACCTAAGCACTAAAGGTCTTGCATGTGGTACTAACGCAGTGTTTGAAAAACTTTTTCCTGTCATTAACCTATCCTGATAAGTTGATAGAAAATGAGCGTCTGACTTACTTTATAAGGAAAGACAATCGGTAGAAATTTCTGTTCTCCAAATCGTTAACTCTAATGGCCACTGGATATGAAAAGCTCATTTATTTTCATTAACAACGGCCTTAGTCGCAATTATGTACCTTTTCCGAAGAAGTACACAATTCTTTACTGACCTCCGCTAATCTGATCATAATTCTAAAAAAATATCATCGTGTCCAGCAATAACCTGGGAACAGCCGACTGGAGACTGTAGCATCCCAGCAGCCATGGTTCCGTCCTGTCGGAATTGCGCATTTACTATTGAAGGGCAAGAAGTTATCCAGAACATCAGCAATGGTGACAAAACTGCTCAGACACAAGATTAAGTGACATGTATATCCTAAGTTTGTTTCTGTTAATACTCTAATAAAATAAAGATGACAGGGAGCCTACAAAGTCTTCTCATTAGCTCAAAACCATGGTCTTGCGTAGAAGCAGAAAGCCGACGACATTAGCAATGCGGTGCCCTAGGACGAGACCTCCAGTAACTAACTTATAACTGTTAGACCGGCAGAATAACTTTCAAGACAGTGTACACTAATTATTTTTACTAGGTTAAGAGTAATTGATAGAATCAAGCTTTATCGCAAAGAACTCTAGCGAAGAGAATCAGAAGTCATGATGTCTGCAAGTGCAACGAACATTTTGTATGATTAAGGACGACCTTACAAAAAAAACTATCTAATTAGGCTAGTAGAAACGAAGACATAGTTTATAAATTACGACGTATTTATTTCGGTGACCTGGAGCATGGATGAAATAGCTGAAGAGAGCGAGCCTATTCCTGACAGAAGGATAATCGTGAAAGCAAACAATGTATTGACAAATTCCCTAATGGACAAGCAGTGCCCCGTCCGTCTACACCGACGCTCACACGTGAACATCTACGATAGCTTTTGCAGCATTTCATGGACGGATTCCACCTTCTCCTTTACCCCTCCGGACTCCACCTTCTTCCCATTAATATTTTATCGTTGCGAAAAACAAAAATGAGAGTTCATTTTCATAGTACACTAGCAAAGCTAATAAACAAAAAAATTTCCAAATAGATAACAGGGACAGCTTCGTTCTTTCTCAATGTACATCAAAGTTTCATAGAAGCTCGTGCTTATGGAAGAAATGAATAAGCGCGTGGCGAATTTGCTTTCAGAAGGACTATCCTGAAAGTGAATTAATAGATTCGAAAGACCGACTCTCTATGAACCTAGTCATAAATAGGTGATATATTTATTTCTATGATCTTATAAACCGATGTTATTGAGCTGATGCGAGGCTGGTATAGGCCTTCGTTGTCGCTGTTGTTGTCGTTGTTGCTGGTGTTGTTGGTCGATGGTTGACGTTCTGGCAGTTTCTCTTTCCTTGAGGCCTGGACGTATCTTACACAAGAACTAAAAACTACTTTTTCAAAGCTACTTTTTATACGTAAGATCTTCATTTCATTAGGGGGCGTGTGGCGCACTGGTAGGAGGCGCCCTGCAACACACACGTGGAATCGATCCCCGTGCCCATGCCCCACCAAGCCCTCCATCCCTCCGAGGTCGGCAAATTGGTACCAGACTTATCTGGGAGGATAGCAGCAGTGGCTCGATACATTGGTAAGCCACCGTGAATCATTGGAAAGGCCAGATATGCATTCAATCACCTCCAACAATGCTCAATGAAGTCGAATGCACGACGCATCCCTTAGGGATTGGTCAACACCGAGGGCTTTATCCTTTATCCTTCTTAAGATCTTCATTAATACTTTGGTTTTTTTATCAAATAATTGAACTATTCTTGTATAAAATACGTCTAGGCTCTGAGGAAGGCGGAATGGCCTGGACGTCAGCCATCGACCAACAACAGCAAAAGCAACGACAACAACAACAACAGAGACAACGAAGGCCTATACTAGCCTCGCATCAGCTCAAAAACAGTTTATAAGATTATAGAAATAGATTGATTGATAGATTCTTGAGGAAAAATATCTGATGAGGTGGCGAAGTTAATAAATTGCTGTCCACACTGTTCTAATGCCGCTGCCGAACAGAAAACTGTTCGAGTTGCTCAACCTACTGGTTGTCATAAATTGCGCTACACGAAATAGCAGCCGTTTTTGAAAAATAGTGATTCGCAGAAGTAGCACGGCAGTTAAGTATGAGCAGAACACGAAAATCAATAAAGAGTTTCTATAAAGAATTCATTGCCTTTTGGAGAGAAGTTTTTCACTTTACGATCTGCTTAGACTGGAACTGAATAGCCTTAATCATCCGTAATTTTACGTAGTCGAACCTCAAAGCAAAAACAAAATCGACAGAATTTCCATTGAAAGGGTTTCATAGTTATAAGTCTTTTTTGCGAATAGAGCGGTAATTCTCCTCCCAATTCTTCGCTAATGACGCTATCACAAAGAAAATGTTCCACTTTTTAAGCATCTTTTATGGGAAGTTAGTGAGCAGTTTATGCTACTCACCTTGCGACATTGATGAGTCTCGGGACATTCTAGAAGGTTGAAGCGCTTTTCTTTTGCTGAAGCCAACTTGGAGCAATGAACGAATTCGCCAAGCTGGTTGTACTTAAGATCGACCTTCATGGCAGTTTTTGTTCAGTTAAAATTCCAAATTGGTGATGGTTGTGGTTGTGGTGTGTGTACGTTGACAAGGTCGATGAGAGATGCCGTAACCATTCTCGTCTAACGATAGAAATCACCACATTCCGATTGGCGAACTCACTTTTCCATGCGGGTTCTGCCGTTTCTTTCATTGCTGTTCGCTATCGCTCTCGACGAGATCCACTTAGCGTCCCGTTATTGCGCATGGTGCCCTACATTGTACCACCGTAGCGTCGTATTTTCATCACTTCATCGCTCCTTATCAGTGCACTTCGTTTTGTTGAGGTTGAGTGATCCGAAATGCCAAATCGCGTTGGTGACGATGAAGAAGCAGTTCCGACCACATTCGAGGCCGTAATGGTGGAGGAAGCCAGCTCAAAAAAGGTTCGTCTATCCTCCCATAGATTTATCCATTGTGCAGGCGAATGTTGTTTTTAAGACTTTTCGCGACATAGCCTTCTTCAATCATAACTAGTTCTCTCGAAATATACACCGAAGTTTTCAATAAATATAGCCAAACCATAGAATAGCACTGACATTTAAATCTTTGACATAACATTGAAGCGATAGTAAACTCGAAAAGGGTTCATTCTAAGTTTTAATCCACATAGGAAGATAACTCCGACCTTGCGATTCAATCGTTGATGCATCCATCAGCCACCATTTTCGACACTTCTATGTAACATTTTGAAGGAACTTTTAAACGACACATAGGAAACAGTGGGGCATAGGCACTTACTCGCTTAGAAAAAATCGAAATGTGTGGAATAAGGATAATTACGCAGAGACGCTGAAGGTCGATGAGGGAAATTTTCGGCTCGCTTCAGCCGACCACATCTCGTAACGGAGATCGTATCGATGCTCAAAGTGTGGACACTTGGGAGTTTGACTCAAATACTGGCGCATTTCCCTCGCAAATCAACTCGTTGGTGGAGTTTCTCAAATTAAATGCGGTCTACTTGACGGCCGAATCACAGTGCTGCGAAAGTTCTTTATCGAAAAAGGAAAAGAACTGCCTCCTACAGATCCATTTCAGCGCAGCTGTAGTGTTTTTCCTCAATAGAAGTTGTTTTGCAAGAGGGCGAAATTTTTCCCGTCTATGGTATTCATGGAAGACCGCAAACTCGCTAATGGATATCAGAAGCACCTTAAGTCTATGTTATGGTCCTTTTTAAGTTCTTCCACCGATGTGGTGTTTTCCTATCGCTCTCACGCGACGGAATTCACGAAGTGCCAAAAATTAGAAAGCTGGCCGTCAGTTCTCACTACTGATTGAAATAGTCTTTCACAGTACTTTGGAAAAATTTTAAAAAATTGTTTCGTCCCCCACTAAGTCCTTCGTATTTGCCGCCTTTTCTTTCCTAGAACAGCTGATATACTTTTCATGTTCTACAAATGGATGAAGCCTAGGAATCTCTAACGCTTTCCGGTTAATTACGAAGTTTTCAAGTGAAGTGATTGAATCGGTGTTGAAAGTTTTATCCATAAAAGTAAATTCCAATCTTGTTTCAAATCCAAAACAGCAATATCTCATGTCTGTCCATCCTCCTACAGAAATCTAGCAACCAATATGTTTAATTGTCCCATTCCTTCCCCCTTCTCCGTTTGGAAGCGTTTGAGCTTTCAATGACCGTATGTGGTTTTCAGCAGTGATCTAGAAGTGTTTTCATTCTCGTATCTTTTAAACTCAAAATAAGATTTAAATTACTATGTTTGAGAAAAGTTCTTCGTATAGGAAATGACTTCAGTCACCTCTGCTAGTTAGTTCGGTCTTCAATTCAATTGGCTACCCACTTATTTTGATCAGGCGAGGCTTTGAAAAGAACCCGCGTTAACTCTCCTCCGCAACACCAAGAGAACCAATACCAAAGCAAATATGAATACATACAAATGCAAATTTTATTTACAAAATGAAATTTAGATTACAGAAGTCGCTTTAGAATTTTTACGGAGCAAATTTTCCAGATCCATGCGCGTTAGAATATTTTCTATGATTAGAAATATGATAGATAATTAGAGGACTTTACTTAAAATCACCCCAGCATGGCCAATCCCATTTTATGCCATCTGATCGATTGTCGTTTGAACTTCTGACTGATTTCCCACACTGGTTTTATGAGATCGCTCAATTGTAAATGAATGTAACTGCTGCAATGGCTGATGACGTACACCACATGCGTTGTTCTCTTTCCCGACAAGCACTTGGAAAGCAGAAAAACCGACGAAACGCTCTACCGGACAAGCCGATAGTTAAGGAAAAAACTGGCTTCGCCCACTTCCATTGCTGGCATCGGCTACCGCACTTACATCAAATTCCGATCGCTTGTAGAAGCTTATAGTAATGCGAAGACTTACAAATTTATCCCTTGCAACTGTCACATTAAAAAATGTAGTAATAACGAGGGATGATTCCAATGGTAATTTCGTTTCGTTTATAGATTAGACTAGATTTCGTTTATCATGAATTATGAAACACCGGCGAATTAGTCAGTTAGAACCTAGCAAAGAGCACTGAGAGCATTGCTTTTCCCCACAAAATTTTCTCAGAGCGTTCACTTGAAGTGTCATTTGACCTAGAAATTGACTTTTAGGTGAGAAATTTCTCATGATAGAGACAATAGCAGTTCACACCATGCTATGGTATGAGAATAAAAGGAATAGGCAGTAAATAAAAGTTGGTGGAGAAAAGGGCGAATGAAGGATTTCGACTTGCGTGGTGTACAGAACGTGAGCACCGGGAAAGGGTTATCGTGGGTTCGAAACCCAACTGAGGTTCCTAATTTTACTCATATCTCAGCATCACTCTTGTTTTCATTCACATCGTACTCTCCCACGAAAAAAGAACCGCCAGTAAACCACCGTTGAGACATTAAGAAACAACAATGTCCGGGGTCATGTAATTCCAAATCACATTGCATTATCGGATACTGCAGGTTTTTTTTTTAGCTCGCGCCTTGCCCTTTTTCGCTTAAAAATCCACTTTGGCCGAAATATTGCAAATTATAATATAACAGTCGTTTTATATTGTAAAATGAATTTTTTTTGAAAAGATATCTATTCTTCTAATGAATAGAGATGGTAAATTTGAAGCAGAAATAACAAGAAGAACTAGGAAATATGAGGCTGATGAAACGAATAACAACCTTAATAGATAAGAGGTAACAGAGAATAACATAGAATCAGGGATATTCTAACCGCGACTACAAATCCGTAAAAACCATATCATTCATTTTTGCTTTCCATTTGAGTAAGAAGGAGCAGCTATTCTTAGAATACCTCGATGTCTCTCCATGGAGGTGTTTTTGAGTCCAGAGCTGTAAGATACCGCATGGGCTTACCTCCAAACAAGGTTCCACGGATGTCAGGGAATACGACACTTTCCTTCAGACTTGCAACTAAAAATAAACCAATGACACGAATCACTGTTGTCAAAGAAGAAACCATCGTAGTAACGTCGTAATGTGCGTACGTCCCAATGCAAAGCGGGCGCCAAGTGCCTCCTATGAAAACCTTGGGTTACAGTGATAAAAAACCAATCAACGAATTGGTCGTCGACTTAAGTTATGTTGACGGCGGTATTGTCGTGAACACGAACAAGTGCTATGTAAAGGTGGTATTTGTACAGCAATACTATATTAAAAGCATGAAGCTCTCGGCACAATCCTTGTAGGATGCGTCATGCGTTCGTCTTCATTGAGCATCGTTGGAGGTGTTTGAATGCATATCTGACCTTTACTCGTGGTGGCTTGCCGATGTATCGGGCCAATGCTGTTATCCTCTCCTACAAGGCTGCTAACAGTTTGCTGACCTCAGGGAGATGGAAAGCTTAGTGAGTCACAGGTGCAGGGATCGATCCCATGTGTATATCGCAAAGCGCCTCCCACCACTGCGCCACACGCTCCCACTGTATTTTATTTTATATTTATATAAGAAACAATATAGCCAGTGCTTATGTAACAGGTTTATAAAATTTTCGCATACATACGATGACCCCTCATACAACTATCAAAAAATGGGCACGTCTTACTTTCTATTGAGTGAATGGAGTCGATTGGTGCAAAAGAACAACTTGTTTAAAGCACATCAAGCGTCCGTTAAGGCGTTCTTTTTAAACTGCGTTCTACAATGTTCTTATGATCACTGCATAAGACGCAAACGACCAGTTGCCGACTAAAGTAGACACTACTCTACGGAAACTAGTTGTGGCTAACTTGACTTCGATGAGAATTCTTTCGTGATCACATACAGTTTAATGGATTACATGCTCCAAGTATGTTTACCACTTTCACATAAACATTCTCGAAGAAGGAGTTCTTAAGAATTTTGAAACTTAACAACGTCTTCCAGGACTCGCCATCGTCTGAGGTGGATCTCGAACAAACACGAACAGAATACGAAAAGAAAGGAGAACAGAAATTGGTGAGCCTAATTTAGTTTTCTTATGAATTTAGGATGCGGAATAACCCGTGACTATTTAGAAGCATGGTTCGCAGCATTATATTTTTGAAAGGATTAGATTCACACCGTACAAACTCTAATTGAAAATCACGAATTAAGTGGAACACGACCACACTTTGAGTCTAAGTTTCAAGTGGGAATTCCCCTAGGATTATCCGAACTGGGAAGCTAAAAGAAAGTGTTCAGCGCAAGTGTAGCCTTTAAGGATATGAAATACATTTCGCTCCATTAAACATCGAGGCAGTGATTGAGCGCGCATTTGGCCTATACAATGATCTGACGGAAGCTACGGTATATCAACTCAGTGTTCTTACGCTCCTAAATGAGTTTTGCTCTAGTGGAGTATAATCTAGAGTAACGCGAAGATTGGTTGGTCTGTGTTTGAGATCGAACCAACGAAAAGCTTTTGTCCTGCTGAATACCTCTGACTAATGCAGCGGTACACAATCGGTGCTTGAAAAGCAAAGTGGAAGAGGTAGTGGCCTGTAGAACAAACTTCGCTTGTAATGTGGTGACATCTAAAACGTCTCTGCACAGTCTCAAACGTCCACTGCTCGCTTTTATTGGTAAAACACTTTCACACGATATTGCGCGACACAAGGGCTCTGGCGGATTCTATTCACCAACGAGATTTTAACCAATCAAGGAACCTCCTTAAAATCGCCATTCATCGCTCCCTCACCACCCTAGAGAAAGAACCGCCTGTTTCGGTCTGATCGTTTCGCTGGCTAGCTTTGTCACGTGCACCTCCGCTGTATCAGTTGAATTGGTCGCGCTATCAATCCTGCCGGCATCTCGCATGAAGGCGTTGCGAACCATCTCTTCAGACGCTGAATGGCTTTCCGTCCTGACTCTGTCGTACTGGTTGAGTGGAGTTGACTTGACGATGCGGCGCAGTCACCTGCCCATAGACCGGCATCTGTTGTAATTAAAAGTGGCAACCTGCCCGTGATTCCCGAACGATAACGACCGCAAAGGAAGCCATCTCATTATCTGCTGTTTTACACTCCTCGACTATGAATGATTCGAAGCAAACGTTTATTGAACCACAAGTTGACCAGTGTAAGGTGGGTCACTAAGCTCTTTTCTTTGAAATTGTCTTTAGCTCCCTTTATGGTTTCGGCTGTGGAGAGGTCTAAATCTGCTACAATTAAGAGAAATGGAATACGGTATGGAAAAGCTCCAATGATCGATTACTGATAAATAACGATGATTGAGTCCTGAGGTTTCCTATACAGACCTCTATACTTGCCATAACCACATAGGCAGTGCAAAAAAGCAATGAAAGGTGACCAGTGCATCAATGACGATGAATCCCGTCTTAAATGATGACATCATTTCACGAAACGTTCCGTATGATGTGAGAGTGTTGTCGATTTCGACTGTCAGTGGCTGCCTTAGTTGGGGCGCGTGCAGCTCTGTGATTAAAGGTGCCCTACAATAAACACATAGTCTGTGGTTCGGTCCTGCGGCTGGGCTCACGGAGCCTGCCGTCCCTCCGGTATCGGCAAATTGCTGTCAGACTCATACTTCTGGGATCGGTAGGCCATCGCGAGTCATTGCAAAGGCATTCTAGACATGCATTCAATCACCTCTAGTGATGCCTAGATGAGGTTGAATCCATGGCGCATCTCTCACAGACTGGTTAGTGCCGAAGGCCTTTATCTTTTACCCTATCTTAGTCATTAATTTATAGTGCCTTGAAATTCAGCGAACAAGTACTCACTGCTGAGACACCCAGTGACGGTGCATGAATCACTGGCGCCACTGGACTACTACCATTACACCCTATAGATTAAATTATGTCTTCCATATATCGCGCTTGGTTCTGTGAACACGTGCACCTTAAAAACCTTCGCTGACGGCCAGCCACATTACCTATTTCACTGACGACGCGACTGATTACGAACACCGCACCCACGATTTACGCGTTTCCAGAGATGGTTGTCACAGATTTGAAGGTTTTCCAGTGCTCATTCTTTTTCTGTTGGTCATCCTTTGTTCTGTTAGTTTTCGTTTTCCGTTATGCCCAGGCAGCTCTCGCTCAGTTTGAGGACAATCTTCCGTTTTCGTTCCACTTCCTGTCCTTCCATTTCAGTTCTCGGCCTTTCCATTTTTCAGTTACTTCCTACATTTTGCTCCCACGGTGGTTCGCTTACGCGCTGGTCACGTTTCTAATTTTGGTTTTTCATTCCGCCTTCTTTGGCTCCGTCTAGTTGTGTGCGTATTATCATGTGTGATGTTCTTATCAATGTAGACGAGGAATCATTTCTAGGTCAGTTGTCTAGTGTGCTTTTGTTCGTAATGGTTCTAAAAAGCTCGGTTATGTCCTTCCCATATCGATTGTCCTTGTGGCTGTCCCGAACCATCTTATTGAATTGACCTGAACCTCGTGTGTGACTGTCGTTTCAGCTGAACTCAGCCGAGGTTATTTGTTTCATGAAATTTGCAAATGACGTTCACATTATCTAACGTCTTTCTCAACATTTTTGGCAGCTTTTCCATGTCCATTAATCAGTGTTCGTGTGCTGATCCGGATTTAATCTTACAGCTTAGAAATCACTAGAGTGGTGGTAGTAGTACAATGTGGCGCGTGTGGCGCAGTGGTTGGAGTCGCCATGCAACACACATGGAATCGATTCTCGCGCCTCTAGACCACCAAGCATTCCATCCCTCCGGGTTTGGCAAATTGGTACCAGATTTGTCTGAGAGGGTAGCAGGAATGGCTCGATACATTAGTAAGCCACCGCGATTTATTGGAAAGGCCAGATATGCATTCATTCACCTCCAACGATGCTCAATGAAGTCGAATGCATGGCGCATCGCTCAGGGATTGATCAACGCTGAGAGCTTTATCCTTTTATTAGTCCAGTACTTCTCGAAATGTCTCACCATTTGGTCTACGCGTAATGCAGAAAACGGAATTTTCGAAAGGCCGGGTGCAATTTCGTGTATTGCGGTCAGAGTATCTATTTCTGTTCATAAACCGTTGGACAAAACCTGTTTGCTTACGTCGGTATTGGCGCAAACACCGTTTCGTAGTTCAAAACACTGATAACACAGGTATACTTTTAGCAAACTTATAAGGGGGACCCACCTTTAATGGTACCATCTAGTTTTGCCACTTACTTTGTTGTCTTTTTCGACAAGGGATCTCAAGAACTGTTCTAACAGCCAAATTTTAATTTCGGCCCACAATTCAGGAAAAGGAAGAGAAGAAGCTGATGAGCACGACGAGAGTGGTTTAGGGGGTTGAAAAAATACAGCATAAAGGTCGTGAACGTTACATAGGACCGGATTTTTGCAGGAAGACTATTTATGAATGATTCTTGATGCTTTGCCAGTAATCAAGATATGCAGCAAACCTCTTTGACACAATGTTAAGGTTGTATCGATTTTTGCGGTATATTCTTGAATGCGGATGTTCCTAACTTAACTGTCAACAGCTTCAAAAGATATAGACGAGAAAGGGATACGCAGATGCCATATGGTGCCAGAATGATGAAGAATTTATTGGTCATGATTCCTAAACTCCGGTTTATTTGCCCAGATGAGTGTCGTGGATTTCCAAATGCTAAAGGGTTATTGAAACTCATGGACAATGGCAGAATCATGGTCTTCAAATTTTTTGCAGTGCACACATACAAATGCGCACACAATAGCTATTACTCTAGAGTTGGCGAATTGGACGATTCTGTCGACACGAAGCTGATCGAATGTTTGCTGAACAAGCAAACATTTCTCTTCACTAGCATCGATAAAAAGGGCGCGTGTGGTGCAGTGGTCGGAGGCGACCTGCAAGGCACATGGAATCGATTCCCGCGCTCCAGGCTCACCAAGCTTTTCATCTCTTCAGGATCGGCAAATTGATACCGAATTTATCTAGTAGGATAGCAGCATTGGCTTAGTACATCGGTAGGCCACTGTGAGTCATTGTAAAGGCTAGATATGCATTTTGAGTCACCTCCAACGGTGCTTAATGAAGTTGGATGCATAGCGCATCCCTCAAGGATTGACCATCGCCGAGAGCTCTATCCTTTATCCTTTGGCATCGATAAACAAGCACTCCACTTGAAGAACGTACGAACCATGTGGTTGTCATTCAGGAAACTAGCAGGAAGGCACGTAATTGAAGGGAAGCTCACAGGAAGCTGCGTAGCGATAGAGAACAGCAGAACTTTTTTAACAGCTCACAGTGTTGTGAGGTTCCTAAGTCTTTACTTCGACTATTAATTGATTCACCTCATGTTTGAGCCATTAGCTCGTATTTATATTCTTTTCCGTAAACGGTCTGAACATTTCATTGTTTGAGGCTTTAACAATGTGCAACTTTGATTGATTGGAGAAAGCCATTTAGCGTGAAATATTCAGCATCAAAATACAATTGAAGAAAGATTGCTTCTGCAAAGTAAAGCGGTTTTGGTTGTGGAAGAACTGAAAATATTGAACCAAATTGGGTTTGCCGACAATGTTTATTGTAGGGACCACTTCCGATTCGCTATGAAATAGCAATGTTACAAAACACCCCGTAGAACCTATCGCTTATGGCACCAGGTCTTCGCGGACATTGTGGGCTTTATGTCCCATTATGGGATATCCTGTTGCTAATGTGTTGAAAAAAAGCATTGACTCCATAAGTGCGAAGAACTTGCAAAGCTAGAACTCTATAGTAAGGCTATGTTCAAAACAATATCTTGTTGTTTATTCCTGTTTAGCTTTTGTTTCGATGCTAACATACAAACTTGAGTGCTTCTCTTTCATTGGTATGGATTTTTTCATTGTTTTAGAAGTAAAGATGATTTCCTCATGCCTTTGTGTAGCGTCTAATGTGGCTCTTTCACAGCACTTTTTAAAGATGTTCTAAATCTAAATTCAGATTACTCATAAGAATCAACCCTATTATGAATATGGTAATTTACTTTTAGTTTGTACATGAGGCTAGCTAGGAATTTCGCTAGCTTCCTGTCCATTTTTTAAAACTCGTCATCTTGTACCAAAGAAATGCACTTTGGGAGGATCTAAGAGCTTGAATGGAAAGTTTCATTGTGTTTAGAACAGCTATAGGCTAAAAGCGATTCATAGAAACGTTTCTGGAAGAACCACTGGGTGACAGTTCATTGTCGTGCTTTCCGAAGTGTGTGGGATTCAGCTGAAACAGAGTAATCTCTTTCATTTGCACCACGGGGTAGCAGCCATTTCTTTTCTTTTTCTCTTGAACTTTCTAAAAGCCCAAAATCGCTGAAAATCGTGCAGACACGATTGATTGACTTTTATTGTGCTTATTATTCTTTTCAAATAACTAGTTTATTGGCTATATGTATTTTCCAAGTCGGCGAGTGCTCGATTTCTAGTCATGGCGAAGCAGGTACGGCGGAGAAATCACCAGCGGCACTTCTCCAGTCAGGATGTGATGGCTAATGAGCCAGACTTCTCCTTCTCGAATGCGGGTTCTCACGTGCCGTTGATATTCAATCCAGTGGATAAGAGTGATGACGAGGACAGTCTTTATTATAGAGACCCCGTTAGTTATAGAAATATAATTTTGCGCTATACGGTGATAATAAATGAGTATTGGTTATGATCTCCATAACTTCATGCTGTGGTTACTGTTTTTCAACCTTATCCTCTTAAAGCTTCTTGTAGTGAGTATTTCAGTCCGTAGATTCCACTGGAAACTGGTTCAGTCGTACACGCGATACACTTCGTGGGGATATCTCTTCTATATGTCTTCTACTATTCCTCTACTTATTGCAGGTAGTGATTTCTTTCTCGATGCATTGAGCTGCTTTTTAAATCTTACACATTGTAGGGGGTACCGCTTGGAATAATTGCTGCTATTCCCTTAGTATTACAAGGAAAGCATGTTTCTTACGGGCAACAAGCAGTGTTCTCCTTTGCTTACTGGCCGTTTAGGTACGTTGTCTTACTTCTTATATTCAGACTCCGTCTACAAGACAATTTTTTTCTTTCTTTTTCAGCTTGAAGCTCTTATGGGCACCTATCGTCGACTCAGTCTACTGGCGACGTATTGGTCGACGGAAATCGTGGATGGTTCCTTGTCAGTATCTCATTGGAATGTTTATGCTTCTCCTTTCGTTCAGGGTTTCATACATCATGGGAGATGGAACAGGTGAGTGGATACTGGTGCTTATTTTGATGTTTGATAAAGATCAAGATCTAGTTTGAATGCGTTGCATGAAGTATGAATGGATTGTATTAGGTTGTTCGAAAATCAATACATACTTCCACTTCTCATTCTTTAAGGTGGCATATCTTTGCTAATTATAAACTGTATTATTCGAAATCCTCTCTACGGTTTACCTCATCTTCGGTGGAGCTGTTTCTGGATATTAGGCTGCGATGTACAGCGTGGAATTAATCCACCAGCAAGGTAGCCCAAAGCTGAGAAGTTTGGGGTTTCTATTAGAAAGCCTAGCTAAGAGTAAACCAATACCAGGATCCATCAGGATGTCCTGGTATCAAACTACTAGTTGCATGGTGGAAAACCTTCCTCTGATCCACGACGACGGTGACTGCCTGTGGTGGTGGTGACCTGGGGCAAACTTTGGCCTGGCTGACCTCAGGACTCCAGGGAACCACAATGGCTAGCTCCGGCAAAACTCTAGAAAAATGGAAATTTTGCTGTGCCCGCACAACTAGTGAAGACGGGGCATCTAAGTATCAAAGTAAGTAAGTATGAATTGATATAGAAACCTTTAGAATCTATAGATTTCTATCTGCAAAAATTAAATCTTTTCATGCGTTTTGCCTGAAACTCGAATTGTGGAGGCGATGAAATCGGGAAAGCAGTTTCGGGATCGGCTTGATTTCTAAAACGTTTCTCGCACAAAAAAGTTGTTAAGGTCGTTGGAGAAGTGGTAGTTCGTGGGCAAGTGGACATGCAAGTGTGATGGATAACGCATAGTTTCGTAGTCCTATGCGTTCAACTTTTACAACGTCGGTTGTGGGAAATGTGGGCGCACCTCGATACTATAACGTGTTGCTAATTTGTGTAGCATCCATTGGTCACGGTTATTCGGCTTTCAAATTTTTAGATGCTCCGAAACAGTAGACATACTTATATCGGGTTCTTTTGTAAATTCTGGAGAACTTTTATTGTAGTTGCTTACACCAAAGCCTTCAATTTATCTCCGACAATAGCAGAAGGGCGTCCTTGATCTCTCTTATCGTCAAGGTTGAATTCTCCACGACGAAATTTTCCCAACCAACGTTGCACCGGTTAATTGTTAAGACTGTTTTGCCCCTCGACCTTAGCTTAACCCGTTTGCACTGCATCACATATGAGTTTGCTTTAGTAAAAGTAAATTTCTCGAAGTTGCTATCTATCTATCGATGCACCACTACAAGTCGTTGTAAAAGGCAAACCTGCACTCATTCACTTCTACGATAGTTAACCCATAACCCCCGGCACTATTTTGCTGGCCCAATCGAATGTGGGGCAATTTTGGGCTGCGGATCTCATGGTTTTTTGACAATAAAAAACGGTTTTTCGATAACTAAAATTCTTTGGGGGTCTGAGCATAACAGAACTGTAGGAGTGATTCTACAGTATAGCTGTTATTATCATTCGCGACGACCGATTAGTAACATTCTATGAGTATGTATGAAATAGTGTTACTATTTACTGTTTGTTGCTGTGGTCCATTATGCAAGCACATTTCAGTCAGGACCTCGAACAATCTCTCACTCATTTAAAGTCTGTTTTGGTGTTTTGCATATCAGCACATTCTGTACAGTGACCATAGCAATTAAAATTAGGTAATAATTAGTTGTTATTCTCATTAGCGACCGATGAAATTTTTCGATAGAACTTTTTTTTTGTAAATCATTAGGTGTACAGAATGGTCTTTCTTGGTCTCACCTTTCCTACTTCGATCTTCTTTTGATTCAGTGGACTGTATCTGCGGTAAAAAAAAAAATCTCTGGAATCCACCAAGCGGAATGTGGAGGCTATAGTGTCCTTACGATCGTTTGGCATAAACCGCTCTAAAAATTAACTATGGTTGGGGAACGAATGCGCTGTTGTTCTTTCCGGAGAGTTCACTACCACACCATGCGGGTCCTTCGTTTTGCCTACCACTCGGTTAGTTCTATCGATCAGTGCCGTCGGCAATCACCCGTCAACGGGATTGATCTGGGAAGCCCACATCGACGTGGAACGCAGCTAAACTGAGGCTGTAGATGGAATCACAGTGTTTACTTTTTATTTTTTGTCTACTACAGTCCTTACGTATTACGTGAAATACAACCACAGCGATGCTGAGATATTTGCGAAACTCTGGACCGCAGGTGTCTGCAGTGAGGAACGAACGCGCTATTACCCTATTTTCTTGTTAATATTCCCACTTTTTATAGCCTAGCTATCTTTGCGTTTTGTCGTCTTAATATAGCTTTTTCCATGGGGAATTAATAAAAGGATAAAGTATGAAGCTTTCGGCATTGATCAATCCCTTAGGAATCCTTCGACTTCATTAATCATCGTTAAACGTGATTGAATGCATATTTGGCCTTTACAATGGCTCGCGGTGGCCTACCGTTGTATCCAGTTAGTGCTGCTATCTTCTCAGACATGTCTGGTAGCAATTTGACGACTCCGAAAAGATGGAAGCCTTGGTGAGCCGTTGCCGCGGAGATCGATCTCATGTGTATGGCAGGGCACCTCTGACCACTGCGCTACACGCGCCCTATGGAGAATTAATGTCAATGTAAATCTGGAACACAACACTCAGTCAGGAATTCTTTGTAGTAGTGTACCTGTATTCTTTTAGAATCCGGCCCTAACGTTTTCGTCCTCATGCTGTTGTTTTTACCATTAAATTTTCTCGCTGCAACTCAGGATATTGCTGTGGATGGTTGGGCTTTAACCATTCTATCAAGGTATCAACTCTTGTGTTACTTCTTCTGTGTAAACCTTATTGTTTGTATGTATATTGATTTATTCAAGGACGAAAGTAATAGTCTCACATCGTGAACCTCTCATTATAGGAAAAATGTCGGTTATGCATCAACTTGCAATGCCGTTGGTCAAACAACGGGATACTTTCTAGGAAACGTAGTATTTTTGTCATTGGAATCGGCTGATTTTGCGAACACATTTCTTCGGTCAACTGATAATCAAAAGCCTTATGGTATAGTTGACTTATCAGGTTTGTAACTCATTTGATGCTATCATGTATCTCTGCCGGCTTATAAATTTGTGGAAAGTGTTATCTGTATGTACATCCTTTTTCTACATTTAACTATTAGGTGTTTTTGAATGATTCTTTACAGGATTCCTTTTCTTCTGGGGTTGGGTCTTCATTGTGTCCACTACACTGGTTTTGATTTTCAAGAAGGAGGTAGATAAATCTGTAGAAATTTCATCGTGAGTTGTTTATGTTTGTGCTTTTCATTTCTTAAGCTTGGCTCCTTTCAATGAACACTTTTTAGAGGAAACAGCATCGGTGTTGAGAACGATCTCGAGCTCGGTATATTAGAGACTTACAGTGTCCTCTGGAAAATACTCAAACTGAAACCCATGGTTTACATGCTTATTATTTTGCTTACTGGAAAGGTGCGGGGGAATTAGAACTAGGATCCGCAGACATATTTAACCATAAGAATAAGCCTGTTGTAGATTGCCTTCGCAGCTACAGATGGAATTACTGGCTTGAAGCTCATTGAAATCGGTATACCGAAAGACAGGCTTGCGAGTATTGGACTGTTCTTGACTCCGTTACAAGTGCGCCTCTTACTGTATTTGATTGTAGTAAGCATTATTTGATATATCTTCGTCTGTTCGTTTTCAGATTATGCTGCCATGGGTGATTGGCAAATGGACCGCTGGGCCGCGACCTCTCAACATTTTCTTGATGGCATATCCTTATCGGTAAATGTAACATTCGTTAGTTTTGGCGTTGCAGTGTTTTCTGTTGTTCGTATATTACTTCATTCTTTTGTAGATTGTTTGTGGGAGGGATCTTCGCTGCCCTTGTCTACTTCACACCATCATTTAAACTTGATTCGGGTAGATTTGGTAAGACTGTATACGTTGTGTGGATTTTGGCGTATCTCTTCCACCAAGTAGGTCCTTTGGATATCTTTTCATATATTTCTGTTTACTAGTCAAGTAGTTGGTCAATTTTTAAAACTTTGCCATTTGAAAATTCTATGCCATAGAAAGTTTTTATCTACGAAATAATTATGTAGTTTTGCAAGTGTTCTTGATTTTATTTAATCACTTAACAAGATTTCGTGTTCTCATTAAGGAGTCTTGAAGTAACTACGACTTGAGAATTTTTTTTTGTTATAGTTTAAGAGAGCTTCCTTTTAAGGTGGCTTCTTATTGTATGTTTGTTTCGATGATGGCATTCAATGCGCAAGTGTCCGATCCTCGAATCGGAGGTACCTATATGACAATGCTGAACACGCTGAGCAATCTTGGTGGTAATTGGCCTGTGACTCTCATTCTATCGATAACCGATTGGTTTACATTTAAAGACTGCGTTGTCAAAGGGACAAAACAGTAAGTCGTGCTTTAACAAGTTACTTTGTTTCATTTCCTGTTGTTGTTGAATTAGTGTGACATTCCATTAAGACGGGGGTGTGACAGGTTTTTTTTACCAACACTGAGCACATGAAGTGGGTGTCGAATTTAAATCGAATCAAACATAGTTTCGATATTTAGTCTTCTTCTCCTGTCCATATACTAATTAATGTACTTGCATTCTGCACTACATTGCCTGCTTTAGGCAGTGTTATTTGTTTCAATAAGGCAAAATTTTCGGTTTTCGAAACTGACAACTCTTCCGACGTCGTTTGGGCATTTCCCCATCGGATTTTTGTCCAGATTCCTAAAATGTAATCGGTTAGCAAGTGCTGTTGCATCGAGTTAGGTCAGACGAAGTTTCACATCACCATCTTTTAAGTTTTCGAGTGGTGACGTGTGATTTGATGTCTTCCCGTAGAGATTGCGATCTTGGTCATTCTTGTTTGCTATAGTGATTTCGTGACGGTTTAGGAGGTTGTAGTGAGACATCGTGATTTCGATTGCTACTTCGACTTAACTGGATTAAATGCTGATTTGTGCTCCTCCGACTATTCTCGTTGACGGATGGTTACTAATGCTACCTTTATATTTAAAAACTAGGTGAGAGAAAGACATTGCATCTGTCTTGGCTGATGCGGTAGATAACGCATGATCCCACGGAAAGGGCAGTCGTGAGTTCGGTGCGCAACTGAGGTTCCGAGTTTTTCTCATATATCACCAACCTTGTGATTTTTAAGGTTATTTCTGATCTTCTGGTGCAGATTTGATCTTAGAAAGTGTTGCAGCAGTTCGCCGATATCTATCCATTCGGCCAACTATCGTCGCTTTTGAAAAGAATCCATTTTACTCGTATGTCATAAAGTAATCATGAAGAGTTGGATCGTTTCGATTGCGATGAAATCAAAAAGGATTTAACAGCTACGATTTTCTTGCTTTTCCTTCATTTTCTCGCCGGTTGTCATTGGATTGATTGGAGTTTGCTGTTATATTTTGTAAATGAGGTCAAAGGCAGTTCTTCCCTGTACATTTCGGTAAAATTTGATTTTTGAACATGTCAGCTCCACTTAAAACCGACATGAAACAAAGTTTTTTTTCCAGTACGACAGCTGTTTGAACCGCTAGCAACTGACATTCTTGAATTTTGACTAAATCGTGTTCACAGAGGGTCAGCCTAAATGTTCATTTGTTGAATCGTCAACCAAAATTGCTACAAAAGTTCTAGATTAGGGCAGAGATCTTTTTGTCATTGTTTCGCATCTGATGTACTGGTATCATGTTATTCAGTTTTTCACATAACTGGTATATTTACCAATGATCTTGAGGTTATATTCTGGTCTCCAAGTCTAACCTTTATGAGACGTACAGTTCATAGTAATTGCATAACACTGACATGAAGTGCAGTAGTGGCGTTAGACAGTGATCTCGTTAATTTTCATTAACTTGACATTTAGGAAGGTCTTGCTTTGTCCATAGTTGCCATGTTCAGTCTACTTCCAATCCTGACAGTGTTGAAATATATGTACCGAAGCAATGATACATTTGACGCAACCTTACTTGTTTGAGAATCCGAGCTTTGCATTTGGTGATCTTGCCAGTTTTCAAATGTAGGTTCATCAAAAGCATTACCGTTGCATGATATACTAGTCGATTTAAACTTTTAATTTTTACACTTGGCCAAGCTCATTGAATTAGAATAAGTAGCACAGATCTTTGCATGGCTTTCTATTAGGTTGGAGTTTTTGAATTTATAAGGCAGGAAGTACTTTACGTGGAACGTTCATGGCTTCAAGGTGAATAATCACCACCTATTAAAGTCTATTTTGTAATAGGTGAGAATCTGATTGAAGATATATGCAAGTACTGCACTACAGTGGAAAATGGTTTGGAAACAGCCCTTAACACTAACGCGACGACTTCACCTCTACAGTAGCCATACGGGTCGAGAATAATGGCTGTTCTCAACTTTAAATAAACATCTCACCTCGTTGTGACTTCTATTGAGTGCAGTAGAATTATTAAAGTACACAGGTTCTTCCCTGCGGGATAAAAGTTTTATTGTTCTTCCATGAAAGGAAGTGGTCAAACGGATTTTCGTTTAGCAAGACGCGAACGATGGTGCATTGAAATGTATCGTTCATGTTTGCAGCTGTAGTTGTTGCGTTAGAAGCCTTAATACTTTCAAATTTAATCTTCAATTTTGTAAAAATTCCAATTCTAAACATGTTTGACAGCGAAAGAACACTTTATAAAAATTGTCTGTACGATTAGTGCGATAAAAGCAGTTTTTCCATGAATCCTTAAAGTCCTGAATTCCTGAATGCATTGTTAACCCGGGCAGCTTTTTTATCCTGTTTTATTCGGCACTTATGCTACGTTTAATGTGTACTTCTGGAATAGAACTATTCTAGTATGTAAGACATAAGTCTCTCATTAATTAATCTGAGTGCCAAGTGGTGCAACCTAAATTTGTTGAAGTGGCAAATGTTAGCGTTCCATGTACAACGGCTTCAGTAGAAGACCAGCAGTCAAACTCACCTAGTCTATCATGCATGAGTGCGTAGATGTCGAAAGTACATACTGTTTTTACACCTTTTGCGTTCAGATACTTGTTGAGACCTTCACGGATTTCTTGATTCAAAGTTTCACGCATTTGCGGTGGTAGTTTTTAAGCAACTGCTGGTAATTTTTCTAGAGCTGGATTATTTGCGATTATACAGTTATACTTCGTCACATGCAGGAGTTCACTATACGACTCCAGTGGCAGTTTTTAGACCGGTTTAGTATATAACGAACGCGCGACATTTAGCGGCCTTGCCTATTGGACTACGTCGAATTTTCAGCCTTTATGCACTTGCTGGTTTTTTGCTAGTAAACGATACCTTTCTGGATAAGTAGAGGACTTGATACTTGAATGGTTGTGTACATGGCAGAATTCTAGAAGAGACTTTGATGTATCGTCCCATGAGCATGAGTAAGTAGTATGTATGTTGTTGTTTACTACATGTTACTTTGGTCCACAGTGCAAACACAAGAACCAAGATTCAGCATAGCAGTTACCAGTGAAATAACAGTTCCCAAGACCGACTTTCTGTTAACCTCGGCTTTGATTGATAATTCGATGTTTTATTTCAATAAACAAACACGAGGTTGTTATTATAGAATTTATTGGGATACAATAGCTGACGTTTCGGCGGTTTCGCTTTCTTCAAAGCCCGGAAATGTCAAATTGAGATGCGATCTACAAAGGCAAACACTTTCATGAACCGCGAAGAGGAGTGTCTTGTCATCACGCGTGACCTGGCGCCATACCTCAGGCTAATCCAATGATCTGACACACACAGTCCTCGCCTATGTAGTACTCTGTGCGGCTGCTATCCACCAACTAAATGGGATACTTACAACAAATAAACGGTAGATGTTTAAATGAAGCTGTTTCTTATGCGAATACAAATGTATTTGTTAAGTTTTATCTACTGGGGTTATGAAAGTGTTTGACTGAGTAGATCGCATCTCAATTTGACCTTTCCCGGCTCTGAAGAAGGCGAAACCACCGAAACGTCAGCTGTTGCATCCCAATAAATTCCATAATAACAACCTCATGTCTGCTTATTGAAATAAAACATCGAAATAACAGTTGATTGCTGTGAATTTACCTGACACTATATGCTCTTTCCAAAGAACGCTTTTTCTTATTTATCAAGTGCAGAGTTGAGTTCTTCGGTGCTGACGCCCGCCACATATTTGTTAGATAATCTATCAGGTACTAAATGGGATACTTACAACAAATAAACGGTAGATGTTTAAATGAAGCTGTTTCTTATGCGAATACAAATGTATTTGTTAAGTTTTATCTACTGGGGTTATGAAAGTGTTTGACTGAGTAGATCGCATCTCAATTTGACCTTTCCCGGCTCTGAAGAAGGCGAAACCACCGAAACGTCAGCTGTTGCATCCCAATAAATTCCATAATAACAACCTCATGTCTGCTTATTGAAATAAAACATCGAAATAACAGTTGATTGCTGTGAATTTACCTGACACTATATGCTCTTTCCAAAGAACGCTTTTTCTTATTTATCAAGTGCAGAGTTGAGTTCTTCGGTGCTGACGCCCGCCACATATTTGTTAGATAATCTATCAGGTGGTTGCACAAGTTATAAGAAAGGGGGTTTCTTGAGCCAAAACACATCATGAGGAAGAGAATGACCTATATAGAGGTTATACTGTGCGCTCAGGGTGCTATGTGTGGTGATATACGTCCATTTCGACTATTGTATTTTAAAATTAAAATGTCCATAAAAAATTGGAAAATGACGAGATGTAATGACGCTACATTTGAAATCGAGACTGGACGGACGCAAATATCAACGATCTATTTGGGACATCAACACATTTTTCTGGGCAGCATTCCGCTCATTGAATAGTTTCGCTGTTCAAAATGCGAAACTCCGTTAAAAGCTACGTTTTATAAGCTCCATAAAGCTTGGATTTGATCGTATTAGAATATGGGAAGGTCTACTTACAACGGGTGGTCACTTTTATCTTTCTATCTATATATCTTAGAAAAGAATTGAACATCTTTCTTCAAAATTGAAGCGCTAGATATTTTTTGGAAGTAGGCGGGTTGAAGTCAATGAACACTGGTGCAACTGCGTTAATAACTCTACGATTTCCTCGGTATCTTTACTAGTTGGTATGTAACAGAAGTGGAATTGGTTGCTTTTAAAGTGTTCTCCTAAGTTTTGCGTTTGATGTTTGCACCATTCTTGCTAAATCCTTCAGTCGAAGTAGTTTGTCGTTAAAACATTCACAAAAAATTGGCAGAACGAAGCGTCAACTAGCTATGGGAACTGAAAGCTGCTACATCAAATCCCAACTGTATATTGGCTTTCGTGTTATGACTTTTCTATTCCATGATTTCTTATGTAGAAAGAAGTGATAGACAGAATTGGATAAATATCTAATCTGATTGAACGGTTGCTGGAAGAAATAATGGTGCTGAGTGATGGTCGTTTATAATTGAGCAGATTGTTCTTTCCATTGTAAACACAGTAAATAAATTTATTTATTACATTTATTGCATGACCTGTCATTGCATTTACTGTGCGAATCCCAGCACTTTCATTCGATTTCATTTTCCTCGTATTCATCCGCCACAAATGGCTTCGAACGTTTCGCGTGTTGCTTGGAATGCTGCTTGAAGGTTTCATCTTCTTCGTGAATGTCATAGAATGCTGGTGACGTCAATTTCTCTTGTAGCACTGGGCATAGCCGAGCAAAGAGGTTCCGACATGAGATGGAAGAGAGTGTTGGGGAGAGGGTCGGACCAGCACCTTGCTTCTCGATTCACCACATTAATAACCACTTTGCTGCTCCCTCGTCTTTCAGAGTAAATATAACACTTCATACATCATTATCATCGCAGGCGTTTTGGAAAATCTAGGTACACTTTTAAAAAAACTGTATATGACGTGAGACAGATAGGTGACCAGTAAGCATATAAACTGCCAGTGTTTTGTGAAACACTGGGGAGTAGCGATGTGACTTCTGCGCCGTGTGTGTAAAATTTTTAACGTTTACTTGTTTCAGGGCTCTCTATGCGTGCAACACGAAAGATCTCTTGGATAAATGTACAGCTGCAGGTGATGTGTGTGAGGTTGTCATTGACGGCTACTACATTTCCGTTGCTATGTGTTCTATCATTGGTCTGCTATGGTAAGTGCCTATGAAGTTGCATTTTTCTCTTTCCTTTTTTCATGTAGGGCTGTTTGTGCTGACTTCTGGGAAACTGTTTAGATACAATTGGGGTTTTTCAAGCACAGTGAATAAAGATAAGAGAACTGAGCGCTTTATATTTTAGGTATAAACTGCTATTTAATAAGATTAAATATCTTCAAAAGATTCCTCGAAAGGACTGGAGTATCATCAAGAAGTGAGATTCTCTGCTTGTTGTTTTCTTCGACCACACTCTCATTCCATGTATAATGTTGGTATCTTTCTGTTTCTAATTCTGTTCTTTGTAAGCTTTTGTTAATGACCGAGATAACATTTCAGCACAATAGGATGTGTTTGTTTTGGATTTTACATTAATTTTAGGCCTTGGGGTTCTCATTGGTTGTTCTCTTATTATTTATTACGCTGAGGCCTAAATAGTAAATACTTTAAGGTACGGTACATTGTAATGCAATCTCCCAGTGATTTTACAAGATTGTGATTTGTTTGTTAAATATTCTTTTATTCGTACATCCCATTCCAAACTTTCGTCTTTTCCGAAATAAGTCGTTATTTGTTTTCTATTATATTTCCACAGAAATCTTTCGATCCCGTTCTTATGTACAGTCGATCAGATTTTCCCTTCGTTTCGGTTCGATTGTGCTTTTTGGGCCCGACTTATATCATTCTATCTGCGATCCACATTTCTTTTCCATTACAGAATTCATTAACCGTTATATGATGTTTCCGACATGTAATAAGTTAGAATATTTATCTATACACAGAGATCGAAGGTATTGGTGTGCCAGAATTGTGATAGTAATGTACAACAAGGAAAGATTTTAATTAGACGACTAGTCATTACATGTCGACTAGAATGGTTGTGGACATCTTAAGAGTTGTGTTGGGTGTACGGGGTCGTTTGGAGGACACCTCATGTTGAAGTGCACGATTCCCTCTTCGTCCTATATAAATGCTAGATATTAATGCTTTAGCGACGGAGCAGGTTTTTAGACAGCTGCTGTTATTTTCTCAATAATATTGTTACTAATCTGAGAACTTGAAGGACATATAGAAAAGATCCATAACTCCCACTCTAATAGTATGGGTTTTTTACAGAGTGCCATTTTAAGGCTAAATTGTTTTAAAATTCAATCCAGCAAAAGCCGAAAACCAACTTTGTATCCTTGAAGTTTGAAACGCAAACTAAGCAGTCCCAAAAGCGCAATGGGGATATCCTTGTATCTAGTTCTACAAAGTTCCTACTGGTGAGCCGCCTCGCTGTCCGAAACACAAGATTTAGCAAAAATAGTAAGTCAGAGTGAACTCCGAGAGGCAAAGTTGAACGTTTTTTGCATAGATTTCGGGGGTGTGATGATTTCTATTCAAACTAATATCGGGTCAACATGGACTAGGAGTCATATGATTACTTGGAGTCAAGAGATGCTGTGCTTTCGGGTACGTAAGCGTTAGTGACAATGTTTTCGCGTGAAAACGAAAAACAATATCGGTAGAAATATAACTTTAATAATACTGAGATATTTGCAAAACTCCGGACCGCAGGTGCTTCCGGTGGAGAATGAACGCGCTATTGTCGTTTCCAGGGAGCAACGCGTTCACCACCACGCCATGTAGGTCCTTCGCTTTGCCTGTCTCTCAGCTAGTTCTATCGATCTTTTGCCATCAGCAATCACTCGTCGGTGGGATTGCGGTTGTATTTCGCTTAGTACCCTGTCATGAAAATTGACAGGGTTAGCTGCTGATTTGGGCTTCCCAGATCAATCTCGCTGAAGGGTGATTGCTGATGGCAAAAGATCGATAGAACTAGCTGAGAGATAGGCGAAACGAAGGACCCGCGTGGTGTGGTGGTGATCGCGTTACTCCCCGGAAAAGACAATAGCGCGTTCGTTTCCCACCGCAAGCACCGGCGGTCCGGAGTTTTGCAAATATCTCAGCATCATTAAAGTTATATTTCGCAATACATAACCATTAATGCCATTAAAAAAGAGTAGGCAGTAAATAATAAGTTAAAATTGAGAATATCGGCAGGTTTCGATCCTGTTTGGATAAGCATCTGATGGGTACTCATTACGTCCATGCGACCCTTTTTTTGATCGGTTACCCAGTCTATGTATTCAGGTATTTGTGACACCGAAGCGTAGAATTCAACAAAAGAAGGCGTCTCGACTACTGAAGGGACCCAAATTATTCACCACACGTAGTAGTTACTAAGCAATTTTTGCTTCAACGTTTTCTGTGAAATTGGATAGAGTGTTTTGTACCACGTATGCCCATCCTATTTATTTCATAGGTATTCTATTCATGGCAGCAAATCTTCGATAAATGGTGATTATGCTGGGCCCGCACAAGCAGTGAAGACGGGCCGTTCAAGTGTCAAGTGTAACTCATAGTATTGATAATTAGGATCAGAACAACTGATAGTGGAAAATTTCAAGGAAATTGTCTTTAAAAATTTCTCAGCAATAGAGCCATTAATGGCTTGAAGACGATTATATTATTTATAGAACGCAAGATTTGTACTTGATTTAATACATAGATGAGCATGGGTAGTTCAGTAGCCTTAATCCTTGGATTTCATGATGAGAAAAGGTGTTAAATACTAGTAGAAATGTGAAGGATGTGGTTTCGCTTGAAAGCTCGCAATGAACTGACAGAACTCACATCATTGTCCAATTTCCAAATTCCATGCTTACGATGACAAACGAATGGAATCACTGTGGATAACGAATCGGTTGATACCGAGGTGTTTTTGCAGATTCCCACCATGACAAGGTCTTCCTAAAAGCTCAATCGTGTTTTCTTAGTCATAGAAAACCGATCCAAAGAGTTCATATTACCTTTAGATGAACTCGAACAATTTTGTAGAGATTTTGCTCGACGCATTCCGAGCGGCATTCTGAATGGATAGCAAGTTACGTGTGCATTCCAACTAGTGCATTGTTTACCGCCATGCTGCGTGTCTGGCGATGAACAGCAAGTGTTCATCACGCGTCATGGTCTCTCAAGCTGAGAAGTATGACATTTTCGATCAGAAAATCTTATTCGCTTTGGCACAAGTTACTCGACTAGTGGGATTACACGTGGACAGATTTATTTCAAAAGGCTGATTCTAAAGAAAGGAGTAAGCAAACAAAAGTATCTGTTGTGTCCATCTATAATTGAGCAAAGACAGTTCCTGTGATAAATCCTACAATTTTATGTATTCCACGTAACAGCTAATATTTATGAAGTGCTGCACTTAGTCCTAGGCAGTGCTCTCAGGAAAAATTTTTCCTACTTTCTCTTTTTCGGCATTATAAATGGGTGTGTAGAGCGAGCAGTGAAGCATTATGATTGTCAAATATTGGCACACCCTTCTTCTGTTGAGCCCCCATTATACTAAGCCTGTGGTTGCCAATATCGAATCGTTTTTTATTCCGTTTTACTCTATGTTTTCAAACATAGCTATTATACTTTTGGAACTTGTCATAAATGTGCGATCTCTGGTACTGGTAAATAGAAAACTAGCTGAGAGAAAGGCGAAACGAAGGACCCGCACGGTGTGGTGGTCAGCGCGTTAGGCTCCGGAAAGAACAATAATGTATTCTCTCCCCACCGCACACACCTTTGGCCAGGAGTTTTGCAAATATCTCAGCACCATTGTAGTTATGTGATCTCTCTTCTTTATAGGTTTTATCGCACCGTACTTGATGAAGAATCCACGATATCTCTTATGCTGAACAGAATTTGGCGCCTACCTCCAACGGCTCCACTTTCAACAAAAGTGAATGAGAAAAAGAGCAAGATGAAAAGAATAATCATCGTCGACTCTAGTATGAATAGGCAAATTCTCTGAAGTAGTGAGGTGACGTGTTGGCGCGTAATTTCAAGATACGCTACTCCATGGCCACGCCTACAAAGTTGTAATGAGCTAAGACTACAAGTTCGGTCAACAAGTGCGACGCTAAACCTCTTGACCATCACGCTAACCGGAGAGTTACACTATAAACTATGAGAACGAGCCACATGAACGTTGGTGTAAAGGTTTTTTAATTTCTTTTCTTTCTTCCTGCTTTTGTGGCTCAGAAATAAATCCGTAGCCTTTTACATTCATTAACGATGTGTTCTCGAAACTAGCTTTTTTCCAAAATACTGCGAATCTGCTCCAAGCGATTTGTCCAGGACTTAAACTGGTGACGGGTTTTCCAATTTGAGAATGCATTTCATTTCGTTTTCACGCGTCTTTATTGCCCATAAAACCCTTGCATTCACTATGGAAATATCTTCTCCAATTTTAATGCAATCTCATAATCGACGAAGGTATTTTTTCGCGCTGACAATATCGCTTGCAAACTGGAGCAGAAGCTTGCGAATTTTATGAACTAGAGAGGATATCTCATTGGTTTTCATACTAACATGATTCGTTTGGCTTCAATCATCGCTCATCCATTCGATGTTTTGATGAACAGGTCCTGTTCTAGTTCAGTGAACTTGAATCTTCGCACTTGGCATGATTGCAAGGGAGACCTTCGTCTTCCTGATTTCGCTTGGTGGGAAATCAAAAAAAGAAGCTGCCTATGTCATGGCACAAACATTCTCCATCGTGTAGAAAAGACCTCTGATTGCAGCACTTATCTGAATATTGCTATAATTGTTGTTCGTTGCATAACGGTTGATGTCTCGAAGCCAACACCAAACTTGGAAAACAACATCATGGTTATTGCATTTGTTCTAGTTATTGTGTTCGTTTATAAGGTACGAATTTATTAGAAGGAACTCTACTGCTTTATACTCTCTTAATATGCAGCGGATAAAAAAGCGCGTGTGGCGCGGTGGTGGGTGGCGCTCTGCAATACACATGGGATGATCGATCCCTGCACCCATGGCCCATCAAATCTTCCAAGCCTCCAGGGTCGGAAAATTGGAACCATACTTGTCTTGGAGGATACCGGCACTGCGTCGATACATCGGTAGGCTACCATGAGTAATTGTAAAGGCCAGATACGCATTCAATAACCTCCAATGATGCCTAATGAAGTCGAATGCATGGCTCATCCACCAATGCCGAGATCTTCATTCTTTTTTAGTATTCAGCGAAGATGTCGATTTTAGTGAGTTATCCGCCTATTCTAGCCGATTTGGACTTTAAATTCACGTTTCTTATAGTTACTTCTATCAGATGAAGAGGAAATTTTCCAGTGGACTATCTGTTAGTATTCAAAACCAGGTGTAGTAATTCAAGATTCCATGTTTTTCTTCAATAAGCAGACGCGAGGTTGTTATTATAAAATTTATTAGGATGCAATAGTTGACGTTTCGGCGGTTTCGCCTTCTTCAGAGCCTGGAAAGGTCAAAGGTGAGATGCGATCTACTCAGCCAAACGCAATTCTAGACTCGTTCATCATACTATCTCACACAGATGATTGTTGCCTACATGACCCCTCTTCAAGAGCACATGCTCTCATGTTTTACATTCCCTATCCAGTTGTTTGAATAGTGGGCGTGATTAATGTACTTTATTTCATTGATAAGCTAACATGAGGCTGTTAGCAAGTATTTCTTCACCGTCGTAGACGCCACGCCACGTCACGTCTCAGGTCACGGTAACAACTGTGACCATCGACTCGGATTACCGGCTCTGATGAAGGCGAAGACGATGGAACGTTAACCGATATGAGGTAACAACCTCGTGTAAAGTTATCAATGAAATAAGGCAGATTGGTCATTTATAATAATGTTGAATGGAAGTCGGTTTACAATGACAGTACGAGTGATTTTTTTTCGAAAGGAGATACTTCAAAGCAATCAGCTGTCTTTTCGATACGGTCATTAATCTATACGAAACCAGTTTTTCTAAACAGATAGTGTATAAAACATGACGTGAACGTTTTTCCTATCACACCTTCAGAATTTTTTCGGCGAATTGAACCACGATGGTCAAGGTCGTGATCACTCATGTAACTACAGCCTCCATAAGAGTTCTGTACTTGCTGAACAAACTTATTTAGAAAGTATAGGACCAACCGGTCTGTCAGATGACTCTTAATGTAATGATCAAACATTGGTGTCATCGTCCAGCAACGATGTTTTCCATCCTCTATTGAATGTCCGATCATCAAGGACTTTCAAATATTTCCATTTCATCAATACAAAATGCGATTTTTTCCCTTCCCAAACTCCTCCACCAAACCGTTAGAACTCATGAAAGTAATGTTCAGATTGTTCTAAATTGTTAAGCTTACACGAGGATGATAACTTTTATTCGGCTAACGTTTCGACGTCTTTGTCTTCATCATAGGCGATGATCTGAGCCAATAGGCCAAACGTTGTTCCCCTTCTCGACGTGGCGTCTTCGTAATCTCACCGAGATGAATCTTCTCGTCTGTGGAACACCGCACGAATGAGGCATGCTCACCCGACAGTGATAAAGTCCGGACTGTCTATTGTACTCCGTGACAGAGATCGAACATCGGAATAAAATAATCATTCTCATTCATTTTTTTTTCTTGCATTTCTCAAGCAGGACATCCATCCAAATAGTCTTTGGAAGAGTAAGACAACAGCTAGAGTACTTCCAAGAATACTTTGCATTTCGATAGAGAACGAATGGCAGCCTAATTCATTTTCACTTGCTTCTAATGTCTTATTATCGGATCTGGGAACGCTCCAGCTCGGCCACCAACTTTTCATCCACTAAGGTTGTCCAGTTTGCAGGTGACTTTCCATTTTGCAAGTAGCTTATAATCCCAAGATCTACCATTCTCCTTCATCAACGATATAAGGAGTGCTACTCGCAAGTAATTTTTGCTCAAATCCTGGCCTTCACCACATGGTTTCGACAGCCTTTGTGGATCCTATCGATTTTTGATGTTTTTTTTTTTAAATTTGCATTGCAATTCGAATTTCTCCAGCATAGCAGCGATTTCGGTGACGGCGGCAAATCCTGTGTTCAGGCTACAAAAAGCTAATTTGATGTTCGGAAGGTGTTTGACAACCTATAAAAAAATCGATTGGCTAACAGGTAAGTAATGTATGTCGTCACACGACAGTTTCGTAAAAGGTTGTACCCGACGAATCGATACTACGCCTTTTCCGAGAGGCTTGGGTACGACAGACACTAACGACGTGGAGCGGAAACGAATCCAACCAGTTCCGTGTTGGCAGGCATAGACACACCACTGTGGTCCATGGCAGCGTGTTTAGTGAAGTCAACGACACAAATCAGCGTCAAGGTAACGGCTAATCTTTCAAGGCTAACAAAAATGCTGGCCTTGTCGAAGATATAGCCAATAGTTTTGTATGAACTAATCATATATTGTTCGTTCAATACGGCGAAGGAAAACGTATAAAATAAACTGCGCTTCTCATCATAGTAGCTCTGAGAGTGGACTGCGGGCTATCATGGATTTTTCTTCCGCTCACTTGGTAATTGCTGGGATACGAGACGTTTAGCGCGGTTGGCCATTGGACTACGAATAATTTTTCGTCGGTTGCGGGCTTTCTGGTTTTTGCCAATAAAAAATAATTCGTTGATCGCTAAAAGGCTTCAAGGACTGCGAACATAACAGCTCGTGAAGAAACTTTGCTCTGTTGTTCTACGGATAATTTTGCATGCTACTTACTATTTACTTTGTGTTAGTACTGTTCATTATAAAAATATATTGCTGTCAGCACTTGGAAGTATTTTGCATTCTATGTATTTCGATGTTTTTATATCCTCAGAAAGATCACAACGATTGAAATGAAGTAGCAGTTGATTGCCGGTCAGTGAATCTTTACGGAGAGAGTTTCTTGGTAAATCATCAAGCACATAGAATGGATTTTTGGTCCACTCCTTCTATTTTGATCTGCCTTCAACTAGCTATCGAGCGAATATAAACACTGTGACAAAAGCATTCTGTAACCCAGTGAACTGTGAATGGACACCATAGCTCGCCATGTAGCATGGCATGCATACTAGGCGTTATCAGTTGAACTCGTATTTCATTCTATAGGCCTTTATTCACTGTCTCCGGAACAATCTACCTCAATCGTTATTAACCACAATGAACAATCGAATCGATTCATTGTGGCTCTAAAGGAAAAATTAGTGAAGAAATGTCAGCCAGAGTAGACATTTATGACGACCTTGCGCGATCTTGTAAATAAACCACTATATTCGTTATGTATGCTGAGGTTAAGTGAACGGCGTGTACTGAAAACACAATCAGAGTCCATAAACTTAGGAGAGATTTGGCTCAATGATATAGTTCTGGGCTAATCTTCACATTCTTCTAACGGCCAAGGTGAAACTTGCCTTCAGCTCACACAATCTGAAGCCTTGCTATACAAATTCGAGCAGCCTACTGGATAAGAAGCCAAAAATTTCAAAATTCACGGAAGAAATGGGGCAGAAACAGACAATGATCGGCTTTCTGTCGTAGAACATTAAATAAAGCTCTTTGAAGGAGTTCTGCAAATCGAATCACATATAATTAACTCAGAAAGTGCTCGTTTAGTCCAGTGACCTTCCATTAAAAAAGGAGTTACTCAAAGTTGTGGTTGCAAAAATAGAAGGCCTAAAAACGTAGAAAATGTAAGTAGGTGAATGCGATTCAAATTGTGGGAAAACGAAGAAATGATTTTAAATGAAGGACGTAAATTAATCGGCAATTATATTGTTTTATAGGATATGGCAATTAAATAGACACTGAAACTATTGGCAAACGAAACAGCCACTTGGATTTTCGCGTGATGAGACTCGCATTCCAGTGGCACCGGCGGGACAAACAAAACGCCGAAGACTCACAAAGAAAACCTTTGTGAAAGTTCTCCACCACGGGGGCGTTACAAATTTCCAAGAATGACTCATTTTTTGCACGAACAGATGTCCTACTCAAATCTGCAGAAAACGAAAAGAAGCGTGCACTTGTTCTCATTGATTAGACTGCGGAACTCAAAAAAAGGCTCGGCCCCAAAAACAGCGTCATCCCTGTCTATTGGTAGACTTTGTACAAAGCGTATGAAAGTTCACTTCTAGTGATTTTCTCTTACAGTCGTTTAAAAATGCAAACGGAACACTTCGCATCGACGAAGTTGGGTTATGAAACGATGAAAAAGGATGTGAATAATATGCTTTCACTTATTCGCTAGCAATGGTAAATCTCTATTTGCATAAATTATCAACACTACATTGACTATCACCCTAATTGCTTACCGCTTTATCGTGGTTGTTGGATGTTTCTGTGTGTCCACCGCTCATCGACAGCAGAAGGGTCTATCAGTGTTCCTCAAGGTGTGAAGGAGTTCGATGCTTAAGATGGAAGACAAAAGAATAGCACGGTGAGCTGTATATTAGCACTCTCTCACTTAAAAAGAGCGTGAGAGAGTCATGTAAATGCCCTTGTACTCCTTGAACCAGCGAAGGCGTTAGGGCAATACCGATTCGTGACGAAAACGAATGAGGTTATTAGTCTCCACTTAAGTTATTCTATGAATGATGAAGTTACAGGAAAGAATGTAGAAAGTGCAAAATTTCCACTGTCTGCTTTCAAACAGACGGAATTTCTCCACTGATTAGTTAAGTTGCCCTTAATATTAATTACTACCAAAGATTTTGAACTTCATCCGATCACCGCAGTTATAAAAGCTACCAATGCTGATTTCCTCAGCTGTCATACATTACAAGAGTAGAACAAATCTTTTGCGCACTTATCTCAATATCTAATCACTGTTACCAGATCTCTAATGATTACATTAGTAAACGGATTTGCAACAAACAAGCTGTGCCAGAATTTACCTGTTAGGAGCAACTCATACTTCCGTTTGCTTGTTGGAATGGTTGGTGACAAATGCCTGGTGGGAATTTGGTGAACCTGATTAAATCCTTCCAATGGCCAAAAAATTAATATTATAGGATTTCGATCTTTTATGGATCTTATAGATGCGTCAACTGTTAGAAAAGAACATTCGAAAGCTTTTAATGATTTATGTTAGACATGTGCACTAGAGTGGTACGAAATGTGGCAAGCGGCTCGGTGAGCGATCGCGACGTGCTCATACTCCTTGTACTCGAGCTCCGAAAAACAGGCATTAGTCAGAATAAAATCCGATTTGAAGTATTCAATCTTGTCTCCTAAGCAATATTCTGTTGATTTTTCTTATTTGAAACCCAAAAAAATTCTAATGTAAGCGACAGAATCCGAAAACACATCGTTCACGATTCACTAGCGAGTCATTCGATTCACTAGCTCATTGGAGGTACCTCTCGACCACCAGTTCTCACACGGACACCAGGACGAGTGAAACGAGCGAAATGTGGGCATTGCGTATGTTTTATCAAAACATAATATCCAACAAGCAACCGCAGTCAGGTAATATTTTTTTTTGCTCAACGGTCGCCTAATCATTTATTTTAATGAAATCCGGCGACTATCGGAAAACTAAAGTCTAAGTTAGTTTTCACTTTAGCCAGTAACCACGACGATGAAAGCTGAAAGTATACTCACCTTTAGATGAGGATAAATAAATCTCATTTTTTGCACTATATCTACTTAGTCGTAAATGCCTTTGCAATTTCGAGTTTTTCAGCTGATCTTCAACGGTTCTTCACCCTTTTCTCCATAAAGCTTAGCAAACCTTTAAAATGTCCCAAAAACGCCATTTCATGCGTGCATCTGACTTCAGATGGTTACTGGATTATACCATTGACAGAAAATGTTTGTGCTGTAACTTCTTCCTGCAGCAAAGTCATTCGAAACGGATTTTAACTCAACGTCAATTTTTAATGATCGATTATTTATTGGCTGACAAGATTCGGGCGCTAGAAACGGTATTCACCACGCGTCGCAAACGTTTCACAGTTCAATAATCATAGAGCGTGGGATAGACTGCTTGCTGAGCTTAAGACCTCAACCTTTCCTTAATACGGTAGTTTAGAAAGTTTAACCGTTTTTTTCCACCCCATTGCCTCTATGCAAAGAGCGAAGCTATGTCCTAAAGTGATATTGGAGACACAATGACATTCATAAAGCCTTACGATTCTTAAGCGGAATGGACATCCATGAAGTCAGAAATGACTCGATACAGCGGTAGGCCACCTCAAGTCATCGGCCAGATACGCATTCAGTCACTACAAGTGATGCAGAGTGAAGTCGAATGCATGGCGCATTTCTCAGGGATGAGCAACGCCGAGAGTTTTAGAGCTTCTACCAGACTGCAGAGCGACATCAACATTCTTTAGTGCTTCGACTTATTTGTTGATGAACTGAACAATTGATTCAATGAATCTGCTCCTTCGGCCACTGGCTTCTTCTCAAGGCCTCCCGAGACTAAATGTGGGCAATGAAGTCACGTGAAACCATTGTTTCTGCAGCCATCATCAAGGTTTCAAAAATAACCCGGTGACAGATATTGGCCCTTGACCACCGTATTCTCTTCCGCTAATATGTGTGCTTAATTTTAAAGTTCTAGAAAAGTGTTTGCCCAAACAAAGTTGGTCTGAACGGAGAGCTTTATTTTAGATAGAATCCTGTTTTACTTAGAACAAAATAAATTTACTCCAGCTCAACTTGTGAACGGATCTACTCGATTCAGTGTGTAGCGTTTCGTAATCGAGCTAGAGCAAGGTAGAACCTTCTTATAATCTTTCCTATTTTTTTCGTTTTGAACTTATAAGGGGACCATTTGCACTTTTCCACAAGTAGATGCAATGAATGGTTAAACTCACAATAATCTGTCGTATAAATAAAAAGAAACTCATAGAAGTGATGAATGCCCGGAAAGTATGTCTGTATTACTTTTTTCGACTCTATTCAATGGTAGGACCTGAAGAATGAAGCCAAGAGTGAAGCACACGATGCTGCACAATAAAAGCAGTAACCCTGCGAAGCTCATCGGAAAACAAACGCGTCCAATTTCCTGGTTATCTTCCGAAACACGTACGAATGCTAATAATAAAGTCGACAGTAGTATAAAACGAAGAAGTTCATTCGAAACCTTTTCTAAGCGTTAAAGTTAAGGTCAAGTGGTGTGGTGGAATTGATAGGCTAATATGCATTTAATAATATATTCAACCACACGATGTGGCCCGCTATCCCTACCATCCTTTCGAGGGAAACAAATTGGTACCAGAGCTGTCTGAGAAAAACCGAGTCTCTCTAATTCACGGCCCGATTGTCCCAACACCGTTATCTTAGGATTCCAAGGATGATCGGCTCGACCAGTTTTTGATGGTACTTGTGAAGAAGTCCTAGTGGATGCGAAGAAGCGAGTCGAATGCAAGAATGCTGAGAGACGCACATTAGAATGAAAATCGCTTATGTAAAATAGAAAATAAATAAATATACGAAGGTAGGCGCAGTGAACAACCGTCGGACGTCGCAGCAGAAAGGATCATTTTTAAAGAACGGTTAACAAGTGGAAAATCTATAGTCAACTTTCAGTGGAAAGTATTTTTAATCACTCAGCGCGGAAAGGTACACTAATTTAACCCCACCTGGAAGTATGCAGCGTGTTTGATCTTTCATCTTTCCACCAAATTTCACTAATGACGTCATCACTTTATGAGAAAAAACTCGGAAACTTTTCGCTAAAAGAATTGAGGCTATAGATATTTGTTTTGTTACCCAGTCACATCAAAATTGCCGGTTTTCCACACCAGATGTAACACAATCTGCTTTTCATCAAATGAGAAACTGCTGCTGCATTGCGAGCACGAAATGGAAGAAAAACGTGAAGAAATTGTGATCGTGAAATTTTTGTCAGCAGAGTTTTGTTCACGAAATACGACAGTTTTCTTTTTAACATAAAGTTTTACCAAGGACAAGCACATTCTCAGGCGTCATCACCTATCCACCCTCGCGATTGTGGGCGATATCAGCTTAACAAGGACGATTCACTTCGCTAGATTGGATCAAAAATCACAGTTTGCTTTCATAAATTGAACTAAACGTGTACAAATATGTTCTGGAAATAAAACTTTTGGCTGGATATTTACATGCATTTTGTAACAAACTCGTTTCTAACTTTTATACATTGTTTACTGTTTAATTATTTACTTTGTGGTTCGATGCGAGACGAAGACGCCGCATCGAGAAGAGGAACTACTTTCAGGGGCTGTCGTGCTACCCACTACACCACCGAGGTTTTTGCGCTGCAATTCTCTCAACCAATTTTTATGGTGCTATCAACACAGTCACCCTTCAGCAGGAATGATCTCAGGAACACAAAACTGCATTGAACCCAGTTAACTGAAACCCAGTCGAAATCACAAGGTTTAAATTTTTCTTCGCCTCCTACTATTTTTTCGTATTTAATGTACTATGTAAAATGAAGCCACAATGATACTGAGAAGTTTGCAAGACTCCGACACCAAGGGCGCCGAAATTCATTCCTTTTCCCAGTTTTGTCGAGTCCAAGAGGTGCTTCATTCGGCTATGTTGCAGAACATTTATCAAGTAACCCCTTTTACACCTCAGCTACTCAACTGCATGTTAGCCTTAGACACCCCGCGGATTCGAAAACAAAACTTTGTAACCAAAGCTGTCATAGTTCGCTAAAAATATGAGTCCTGAAGGAAACGAAGTTCGCTGCAGGCACTTCTCCGTCAATAGGAAGAATGAGTTGTGCTGTCAGGTGGAAGAGTACCCAAGTACGACAACTTGCGATTTGGAATACCCTCTCGGCTTTGTCACCAATTCACGGTAAAAGATATCCTTCCGTGCTCTGCCAAAGAGTGGTGCTCTGATGATTCCTACATCACTTGGCTAAAGTGAATGCCAAAGTTGGCCAACCAATAATGTTAGAAGCAAAGTCGTCGGGTCTCAATAGAGCAACTGCACACCAGCAAAGTTCTCCCATGATGCTATATACCAGGGATGACGCAATTTTCTCGATCGCCATCGGAGTGAACTAGTGAATGGACACGGACTTCAAACCGAATATATGAAGTTGAAGCGGTCGAGATTGTCTTAATTTTGTCTCATTTAGTGAATAGACATGTTTTATACAGCGGTCGTTTAGCAGTTTGATGTTGTTCATGCTTCAGAGCTCTAAAAAATTCTCTTCACTTAGTAATTCGTTAGTTCCGGCGAGTCTAAATCCAGATTTGAATAACAAGCACTTTTCTGACTTAGAATCATCCAGTCTGGGCTTAAAGGGTACGCATTAGTGATCAACTAATTTGACGACAAAGTCGCAAGTGGAACTAAGATTTCACTGAAATAGGTTCGAAAAATAGAGATGTGTTGAAATGTAGCGCAGAGGTAAATCTCTAAGCGAAACACCTCATCCAATGTTTCATGCCTCACTCGTCACCAGACATCAGTTTCGTCGGAAATTAATGCCAGATTTGAACTTGTGAACTAGATGCAAAATAACTTAGTACCGAATAAGCTTTATTAATTTAGCTAAAGGTTATTAGAGTTTATGTCATTTTATAGACGAAAAAACGATAAACAAGTACCCTAGATGCATAAAAGTTTGAACTTTTGAGAGCGACGTTTGAGACAATTTCAGCCTCGATTTGGTTTCTTTAGCACTTTTCATGCAAAAATTTGCCGAAAACTTGAATTGGAAGCTATTCGAGAGGTCTGGCGAATTCAGTGGATCAGGCCGAGTTTCGTAGCACAGCTCAATCAACTAATGGTAGAGGGTTATCTTAGAAAACGATTAGTCTCGTTCTGTTAACAAATGCATGCATCAGACAATGAAGTTTTTGGTGCATTTCAACGGTTCACTGCCAAAATCCTTCGCCGGGATTCATATGGCACAATTTCGGCTTTGGAAAATCTTTCGGGGCCTCACTGCCTTCCAGACACTGAGTCAACCGTTGCCGGTTGTCGCATATGAACCGGTTCTCATCACTAGTCACAATATGGTCTGGAAACGGGTCGTTTTGCCTGGGCAAAGAAGTGCTGACGATACCTCTAAACGGCTACTTGCTTGATTGCCATTTAATTCGTTCGACATCCATTTGTTCAGCTTTCTCGACTATCCATTGTTCTTCCACGAATCTCCCTCATATGAGGGATCTCGAGCCGATTAGTCGCGAGGCTACGTGGTGCGTCCCCAAGTGGCGGATAGGGGGTTAATCGCGGACCAAAAGCGACCTTTGCTTTCCTGACACGCAGGTGGATCCAGGGGATGGACTCCCTGTTTCTGCTGCGCCGATTTGGCACATACTTTCTGTATTTGCTAGGCGTATCCATGCATGCGTGTGTGGGTGCGTTCTCGCTTTATGCGGATTGTATTCTACGAGTCAATTTGGCAAAAAGCCTGCAATCAAGTGACAGGGAAGTCTATGGGAGGCAGATAGGAGTCGCCTTTAACAAATAAGCTCCATGTCCACTTTGGGACAGCCTGGCAAGCTACCCGTGAGCATAACCAGCCACCACGTTCAGAGCCCAGCAAGCCATACGTGGGTACCAAATATATTAAATACAGTAAAAAAAACGGGCCTCATTCCTCTGACCCCGAAAGAGTTCCCAATTTCGCAGCGTTGGGTAGAACGAGTACGGAGAGGCTGCTAAAATCTCAGTGCAAAAGGAAGCTGCCTGGATCACGAACAACTGTGGTGACGATCTGTACCTACAATGCACGTACACTTGCATCCGATTTCCTCGACAGAAGACTTGCTCATGCAAGCTAAAATGATAAGGTACGACGTCATCGGCCTGGACGACACGAGACGACGCCACCCATTCAACGCCGTCTATGACACAGGAGAAAAGCAGTTACTCGGAACATGCGGCAGTGGAGGCGTAGGCGGTGTCGGCGTTCTCGTCAACACGAGTTTGTCCATGAACATCGATTCATTCGAACAGCTTACAACCCGAATCGGACGTTTACGATTAAAAAGATATGGATCAAAAGCGGCTTTGACAATCTTCGTCGCTTACGCACCAGCATCAAAGTATGACGAAGAAAAAGTCGAAGCGCTCTACATGGACTTGGAGAGGTTCTACAGAGAAGACCATGCATTCATCAAGGTTATCATTGGAGATTTCAATGCCAAGATCGGACCAAGAAGATCGTCTGAGGATTGTCGCATTGGGACCCATGGATTAGAATGGAACGAACAGGGTGAGCTGCTCTCTGAGGTTATCATGGCGATCAAGGCCAACCATGGTAACTCGCAGTTCCAGAAGCCTCACCGTCAACGATGGACGTGGGAATCTCCCAATGGAGAGTACCATAACGAAATAGACCACATCATAGTAAATAGGAAGTTTTTACTAACCGATGTTGCAGTTGTTTCAAAATTTTACACGGGATCAGACCACCGTCTCCTTCGTGCAAGATTTTATTTCTCAAGAAAGGAGAAAAAGCCGCCAAATTCAAAAACTGAAGTCCCAGAACCACCACAAACTGGGACTTATTCAACTTATCAGTGGGCTGTTGAAAAGATGCCGTTGTCGACAACATCGACGAGGAATACGATTGACTCATTGAACATCTTCATTTTAGCGCCATGAAAGCTGAGAGTTCGAAGGTCACCAACCAATCTGCTTGTTGTCAGTCGTCTACGAACTTTTCACTCGAGTTATCTTAAACAGGATTGACAGAACACTGGGGAAAGGACAGCCATGTGAGCAAGCAGGGTTCCGAAAAGGACTTAGTACGATGGAACACATTCACACGATAGCAAGGCTCACTGAAGTATCGCGAGAGTACAAAAGACAGCTCTGTCTCACTTTCATCGACCTACAGAGGCCTTTGATTCAATTGACATAAAAGCAGTTATGGAATCCCTTGATAGTCAAGGAGTCCCTACTCAGTACATAAGATTCTTCGTTGGCTGTACAAAATTTTCACAACCAAGGTTTCACCATTTTACAACGATATTAACATTGACGTCAAAAGAGAAGTTAGGCAAGGCGACACAATCTGGCCAAAATTATTCACAGCCACCCTTCAGAACGTCATGCGAACATTGGAATGGGATAACATGGGAGTGAAAATCGATGGTCGCCAGTTACATCACCTTCGCTTTGCTGATGATATCGTCCTTACAACACCAGACATTAGCCAAGCGGAAGGCATGCTTGCGGACTTTGATAAAGCGCGTGGAAAGATTGGTCTTTGACTAAATCTCAAAAAAACGATGTTCATGAAGAACGGATCGGTTTCATTTGACCGACTCACGCTCAACGGAACGAATATCTCCGAATGCTCCAGTTATGTCTATCTAGGTCGGGAAATCAACATGATGAACGACTTAGCTCCAGAACTGAGCAGAAGGAAACGAACGGCTTGGGAAGCTTTCAAGAGCATCAAGGATGTAGTGAAGAGAACAAAAAATACCTCACTCCGTGACCACCTTTTCGACTCGACGGTTCTTCCTGCCCTAACCTACGCGTCAGGAACCTGGTTGCAGCGTAAGCGAGATGAAAGATCACTCAGCGTTATGGAACGCGCAGTCGAAAGGATGATGCTAGGAGTATCCCATTTCACACAATTGAGGGATGGGATCCGAAGTTCCGATCTGCGTCAACGATCGAAAAATAAAGATGCCGTTCTATACGCCAAACAGTGAAAGATAAGGTGGGCGGGACACGTAATGCGTATGAATGATAACCGATGGAAGAGAGCTGTTAGTGACTGGATTCCTCGGAATGTCAAACGTACTACAAGAGTACCACCGACCCGGTGGTCAGAGTTTTTCACGAAGAGCCCAGAAGAAAGGTTTGATGCTCGACTAGACCCTAAAGCGAGCAGAACCCACTGGGCTACTCTCGCACGCGACAGGAAAAAATGGAAAATTTATTGGCGCCCGCTCGAGTCACTCGACGATCAACGGGACTACATGTGATGTGGATGATCCATTGTTCTTTGGGTGTTCGAAATATAAACAGTTAAGATGTCTATAAAGAGGCTTTTTGCAGATTCTCGAAGTCCTACGTGTTATTGCTCACGGACGGCCTTAAAATCATCGCCAGAAGGACGTCGGCTATGTCTAACATCGTCAGGGGCGCATTCATCACATCGAAGACGTTACTTTTGTAACTTTTAAACTTTAAACTTTACTTTACTAAACTAACTTAAGTAAAGTAGTTAGTAGTTGGTAGTAGTTAGTAGTTAGTAATTAAGTAAAGTAACTTAACTTGACTTAGTAGCTTTACTTTACTGTACTTTTTAAACTTTACTTTACTTTACTTTACTTTTAACCGGTATTTGATCAAACGCCTCCAAGGATTTATGTGAGGCGAATATGTTGGAGGGTTCAAAATCATCACGGCATCTCCTTCTGTAGCTAAGAAGCAGGCAAGCGGAAATTGACACTTACGCCGCAAAATGAACTCTAACAATTCATCCCAACGCATAGCGAATTTTATTCATTGAAACAAAAGCTATTAACTTCCACGACCGACTTTCTATTAACCTCGGCATTGATCAAGTAATTCTTCGTAATCTTGTTGAGCAAACGCGAGGTGTTATTATTATTCTTTATTCACAAATAAACTGATTGATTTTGCTTTCCTCAGAGCCTGGAAGGGTCAAGTTGATAGCAATTTATTCGACCAAACCCCTCCATAACCAAACAAAGAAAACATGTTATTATTATTCTTTATTCACAAATAAACTGATTGATTTCGCTTTCCTCAGAGCCTGGAAGGGTCAAGTTGATAGCAATTTATTCGACCAAACCCCTCCATAACCAAGCAAAGAAAACACTAAACCAGAATTTCAATCACAATGAACACAGTTTTGCACACTCACCGCTTTCTATGAGGCTTCCACTGGGTATGTCGCGCGGAGACCAACAGCACAGAATTCACATGGAAGCGTAATGTGCCCCTCCCATCAGAATAACAGGCTTATGTACGGCCTAATATTACGCTTGATAAAGAGGCATTCTTCCCTGCGGTTCATTTTCGGATTTTTGGAATTAATCCAGAACGCCTCGAGTGTTTTGCGCGCCTGTGTTTTCGTCTCCTGTGCGAGGATCGTGCCGCGTACTTCAAAGTCCTCCCGCTCATGTCTCTGGGTCCTATGCGTGCCTAGTGGAGTATTTGGTTTACTTTTGCCGACAAGGTGTTCTTTTGTGCAGACACAGAGGGGTCTGCCCGTTTCGCCAATGTATTCGTCTCCGCACGCCTTACATGAGATCAGATAAACTGTACCTGAGCTCATGCAATCACCGTCTCTTCCATTAGGGCAACTTATGCAATTTTGCGTTGCACATAGACGGTCATATAGGCGGTTACGAACTAGCTCGCGCCTAAGATTACTCGGTGGCATTTCAACTACGTTTACCGAATTCTCTAGACCCGCCCTTCTTAAGCAGCGTTTTATAGCTGCGCTTACATCATTTGAGATGAAGGGTAGGAAAAACAGGACCTTTTTATTGCTAGAGTTGTCGTTTGGAGGACTAGCGTTTTCTCTGTACCTATCTCGGGCCACAGTTTCGTAACCATTAGAAATGGCTATTTACCGTGCCAAGTTTCGCGACTCCTCTCTCGGTTCTTTTCCCGTGCACACGTTGGTTGTTGTTCGAAACATGTTTCTTACAGGCGCCCTTTTCGTGTAAGAGGGGTGAGAGGAAAGGTAATGAACCAAGATGTTTTTATAGCTTGGCTTCCGGTACCACTTCGTAATGTGGCCATTTTCGGACAGGTTGATTTGGACGTTCAGGAATGGAAGCCAATTTTCTTTCGGTTTCTCTCGAGTGAACTTGATATACTCTGACTGTTCATTCAACAACTCGAAACATTTGTCCATTTCCTCTTGTGTTGAGCAAAGGAAAAAACAGTTATCTATATATCTACAGCGGCCCGAGATCGGCCACTGGTGCTTCCACCTTAGACATAAACGCAATGGCAAGACTTGGTGCCAGTCGCTGTCCCATTGCCAATTCTCTTATTTGAGCGTAGTACTTTCCGGACCATCTGAAGAATGAGCAGGTCAAGCATTCCTTTAAGAGTGCCATCAACTGCTTTATCTTGAAGCTATACATGTTTACTTCTCTTTCGTGCTGTGTAATTAGTTCGAATATGGCTTGCATTGCGGAGTCATTCTACACGTTTGTATAAAAGGCGGTAACGTCGAAAGACTCAATCACGTAAGCGCTGCTGGGCTGCGCAGTGCGTAGACGATCCAGAAACACCTGGGTATTCGTGAGATGGGCTGGAGTGTGTTTCGACAACTGGTTAAATATTAAGGTTAAAAACCATGTTATCCTATCCTACACAGCTAATGATCGATCTAACCTTAAACAAGGACGCGTGTGGCGCAGTGGTTGGAGGCGCCACTGCGACGCGCACGTGGAATGCGTCCATGGCCCACTAAGCCTTCCATCCCTCCGGAGTCGGCAAATCGGTACCAGACTTGTCTGTGAGGATAGCAGCACTGGCTCGATACATCGGTAGGCCACCTCGAGTTATTGTAAAGGCTATATATGCATTCAGTCACCTCCAACGACACTTAATGAAGTCGAATGCATGGCGCATGCCTCAGGGATTGATCAACGTGGAAAGCTTTATCCTTCTTAACCTTAAGCAATGATAGATCGGTAAACGCTAGATCATCGCTGGATACTAACTTATGGGTCTTTATAACTACAAGACGGGACAAGTTGGTAAGTCAACTTTTAGTTGTTAGGTGATGAGGTTTATTTGGTTTAGGTTTTTTTTGTTAGGTTTAGTTGTTTGTTAGGTGTGGGACCACCCGTGCGTTGTTCAAGTGAGATGATGAGTGTGACCCATCCAGGTTGAAAAATCAAATTGAAGATTGGAACCAGGCCAGTTGTGAGAGTGAGGTATTCGCTTTTCGTTTCATCTTTGGGTTTTTGAAACGTATGCAGAACGTATAAAGAGTCATGCGCATTGGTGTTTTCGATTCCGGCGTTAGATTCGGACAAACAATTCAAAATCATCACCATTTTACTTTTGTGCTCGCCCGATGTGTACCTACAGGGGTGCCTTGTCGATTTTTAACAGGTCCATCAAGGTGTCTTTTTATGAAGAAACAAAGTGCTCTACCCGTTCCCCGAATGTAATATTCACTGCATGCTCGAAATGAAACCAATTATATTGTGCCTGAATTCATGCAGTCTCTGTCTCATGTTAGGACAAATTACAGAATTTTCTGAGCTGCGCCAACGGTCACAGAGCCGGTTGTGGATTAATTGCTGGGATAGAGTAATAGATGGAAGATCAATAACTCTCACAGAATTTTCAAGACCACCTCATTATAATGACCTCTTAATTAATATGTATGGGTTGTCGGTTCAGAAGCTAATGACTCTCTTAAAACAGCGTTTTAGTTAATCTATCCTTAGGTGGTCGGAAAGACAGTTCGCACAAATCAAAAGGTTGGCCATGGGAGAGCGAATAGCAACAGGCCTTACTATCGACTTTGTATCTAAAGGAAGGCTCTAGTTCTCGATCACCGACTCCTACTCCACTATCAATATATAGAGACTGCTTCACCATCTGTTCCACAGATGGTGAAGCAGTTTCAGATGGATTAGTGCCCATACATAGCAGTTTCAGATGGATTAGTGCCCATACATAGCAGTCACAGATGGATTAGTGCCTTGAATTTTTAAATAGACAGTCAAGTTATGTAAAACTTTTGCGGGAAAAAAGCTTTCAGAAAGTGGCTACGCAACAAAATGGCATCTAAAACCAAGTAGCAAAAGATAACTTCAATGTTGTTGAAATATTTGCAAAATTCCATACCGCAGGTGTCTGCGGTGTGGCACGAACGCGCTATTGTCCTTTCTGCGGAGTAACGCGCTCATCACCACATCATACGGGTCCTTAAATAATAACACAATAAGTTAACATTGTAATTATAGCTCAGCTTAACTGGGTTCGTTGCCGATTTGGGTTACCCAGATCAAGTCCGATAATGGATGATTGCTGATAGCAGAGATCGATAGAACTATCTGAGAGACAGGCGAAACGAAGGACCCACATGGTGTGGTGGTCATCGCGTTACTCCTCGGAAAAGACAATAGCGCGTTCGTTTCCCACCGCAGACATCTGCGGTCCAGAGTTTTACAAATATTTCAGCACCATTGAAGTTATATCTTGCAATACACCCCGCCATTAAAAAGAGTACGCAGTAAATAATAATCTAACAAGTAGCAAAAATATACTAGTGCACTTCCTTTCCTCTCACCTTTCATACCTGAGGGAATAACTCATCAAAAACGTGTACTGATCTGTTAAAAATATGCACACAAGAAATGAGGAAAGGAGCGAATCCCTAAACTTGGGCAAAAAATAACCATCTCCAGTCTTTACGAAGCAGAAGCATTCGGCTTAGAGAGCAAATTAGGGTCTACCACAAAACGATGTTTCAAACCTGCAAAAAATCCCTTTCGAGCAATTCTTTATAGCAAACGAAATAAGTTACACAAGTAAAAGGTGCCTTTAAAAAAGTGGTCGTGGAAATTCTATGACACTTATTGAACTCCTACCCAATATCCTACGTCGTCAATTGGACTGACAGTGTCTCTGTGATCGCTTGTGGAGCTCAGAAAATAATGTGATCTGTCCTAACGGGAGAGATGAGGACTGTATGAGTTTAGTTACAATATATTACACATGTGAGGCATGCGATGAAGAATCGATTCAGGAAAAGGGTAGACCGCTTTGTGTCCACGTAAAAGAACATCTACATGGGAAGCTTAAAAATCGCTTAAGTTCTCTTCTAGGTACACCTTGGGCACAAAAACACAATGGTGATAATTTTAATGACTGCTCGGGTCCTAGTAAGATCCAAAAATGAACCGAAAAGACGAATGCCTTACAATCACCCGTAACCTGACGGCCGTTTTCAAATTGATTTTTTAATCTGGGTGGTTTCATCCCACATGAACAACATACGAGTTGTCCACACTTTGCAGAACAGAAGCAATTGTTAAAACAAATGCCTTTCGTTTGTACATTAAATCTTAATTGGTATTGAAGATAGTTCACTGAACTGTGTGACTATCGCTGCGTAAAATATGTGCAGGCTCTGAAGGAAGAGAAGCCGCCGAAGCGCCAACCATTTAACGACGATGACAACAACAGCAACTGATGCGAACCTCGAATCAGCTCATCAAGGGTAGTTCATAAGAATATATATGCATGTATCGATAAAAGACCGTCATTTATCGAAAGGGTTGAAATGCAAATAAGAGCGATTTGTTGGTCCGTGGACACATGAGAGATTTGGTAGACGCTTTATCGCGAGATGACCACGCGTATACGCATAAAATGGCACACGGTAACCTTTTCGATAAAATTCAACGCCACAATCAGGTATATCCATCAAAGAAATCATGGTGACGGAAAGTTTGGTGAAAAAACAGGAAAGTTTCTCATCCGCGGTTTGGACATTGCCCACGAACGAACGGCCACATAATTGAATTATTTCTGCATAGAAACCTATATCCGCAACGAAATAGAAATTGGCTACTCAAACAGCATGTGCAATATTTTCGTAATGTCAACAATGCTTCTTAAGTTCATATTCTCCAAAATTTTCTAGCACTCGTTTCTTCTCTCTGCGGGCCTCAGTGCTTCCATTCGAGTCCGGCAAACATCTCCAACGCCTACAGCTACAGAAAAACTGTGAAATAGATATAATTCTGGAAAATTAGCACCTACGGAATCTTTAAATAGTGAAAGGTCGACGTTGACTGAAAAGCGGTTGCAGGTCGACTGTGAAAATCATTTTTTGCCAACCTATAGAGAGACCTTTCCATCGACAAATAGTTGCCGTTGCCTCTTTCGGGAAAGTGAATTTTGCTTAACTAGAATCCCTCCTCTACCACAATGTCTTATGAAGCAGTGTGTTCAGCAGTAATTTTTCAAACAGAACTGATCAGTTATTTCTAAAGTCCAACCTTCATTTAACATTAGCATAAATACTTAGTAGTCTCTTCTATTCTTAACCTAAGATGAGTTTAAAAAAAGGTTCTATTCGGCTAACGCTTCAGCGCTTTCACCTTCTTCAGAGCCGGATTGATTTGACTCAGTGGTCCACAGCCATTCATCCCTCCGATGTAGGTTTTCGTCGTGTCATCAGGTCGAATGCAACGGAGTGGTGTATCTGTCGAATCATAAAACAACACAGCTAAGTGAGGATACTGCATATAAGCATCGCTCCACTACAGATGATTTAATTTAATGCAAATACCAAAATTAATATCGAGTGAACAAATGGCTGTGAATAATCGACTTGGACCATCTCAGCACTGGAGAAGGTGAAAGCGCCAAAATATTAGCCCAATGATACTTTTTACTCACATCATGTAATCCAAGAAAATATTGTTCAATTATTTCTTCTCTTTTTAATTCTATCTCACCACTTATTTAGGACCTTAAAATGTACGACTTTTCGAGCTGTTTCTAACCTCATATTTTCTTTCTTTCCCTTGTAGTTGTTGTCTATGTTAGCGATCAGTGGCAGAAATGGTGACTTCTGCAAGTGCTATTAGAGGTTCATAAATTGTTCCCGGTCGCGAAAACATTCAGTTGTTGTGAACCAAAACATGCACTTCCAGTTCCTGATAGATATCCCTCCTAGAAAAAGCCTCTTTTATCTTGTAGCCCATTTTACAGCTCGCATCGTCCATCTTTCGTAGAACGTCCTCATTACAGGACTGAACTATCTAAGGACTAAGCTTCCCTCATCATTTGTTTCTGAATCTCAAAAATGTTCTTTTACACATTCCAAAGTCTGAACTGTAAAGTCCGGTGTTGGATGTACCGTTTTCTTCCCAGAGAGCACGTATTGAAAAGAAGCATTCTAAGAGTTCGCGTAGTAAGCGAGTAAGGTATTAAACTGTCTTCATTTCGTAGTGGAGAGAGCGAACAAATGAATCAACTACGGCAAAGTTTTATCTTCCAGTAAGCTCTTCATGAAACCGTAGTGAAACAACATTATAATCTGGAGTCCCATCAGACAACGACTGAAATGAGGTGCAACATGAAAGCCTCTAGTCGTCTTTCTCCTAGCTCAAGCAGCCATGCGAATTCTGCACTTTTGAGCGAAAACGCAAGGTACCATTCAAGATTTCACATGAGGATCTTGAAAAACATGATGTATTCAAGTTCAAACTTCATTTAATCGGGCAAGATTGTCTTATTTTCGGACAACTGAATTTTTTCACTTCTGTTGATTCGGGCACAACCAACCACTGCTCAACCTGGTGCGATTCCAAGATACCATCTATTCGTACCTAAAAGCCGAGTAGGTAAATATCGTTGTATGAAGAAAAATACGCTTTTGTTAAGAAAATCTATTTTTCTTAAGAAAATACAGTGTTTGTATGCACGGAACAAAGAAACAACTACTCAGACGAGTTATAAACTTCAATAATGGAACGATAAATGACAAAAAACCTTTTGCTAAATTACAAAAAATGCCGACGTGTTACGCATTTCTTCTAAAATTCTTCATACGAGTAGTACTTTCTCTTATCTTCTTTTGCTACTTCGTATCCCCAATGTAAATAGATAATATGGAGAATACTCAAATAAGGGGTCTAAATTTCGACTCGCCCACAAGTTTACACCAGGTCGGGCAAAGTTCCTCATCAAGGCAGACGTCTCGTCGACTTTCCATCTTCAAAGTATGCCTGATTTGAATCGCTTCAACAGCAGTCAGTTGCTGTGGTGTGTTGGCCTCTGGAATCACCTAGACGTCGAATAGAGTGGCTAGCACTCCACCGTACGCTTCACATCGAACTTTGAACGATTCGTGGTTTTTGTGAACCAATGATATGCGGAGTTAAAGCGATCCCATTCGCTTGAAACCGAGAACTAATTAGCAGTAAGTGAGATCAATACTCAAATGTCTGTTTACGAGGTAGTGAAGCAGCATTGAAAACGAAAGGCAGCTAGATGGATCATGATGCTCATCAACTACTTTGATATGCCTTCCCTGCGTCATTTTCTATTGTTTACTAAGACCCGAATCACCTCTATAGAAAACTGCTGCGAAAAAAGATACAGACAAGAGGCAATGCTGAGGTGTGAATATGTGAAGACGGTCAATCTAAATAAACCTAAAACTAAGCGTACTCTTAAAAAACGTATCAGTGAAGAATCGCCAAGAATGTTCAGGGGAATAGGGAGATGTCTCGCACGGAAAGTTTCATGTTCTTAATGTCGCGCAACGAAAGAGCATTCGCAGAGAAGTTTTGGCGCACAGTGGGGACAAAAAAATTTAACTGATGCACGGCCAAGTTAGTTAATGATTTTTGCGACCACGGTGCTCAGTACTTTTGAATACAGATATCCAACCGCAGGAATGCCCACCACTTTGTCAAATTGTGTCGGCGGAACACCGTTCCATGCCAAGCTCTGTTTTCCAAAAATTAGCATTTCGGGTTCATGTAAGTTACTCCGCAATCAAATATACGGAGCTACACTCTCCCAAAAAAAAACTGCATATTTTTTCCTCTTTTAACACTCTCACATTGAGTGATCTCAATGTGAATCATTTCGAGGCTACCGGAGTCGCAGGCATGACCTTCATAGTTTCATTTCCCTTCCAGTAGTTTATCTTAAAACATGGACCGTTTTACCACACTTTTTACAATCAATAGATGGACTGTGTAGCATAAATGTTGCGTTGGGTAGTGGGCAGGCAGGAAAAGCTCCATTTAGCACAAAGAAATATGCAAAACAACGAAAGGAAAGAACGAACTTTCTTAGAACGTTTCCAAAAGTAGTATAGTGTGCGAGTATAAAATATACTGAAATAAAGACACGTAATGTGCAAAACACTTCCAATTGCTGATAGCAATGTTTTTGAATGAGCGCATTTAGCGCAGTGGTTAGAAGAGCCCTGAAGAGCACATGGGTTCGATCTCGCGTCCACGGCTCACAGAGTCTTCCATCCCTCCGTGGCCGGCAAATCCACCAAACCTATTTGGATGTATAGCAACACTGGTCTCATATGTCGATAGGCCAGCGAGAGTCATTGCATGGGCAAGATATCAATCACCATTAACGGTGCCAAATGAAGTCGAATGCATTGCTGATCCCTCATGGATTAGTCAAGGTTGGGAGCTTTATCCCTCAGCTTTAGTGTCCTTGCGTGAGGGACTATAGCAGCACGTACTAAAGGGCAAGATACATGCTATTCATAACCATATTACGATAGGACAAAGTATTTCCTACAATCCTAACATGCACACAACCTAACCTACCAATTGTCCCAACTATTGAAAAATATTTGCTTATTGCGCAAAAATCATGCAAGTTCCAGAAGGCTGGAAATTAAATGCCGCCGAAAGAGTGTTAATAATAAAAGATCACAGGAACTCTACGATTAGGAGCTATGACGTCACGCTTTCTCCAGAATAATCTGTTTAGACTTCTTTTGAGGAAAATCAAGCAAGTTATACACCGTTCACTATTTCTTTATGCACTTTCAAAAACTAATCTTTTTCACAGGCTTTTGATGGCTAGGAGGTGTTCTTAGATGTTGCGCTGCGACGACAGCAGGAGAATTCGCCTCCTCAGCAGGGTCTGCGAAGTCAAGAAGAAGTCAGCCGTATCCATCAGGAAGCCCAGCTAAAAGTAAACCAATATCAGGATCCACCACTGCCCTGGTGTCAAACCAGTCGCATGAAGGCAAATTTCCCTCTGATCCACAAGGGCGGAGACTGTCTATGGTGGCGACGACCTGGTACACACTTTGGCCAAGCTGACCTCAGAACGCCAGAGAAACAATGGTTTAGCCAGCAAAACTCCGAAAAGATGCAAGTTGTTCTGGAGATCGCGCAGTGAGTGAATACGGGCCATCGAATTGTCCAAGTGTAATATAAAGAATAATTACTATTGAATTACACTAAACAATAAAATAAAGATAGTGTACTACTTTTCATTTACTGTCTATTCTTCTTCCATGGCAGGGTATGATGTGAAACATAACCACAATGATGCTGAGATATTCATAATCCTCCGGACCTCAGGTTTCTGCAATGAGGATCAAACACGCTATTTATTTTTGTTTATTTATTTGTTTTGACTTAAAAGAAAAATGAAATGAAAGCCAACCACGGCCGAGAGAAAAGCGAAAAGAAGAACCCGCGTTGCGTGGTGGTTAGTGCGTTAGCTACCGGAAAAGGTAATAGCGTAGTCGATTCTCACCGCAGACACCTACCGGCATCGGAAAGGGCGCGTGTGGCGCAATGGTTGGAGGCGCCACTGCGACACACACGTGGAATCGATCTTCGCGCCCATGGCCCACCAAGCTCTCCATCCTTCACGGGTTTGAAAATTGGTACCGAACTTGTCTGGGAGGGTCGCACTACTGACTCGATACATCGGTAAGCCACAGCGAGTATTCGAGCTATGCATTCAATCACCTCCAACGATACTTAATGAAGTCGAATGCATGGCGCATCCCTCAGGGAATGATCAACGCCGAAAGCTTTGCTCTTTTATCCCAGCATCAATGTGAATATATTTCACATCATACCCTGTTATGAAAAATGAGTAGGCAACAAATAAAGAATTATTACATAGTGGTTTTCGTACTTATTTTTTCGGCTTGCCTACCCTACATGGGAAGTTTTTGACTATTATTGGCGTTGGTTTTAAAATCGAATACCCACAGCTGCTTTTAAATCGTTTTGAAAAAAAAGAGTTTCTCGGCGGAGTGATGAAATTAGAAAACGCTGGTGTCCTTCCTCCCTCGGTCATAACTTTGGTTTAACAGCGCGCTGAAACAGCTGTTGGTGACCTCTAGTGGATGCGATTTATCAAGAAGCAAATACGAAACCACGAACTCTTATAAAGCATAAAAAGGTAGATGTGAACTTTAGTGGATTAGGCTGTTTAAGATAACAATTTAAATTCCTACGCTGATCTTGAGCATAGAAATAACCGACGGTGAACTTCTGTGGATCGTTTTCTTTAACCTGTTCCGCCCAGTATGAACAGTGTAGTGGTTGAAACGATGTGGACCAAACTACCGTATGAACGCTACAGTGTACATAACTACTTTAGTGGGTTCCGTAGCTTTTTTTACCGGACCATGTTCCTTGGATACTTGAATGGCCCGTCTTCACTGGATGTGTGGGCCCCAGCATCACTTCCATTTTCTCGAAGTTCTGTTCCTTTAGTGTGGTTTCCCGGAGTACCAAAGTCAGCCTATTCAAATTCTTTCCCAGGTTGTCGCCACTACAAACAGTAGCTGCCCTTGTGGATTAGAGGGAGATTTGCCACAATGCGACAACATAGATACCAGCACGGTGGTGATTCCTGGTATTGGCTCATTCCTCGCTGCGCTTCCAAACAGAAACGGCGGGCTCCTCCTCAGTCTTGGACGCCCTAATAGGAAGAATCTCTCCGTTGTCCATTTCAGCCCGACAACCAGTAACACCTCCCAGCAGGCGGTAAACCGCCAGAAGAGAATGTTTTACCAGACTTTACCATACCAGAATGTAAAGCTACTAAAGCAAATCAGAATAGTAGGAAGTTTTCCACGACTTATTTTCTATTCACCGTAGCACTGATCAAATAATTTTCTGTATTCTTGTTTAGCAAACTCGAGGTGTAACTTTCCTTCTCATTACGGTAAAACTGATGTTTTGGCGGATTTTGCCCTCTTCAGAGCCTAGAAAAACCAAGATGGCTGGAAACTGTACAGCCAAACGCTTCCGTAACCAAGCACAGAAAATACTAAACAAAGATTGCAACCACATTGAACACAAAATGGTTTCTTCGCACACTCGCTGCTTTATATACGTCTTCCAACGAGTATGTCACGTGGAGATCAATCGCACAGAGTTCACCTGGAAATGTGATATGCGTATCACATTAAAATATCGGTCTTAAATACTGTGTGATGTTATGCGTGGCAACGAGGCATTCCTCCCAGGGATTCATTGCTCGATTCATGGAATTTATTCGGAACGCTTCAAGTGTTTGGCGAGCTGGTGCTTCCGGTTGCTGTGCGAGGTTGGGAGCCTCTATTATAATATCATCCCAGTCATGTCTCTGTGTCGTATGCGCCTGCGTAATGGAATACTTGGTTTAAGTGTAAGTTTACCAACTAGGTGATCATTTATAAAGATGCACAGTGAACTGCTTATTTAGGCAATGCATTCTACTCGCAACCTTTAAAAGTGATCAGATAAACCGTATCCGAAACCATATACTGGCCGTCTCCACAGTTAGGGTAAAAGGATAAAGGGATAAAGCTCTCGGCGTTGATTAATCCCTGAGGGATGTGCAATCCCATGCATTCGACTTCATTAAGTATCGTTGGAGGTGATTGAACGTATATCTGGCCTTTACAATGACTTGCGGTGGCCAGCCGATGTATTGAGCCATTGCTGCTATCCTCCCAGAGAAGTCTGGTACCAATTTGCCAACCCCGGAGGGATGGAAGGCTTGGTGGGCCACGGGCGCATTTCACGTTCTCTGTTTGGTTATAGAGGCATTTGGTTGGGTAGATTGCAGTCAACTCGACCTTTCCAAACTCCGAAGAAGGCGAAATCCGCGGAAGAGTCAGCTCTAGGGCAGTAAAGAATAAAGTCACATCTTGTTGTTGCTTAAGAAGAATAAAGAGAAATATTAGGAGTAAGTCTGGAAAAGAAATTCGTTACATTTAATGATTTGCCTAATTTGACGAGCAATCAAATGCTACTTACTTTCGTCCTTGTGATGAATTATAGTTAATTTATGCAATGTGTGGATATTAAAAATGCTGAAATAGACTCGACATTTTGAAGACTTCGAATTGCAGACAGCAATGTATTTACATAGGCCCGAGTAACACAGTAGCGCAACTATCACTTGTGCCCATCGATAGAACTAGGTAGCTCCTACAACCCTGTTATGTTCAAAAAAATTTGTTGAGAAAAGATCTTTCGTTGTTAAAAATCCAGAATGTTGACAGCAGAAGAAAAATTGCACGTTGTCCATTGGACCTACCATGAAACGCAGTAGCAGGGTCGGAGTGGGTTAAAATCGAATCTGTAGCCATATTTTCAGATTAGCATAAGGAAAAGTTTAAACGTGGGTCGGGCAGGATTGGAAGCTAAGAAAAAATCACGCACTGATTATGAGCTTAGAGATAACATGCAATAAACCTTAGTTCATATAAAATTTCAAAAAAAAAGTTGCTAAAAAGTCTGTACTGCAAGGCACTCAAGTTCAACTGAGCCTCGATAATCCTTCCCTCAACTGAAAATATTTCAGAACTACAGTAAAGAATAAAAATATTTGGAATAAAAAGCAAATACGGAAAACTATTCTGAATTTTTCTCAGTGATTGACCAGCGTCGGTACAAACACAGCATTTGTTGACAATAAAGATGTAATTTTTTGGGAAGAATAGAAGTCGAAGGACAGCAAGTGTAAACTTCTCACTCCTCACTAGCTAGCTACTGTGTGTGGTGAAAGCTTTGGAACGTTCTAGCAGACTACCACGGGATTGCAGTGAACATCATGCCTGACCGTCAAACCAAGCAGTGGAGGGATTAGATCACGGATTCTCTGGTCACGATCGAATCTACACAAGAACGTATCCGATTTCAAGAGTTTAAGTTTAAAGGAAGAAGAAGTGCTGATAACTGTACGACGCGTCTTTACGAGCCACCGAAAGAGCGGTCACCGAGATTCTAGAAATATGAAAAAACAGAACATGTTTTGCTTATAGGTATGTGTCACAGAGCACATTTCATCACTTGTATTTCTGCTAACCATCAGTTAGTTCAGTCGGACGAAAACAAACTCTTTTTCTTTCCGTCACGCTGAAGATCTGGTCGAAGGACTCTGGTCGAGTAACGAACACGTATTAGAGTTATAAAATAGTACGTCTACATAGTTTTAGAGATAAGGTCCACTGTGGCGTTTTGATATTTTTTGGGCATCTGCATAGACAAGTCGGAATCGTTCTTATGTTCGGTAGCACCCCTGAGAAAATGAGTATTGCCCTGTGCAGCGCTGGTCGATAAACATCTTCATATGCCAACGGTGTATGGCTTGGGTCATCATAAAGTAGAGCAATTTGTACGATGTTGCAGAAGCCTATCGAAGGCAAAATAGATAAACTGAAGACTGTAGCATTCGTCAACTGGAAGAGAAGATTCTAATGATAGTACCCACATTTTAAACATTGCAGAAGTCTCGGATTCGAAAGAAATTGCTGATATAAACAGGATATGAACTCCATTCACTCTGTTTCATAGATGTAAAAGTCGATTTTATTTCAGAGTTCGTGCAATGCTTAGAGTTACCCTCCAATGCACACGTGGTGCTGCTTTGATTCCTTTCCTGAACTATTTAAGTTCTGCCTCGGTGTCCGATAGACTAGCCAAGTTAGACACAGATTTGGCCTACTGGAAGGCTTCTTCGAGTCACTGTATTAAGCCAATGTGTATTCAGCCATATCGACAATGACTGATGAAGTTGAATGTATAGCGTATCATTAAGGGATTGATCAATCCCCAACTTTCCACTCTTTCACCCCTTAATGCCATTCCAGTTTTTAACGAGGCAGATTTCTCGAAAATTTACCTTACCTTTAGAATTTCACTCTTGCTTTTATTATTGTTAGTCGCTGATCACTATTCACTATATAGACCATACATATGTATATATATATGTACAAATTTTCGAATTTATAACCCTATATAATCATTTATGTGCTTAGTTCGATATTTGGATGGCTCGTCCTCACTGGTTGTGCGGGTCCCAGAAGAATCTCCATCTTTTCTGAATTTCTGCTGGTTTAACCATTGCGGGTCATTGAAGTGCCAAGGTCAGCCAGACCTAAGTCTGTCCCACGCCGTTGCCACCACAAGCAGTCGCCGTCGATGTATATCAGAGGGAGATTTGCCACCACTCGACTAGTCTCGTGCCAGGACGGTGGCAGACCCTTGTATTGGTTTATTCTTAGTTGGGCTTCCTAATGGAAACGCCAGACTCTTTCTCAGCCTGGGAGACCCTGCCCCGGGAATGAATCCCTCCGCTGTACATCGCAGCCCGACACCTAGGAATACCTTCCAGCCACGATGAGGTGGTAAACCGTTTGGAGGAATGACATATTCACTACACAATATTTTTTTAGACACCGAATAAGCGGGTTCTCCCATACCCGAAAAATAATTTGAAAAACCGCATTTCCATTGACTCATTCAAACTTCAAATTTCTTTGTGTTTCCTATAGTTTTAATTGATACTCGTATCACTCATAGAGACAAGCCCATCGTCCTCGTGTTAACACTTGGACTTTTACATCAGTTAAGAATAGTCTCAATGTAATCATCAGACTGCTGCTATTCCTTGTAAATGGGGAAAATGAATCACGTGGAATGTAAAAAATCCACAATGCTGAAAACATTGAAGACCTTCATAAAACAAAGTTATCGATGTTATCAAGAATCCCTCTAATTTCAAAAGTTTCGTCTACCTTCCTTACTTATTTCCTGAGGTCTTTAGAAAGCGCTGCATGTGCTTGGTCCTCACATGCCAGGCTATCTAGGTACAACTAAGAAGAACCACACAAACAGTTCAATGCACGTAGGAACGTTTATTGAAGCACAGTTGACTGTAGCACATGTATAGCAAAAAAAGCAAACCAAATCGATGAATGAACGTAAAAAGAAGAGGTATTTCACGTTAGAGGCAGCGTAGTGTTCTTCGATGTAATGGTAACAAATCTTGAAGAAATTCCGAGATGTATGCAGCCGCAGGCTATATGTGAACGATAGCGATTGTTATGTCAGAATCGGCGGATAGCAAGCGACGATCACAACGATCATTTAAGCTTCTTCACCACTGAAAAGCAACAAATTAAATGGAAACTGAAAAGTCTGAAAGGTGCATGCAGATGCTCTATGGTAAGTGAAATTTTAGAATTGTTCCCTGCTTAGTAACGCATACTGTAGTGATTTAGTAGACAAAAAAGTAACACAAAACGGATCTTCTCCTGTCGATCGGGCTCTTTTATAGAACAGATCGGACTCTTTTATAGGGACTTACTCTTACTAGAAGAACTCACTCTTTTGTTGTAAGTGGCTTGAGTTCTTGATTTCCTGTCAACACAACATATTTCTCCTCCACGTCATGTGGAGTATGGAAGCCGATGGCTAACTGGTACAGCCAAGCTCCGATCAGTGCTCCAATAAATGGACCGACGATTGGAACCCAGAACCATGATTTGTATCTGAAAACTGATAATAGGCTTTTCTGGACCATTCCAATATTATAAATGAATGAAACAAATTTTGACGTGTTAGGGTGTCAACGATGACGAAACTCTGTAAAGTGACTTTCCAAATTGGAAATCCATGACAAATGATAATCCACAGTGTACTGCGCAAATTTTAGTCAAGTAAAGGTATGTGTAGCACATTTTTATAGAGGTGCTCTACAATACACACGTGATCAGTGGTTCAGTTTCGCACCCTGGACAAACGAGACCCTCTTTCACTCTGGGGTAGGCAAACCTGTATCAGATTTGTCTGAGAGATAAAAAGACATCAGCAAGCAAGCAAAAGCGCTTGTATGAGCCAAATTTACAAAACCTTCTATAACGCTTGATGAAGATTAATCAAAGTCAATCACTCAATTTTTTTTATTCTTTTAAGCAACGGCTGTTTTAGAATTCACTTCTGAAGAAGATCTCCGTTTTCGAGCGGCACTAAGTATGCGATAGCATATGGTAGCATGCTAAGACATCAATGGCCGATGCAGCCCACTGTCTTTCAGAATCCGAAGCGATCTGTGGATTTCCTCAAAACAACCCATGGAATCGAAATATTACACAGAACTAGGTAAAGTATTAATTGGAGGCATTTTTCTCTATAGGTGATGAAAAAGCGATCAATAACTCTTGGAACCGCTTTTTCTCACCAACTGAATTCAACTGCATTATGCATCTATTCATTTATTAAAACACTAAATTTCTGATTTATACTCAAAGACTTTGTAGATCCGTTGCAAACAAAAAGTGCACGAGCTCGGAGTTCCGACGTTTTGCTACTCGATAACATCACTAAAGTTAATCTCGACTTCCAGAAAGCTTCTCACTCCGTAGTTCACTCAATTTCCACACCTCACTAGTAATCCAAGGCCCTGAAGAGAATTTGGTAGAAAGAGGGTAAGTTATTTAAAAAAAAATATGCTGGACACATAGATCTGACTATCATGACAACATCTTCCGTGTTCTTTCACACCGTGAGAAATCGGATTCCCCTTCGCTCACGCTATCCAGCGGTCAGCAATCATCCTATCCATTCTGACAATCATCCTGTCATCTACCACATCACTCAAATCATTAAATCACCAAGTTGACGGACCACTTCACACGTCAAAATACGTTTTTCCGCTAGCGCTGGACATGTGATCGTGTCGCATATCTGGTTTGAAATCATGCGTAGGAAATATCTATAGAAGCGGTTACATGCGATTGCACAATCTTACAACAATATCTAAATAGTAACGAGGCTGTGTAGCTCATTGCTCCCATTAGCATACAAAATGTTAAAATAAAAAAAGCTAAAGCTCTCGGCGTTGATCAATCCCTGAGGGATGCGCCATGCATTCGACTTCATTATGTATCGTTGGAGGTGACTGAATGAATATCCGACCTTTAAAATGACTCGCGGTGGCCTGCCGATGTATGGAGCCAGTGCTGCTATCCTCCCAGACAAATCTGGTAGCAATTTGCTGACCCTGGAGAGATGGAAGGCTTGGTGGGCCATGCGCGCAGGAATCGATTTCACGTGTGTGTCATAGTGGACAAAATGTTAATGTAAGTTAATTTCAATGCCTAAGTACTAAGAAATTAATCAGCTTCTTTACTTCAAACGAGCACAGCTCGACCCACAGTTAGCTTTACCGATTGAAGTAAAAACCACCAGGATCTAACGGCCTTTGTCAAAACCATTTCAGCCTTCATATTCCCTCGCGATAGAATTCTGATTTTTGGAGCCACAAATTCTTTTTCTTCACTGCTTTTGTCGATGCTTCAGTTTAAACATTTTAGCGATAGAACAAATGGAATTTCGTCCACATGGGCGAAAGACATCAACGAAAGCCACGTTGTTTGCGGCTGCTGCATTTTAAGTTCTATTTGGTTTTTCTATTTTTTTTTTGGAAAATATGAATTTCAAACGAATTGCGGAAGAATAATATGCAGTCCTATAGCAAGAGACCAAAACCTCTTCTGTAACCCTGTCAATACCACGACACTTTGAGCACTGCTGTTTTCGAGAACAATCAATAGTTCTGGAGAAACCAATTTTGTCTACCGATAAGTACGCGTGCGTCTGTTAAAAAAATTTTTGAAACAACTGAGTTAGGCTTTAAAGTGGACAAAAAAGAAAGTGATGTTAGTTCGCGATGGAAATTTGCTCGTTTCAGACAGAAGCTTTCCTACCTTAACAGTTCTGTTCAACAACTGTCGTTGTAGGTTATGTTACGACTAAAAGTTGGCTCCAAAGCAAATCTACGTGCTTATTTTCTTAAAAATATTTCAAAGTACCAATTATAGCGTTACGAATAGGTATAATTTCTTGTATGGTGCAGGCACGTGTAGCGCAGTGGTCGGAGGGCACTGCAATACACATGGGATCGATCCCTGAGCCCCAAACTCACCAAGCCTTCCATCCTTCAAGGGTCGGCATATTGGTACCAAACTTGTGCTGGAGGATAGCATTGGCTTCATACATCGGTAGGCCATCACGAGTCATTGTAAGGCCCAGATATTGAATTCAGTCATCTCCAACGATGCTTAATGAAACCGAAGCCATGGCGCATCCATCAGGGATTGGTCAACGTCGAGAGCTTTATTCCTTCTATCGTATCGTAATATCGTGCTACTTTTTTATTCATTATATGCCTGCATATAAGACCCACGAGAAAACTTCTCCACCGTATCCTATCACAAACGTGAAGAGTCGTGGTCCAAAGTCCCTGGCTGGATTACACGGATAACCGCAATTGTAACCGAAAGCTGCACCGACAGCCACGAACGAGAGTCCGACCTATGTTCATGTTGCTGATTTAGACAAGTAGAAAACATTATGCTAGAATGGAGAGACTTACGAGGAGGGGCTGAAGCCATGTCGGATACGAGTTCTTTTTGTCAGTAACATGAGCGATTAGAAAACAAAATACAGCCGTGCCAATGACCTGAAACAGTAAAATTCCGATGGAACAAAAAGTAAACGTTTCACAGGGATCTTCAAGAACATTTCCCTTTATGGTCTATGTCGTTATGCGTCTGATAGCGTGTTTACAGCTTGACCACATGACTGCTGTTGTGGCTAGCCTATTTGCACTTGTATAATCAGACACAATGTTCTGATCGCATTTTGGTTGCTAAGGAAACGTCTTCGCTGAATTGATGCCTCTGTAATGACTTGTGCTGTTTGTCGTGCAGTTGCTGAGCACTCTCGTATGCTTCCAAACAATTTCAATTACAACTTCCGGGAATCATAAAGCATATGACAAATAAAAAGCTATTTTTAACATAATAAAAATGAAACGCCAGCGCTTAACAAAGTTAGCTATGCGTCAGGAAGGCTGTCAATAGTTTCGATAAATAAGAGGTCTCTGAAAATTCTGCCACTGTGAAAAAGAAGGCATAAACGGTTCCGCTTTTTCTCGGAACATACTGCTCCTTGTGGTCTGCTAACCTTAGCATTATGTTTCAGATGTAGGCAGATCTTTTAATCTGGCTGTCTTCGTAGATTTGAACTTCGAGTTATCTCTTCAGACGAAGGTGGGATGAAGGTACGTGAGCATGAATGGTCAGTTATTTCTTTTGTTTCTTCAGTTTCTTCAGTGCCCATTACTGCTTCAACAAAATAAGATATATAATAAACCTATTATTTAAATAAAATCGTGCACTAACAAAACAATAAATTTGATTCTGATGACTTTATGGACAAAAGCTCTTCCAGAACCTGATCGACTAGACCGTTAAGAAGTCCCAGATGAGCGGCCGGATACGAAGCGAAGATTTCTGCAGTGGCTTTAGCTCCAACAACAGTTCGAACTCCTCCGTCAAATGAGTTAATAGCTTCTGAAGAAACACTTCTAAATCTGTTTGAATGTACATCGAAAATTCTGCCATTGTTTAATAGCCTTAGCGTACGTGTTTATTTAAATCTATAATAGTGCGAGATTAATCATGGGTCGCCGATTTCTTTCGGAGCGCTCCGCGACGAACAGCTGTTCGCTTTTGTCGAGCACTCGATAAAGTGCCCATGTGTTCTCTAATTGGCATGGGGGTAGCCCAAGGCGATATTCATAAGCTTTATAAGGTGCAAAAAACTTTTGTGCCCGACTTTAATACCCAGTAAGATCTCTATGCTCTAATCTATCCTGTTCACCTTTCTATGAGCTCATTTGGTTATTTATAATAAATCTATGACACCAGAAAATTTGATAGATTTGGACCTAATACATATCTTAAGCATTCTTGTTTACCGTGATAAAGAGCGTAGGCAAGAGCTGCGCCAACAAAAGCGCCAGCAGTCTGAACAAGGGTGTAGAGCACAAAGCGCACGGGCGCCAGCTGACGGAAACTGACGAACATCAGCGACACGGCAGGATTGATGTGACCTCCTGTAATGTATGAGATGTACTGCAGACCTTCAAACATGATCGATGTGAGATCAACCAATTCACAACATGATACGACTATACTAAACACTATGGATGAAAGGATCTTCAAAAGGTAATGTATGGGAAAGTTTTGCACTGCTTCTGAACAGCATTCGCCCATTGCCAGGTAGACCTTGTCCATGTTTGATTTGGAAACGATCAATGCGGCCAAGAGCAAGTAACAAAAAATTAAGCTTATCAGAGATTACTGTTAGGGAATGTTAGGGAAACAATAAAACAGCCTTACTAATGTCATTGCAATTGCGATATTTTCAAGCCTTATGATTGTCTAGGTTTAAGGGTTCGAGAAAATTTTTTACTGTTGTGTGGTATTGGCGATGATGGCGAATAAGTTCAAAGGTCAGATCTTAATCAAATATTGGTTAGTTTCTTTAGGAGAAAATAATCATGAGCGATGCGAATATAAAGAAAATGAGCAGCGTTAGATATTCAATAGTTGTTTAAGAAAAATTTCGGTGGTAACAGTACATTTTATTATTCATGCCCACCTGATATCTTGGCCGATATGGCGACACCGAAAGCGATGGCCAACCCAAATCCTACATTGACTCCGATCATTTCGTTCAATTTTGGACGGGGCAACATACTTTGAGCCACTACACAGTTGCCAATCAGCTGAAACGAGTGATTGTTTGAAATATTGGAACAACTTTTTATGTTGATTTCGTACTTAGTACGCTTTGGTAGACGCTAAGGTACCGCTTTGGTAGACGGTGTGCTGTTATAACGCAGACTTTGCAGCTCCGTTCTATCCACCACTTTCCGGTTCCCATGGGGATCTACTGACCGGATAATGATGGGCCATTCGCAGTCATTGAGGCGCTCTGACGGGTCGCGAATACTTGACATAACACGGTCGTTGGGAATGTAGTGCAAATTTAGAGACTGCGATCTCGCATGTAGGCTTGCCATTAATGTTCCAGAGATGAACGAATTGCCGTATTATCATAGAGAGTAAACATCCATTGGCTTGTCATTGATATTCATTGAAACGTACGAAACACTTGCAGATGCGATGTCAACTGAATTGTTATGACAAAACGAAAAAATGCAGTGCGTAGTTTAGTAGAAGCGAATTCGACCTGTCTGACACTCACCAACAACAGTGCAGTGCCCATGAACTCGGCGATCAACGCACGTCCGAGTTCGCTTTTGATGTGCACCTTCGAACGAATCTTTTCCATATCTAAAAGGCTAGGCAATCCCCACGACAGGATTTACAGTCAAGGAATTTCCTTACGAATCGATGACACAACAAGTGGCTAAGTTTCCGCAGAGTGATAACAGATGAAGAGTATGAGATTATTGCAATTGAGAAGGAAATCTGAAATGGGGTAAATCAGCTAGCCATTTCCTAGTGACGTAATTTAGTGTTTGATGATGGAAGGTGATGGAATCTCCCAAATGGATGAGGATCTTCTGGCAATAAGTTTGTCTTGTCGTTTGAAATTTCATAAACAGGGGTCAGCAGCAATCTATGAGCTTAGAATAGAACAGTATATTGTCCGTAGTTAAAATGACAGAAAGGCAAAGAGTAATAAGAAACTTCTGAATGTGAAGCATTACTTTACGTTTCGGAGGTTGATGCGCTTAGAGAACTTGAAAGCGATGAACTGGGATCACAGGCAACGAGAGTTTAAGCATGAATACAATGTGAATAACAGGACTCGGGTCGGCGGTAATGTGGCTTTTCCCAGTAATCAATTCTGGGTCGAGCGTCCAGAACAAAGAGACAAAGAATTGCCTGGAGTAGATCAAAGTGCATGATTGGCAGGAACAGATGGCAGCAATGGGTGCACGTTGTTTACTGGATCGCCGTGCGGTTGTTGTTGGTCGCCCGGCCACGCCCCCTGAACTCCCCCTGGCAGACCGCCAAATTGGCATCGACGACCCGGCACCACGAAAATGTGTCCGTTCAAATGCCCACTCATCGGTGACAACTGCAGGGCATTAGGTGACGGCTGTGGTAGGCCTAATGTCTCTGAAAACTGATATCGGTGGCCTGACGGAGAGTCAATTGGCAGACGACGCCCATAACAAGTCGGCATTTGGTCCTGTGCACTTTCGAGAGATAGCAAGAATATAATGAACTTAACTGAGAAATTTTAAGGAAGCCTCTGACACCCCCCCCC
>MQTX01000094.1:906384-927160 GCA_009735665.1 Angiostrongylus cantonensis
GTGCATTAGTAAAATCTTCATTCGTTCTTGAGGTGTGCTTCAAGCTGCCCGGAAGCCCACGCTTGTCCAAAAGACAGTAAAAATATTTCATTTCAGCATGAAGTCTTTCATCCTTAGTTTTTTAGTACGAGGGCAACTCGTTAAGCACATACATCTATTACCTGGTCACACGTCCGATGGTCTCTCGATCTCTCTGGAAGTGCACATGTTGCACACTTCTAGAAATTACCACAAATCGCTGTTTATAGAGCTCTCAGTCACTTCATTGCAGGCTTTTTGCTGATTCTACGGCCATGGACGATTATGTGTATACGGAAAGTATAAATCAAACCATCGTAGCATAGGTTGGGGCGTCCACCACTAATCTGCTTGGAATTGATTGGTCGCATGGAGGAGATCCATGAAGATAGAACAAAGGAGTCATTCATCTATTCCGTGTTTATCCGCGAGAAGTAGAGATTAGTGTTAAAACAACCCTTTTAAAGGTTCTTTGGTGATTGATGCGTGATTGAACAAAGGAATAATAGCACGTGACGGCAACGTTTTTTTCTAAAGTTAAGAAAACAAAAGAGAAGAATTGTATACGGAGACGAGACGTATGTGGTCACGAGAAGTAACCGAAAGACACCATTATCTTCCGTATATCTTTGCTGAGCAAAGGCGAGGGGTTACTTTATTGGTGTTGCTTGTTGAGTTTGGAAGAGTTATAGGAAAGTGTATGAAGAAGCTATGTTACTGGCAGTGCGATTGAAATCTTGGTTTAGTTTTTGCTCCGTTTGGTTTTGGTGGCGCTTAGCTTGGTAGATTGTAGTCAACCTTACATTTTCAAGCTTCAGTGTTGGTCTAACGGAGGCCGGCAATCTCAGTTTAAGCAGCAGCATGACCACACTTAGGTCGGGTCGGTATATGTGAGGTCATTGTCGATGTGCAGAATTTCTGCCCAACTGGTGGTGATTGAGGAAGTCTGAGGGCCGCAGATCAAGGTTATTTCGATTGTACTCCAACATTATTACGATAACTCATAATAATAGCGGCACCCCGGTGGGTAAACATATCTATTGAGGGCGAGAATTTGCGATCGAACCATGGTAATATACGAAGATGGAATGTGAACCAGAGTTGACGCTGAGCACAGTTAAATAAGGATGAAGAAGACCATGTAGGGAGCAAAAAGTATTTCGTAGATGTCTTAAATAATATCTAAGTATAAAGGGTATTTATGAACTTCTCGAAGCAGATTTTTGAAGAGACAGTAATCCGGTCGACTGCTAGTTCTCTATCTTGTCCTTCATTCCGCATTCGTTAGATCTTCCAGACTTAGGAATAATTCGTGGTTATAACGCAGAAATATAGAAAGATTACGGTACCTTCTCCTATATAAAACGTCTAGAGTTTGTATGTGATTGCTGCGCCATTTTTCCTCTGGTGCATTAGGAGAAGCTGCACCGAATGTTTCCATTTGTATTTTGCCATCCACTAAATATTTCAGATTGACACCATTCAGGAGCACTATCGAATTCTAATGGTATCCGGTAACAATACACATAATCCTGCCGGACCATGTGGTTTCGATCGATGCGAGAGGTCGTTGGCTTTGACTCAGATTTGAATAATTGTACCACCGACGATGTATAATACGTTCCGAACCTCCGCATACGTCAGTCAAAAACCCATAAACATTTTACATAAATTTGCCAACGAACATTCTGGAATCTTAATTTATTTATAAGCTTATGATATCCAGATAAATAAAGCCGTTTTATAAGGATATAAAGTACTTCAAGATGATGACATAGGCAGCACTCCACTGCTACTCTAGGTTTTTCGCTCTGATATCGAAATATAACGCTAGTCTCCAGCACTGGAACAAAACCCTTGGGAAGTAAAAATAAATTATGCTAAAATTAGATATCTCGGGAAATCTACCGGTTATCAGCTAGTCTATGAGTGGTTATTTATTTAAACACATTCCATCGAGCATTCGAGGAATCCTTCTCTACGAAGTGAACTTTCTTCAGCAAAAGGACAGCGGCTGTTACGTGACCTAAAAGAAGGCTGTTGTAAATGTCAATGGCACGGATAGCTTAAAAGCACTCTACTGCTAACGTTTCACTAAGATTGCAGCTCAGAGAAGAGACACTTTTGTGTTGGAGAATCATTGCGAAGGAGAAAGTTCTAGAAACAAGCGACATCCGTTCTGTGGCATATGCAGAGCTCTTAGAGTTAAATTAAATCCCCCACAAGTCCAGTAAATTAAGTAGGAACTTCTGAATCATATGGCAACATCTGCTGCACAGGAATCCCGGTTGCAAAAAATAAAGAAGTCCTCTTGTTTTTTCTTTTTTTTATCCTTCGGATAATACACAAAATGTAAAAAGAATCGCAAGCGAGACGCTAAGGTGTTAACTTCTAGATTTTTTGTCTTTCTTATTTTCACCAGACCTGAAGAACGAATGAGACAAGCTGCGTGTGATGTATAAAACACATTTTGATAGATGGAATGACAAGCAGCGTCAAACGGTAAAGCGCAACGAATTCCTGATAAACACTGATGGCGAGGAATAAAATGAGAAAATCATCTGCGGGATAATTTCCCAAACGAAATTCTCGGGAACGACATAGGCGATGTCGAACTACTGTGCACGTGAGAAGCCATTCACCGCCCATAGAATCACTCCCTTGCCCGAAGCGTTCGTGTTGAGTAAAACACAGCAGCACTTATATTTTGCAGCACAAACAGCACTACCGTTCACCTTGTCGACGTCACGTTACTGCTGCGAATTACCGATGCCTTGCATACGAATAGTAATGTTCAGCAGTGGATGAAAACGATGGTGCAGACATGAGCAAGACTGTTCGAGAAGGAAAAGTGCCTTCATGAGAACCACAAATGCTCAAAAATAAATGAACATTTATATAAAGACGTCACAGATATGAAAGAACCACAGTTCACCTACACGACAATGAATGATCAGTCATTATTGTTCATTATTGGTCTTACCCTAACAAACCATCAGAGACTCTAGGACCGGTTGGGAACAAATATCTCGAGATGATCGTAAAACGGTGTTGCGTCCAGTATTCTCGCCTAATAGTCGCACACCCACTTTCTTTTGCAATGAGGGCCATAAGGCAGTAACTGTATCTGTTATTCTGCCGTGGTTTTTTGGTAGCACTAGAGCGAAATTCTTCTTTAAACTTGTTCGTCATACAATTCTCAGTGATTTGACTGCGAGGTTATGGTTGAATGGGAGAGCAGAGCACAATCCACATAAGCGCAAACACACCTGTGCAGGAGTGAACGGATATAGTTACGCATATACGGAAAGACGTATGTATGGAAGGATCATTGTGACAAAACGAAAACCAAGGGATATGCCTTGAGCAAAACTGCATCTTAGATCAATTACGCATATGTTCGCCTTTAATTTGAGCTTGATCTTCGATTTGCCGCCATCTGGAGATGCCCACGTACTATAGCGACTGAACCACACAAGATCACTTATATGAAGGATTCATTGCGTCGTCATCAGTAAAAGTGGATTTTATGGTTTCCTAGAAACACTGTGATACGTTTCCCACGTTTATCGCTGTAGACAGTCGTTGATACTAAGCAATAAAACGAGGGACATAAAATTGGTACCAAAATTGGCTGGGACGATAGCAACACTGTCTTGATACATCGATAGACCAGTGCGCGTCATTGTTTAGGCCAGAAATGCATTCAACCACCTCTAGCAATATCTGCTGAAGTCGAATGCATGATGCATCGTTAGGATTGATCAACGTCGAGCGATTTGCCTTTTAGCCTTATCATTGCTGCGATGCAGGAAACACAGTGTGTAGGAATATTGTGCGACGTACATGTCCTTCTAATTCGACCGCATTACGGGCTAATAGAGCCGCTAATCTCTCTCGGTAGCCAAAACGCCACTGTGCTAATTCCAGAAAAGCTTTGCAAAGGTGGGTGATAATGGGTTATAGAAATGAATGGACAACTGAATAAATAATGATAATCTCAAGCTCTAATGCGGTTAGCAAATAATGTCTTTATGTTCTGCTGTAATACACCGCTAGTGAGGGAAAGGGTGCAAAGCTCCGATTACGTCAACGATAAAAAACCTAAGAGGCAGTTCTAAACACCAAGCTGTCAAAGATAAAATGAACTGGGCAAGTTACACATATGAACGACAAGCGATGTGCAAGAGCCGTTAGTGACTGGATTCGTCGAGACGTCAGAAGCAATGCAGGAGGTCCACGAGGCCGATGATCAGAGTTTTTCACGAAAAACCTAGAAGAAAGCAACCATTCTCAGTGAGTCCTTAGAGCGAGCAGTACCCACTGGCCTACTCTTGACGGAAGTGGAAGATTTACAGGTTCCCGGTGAAGTCGCTCAAGGAGAACACAGGTGATACAGGTGATACACCGCTGGGTATGACTATCGATGTGATGGAACAATAACATAAATAAGGATCGGTGACCTCATGGAGATACCGTTACTTGAAGTAGCTTCGCCGTGCACTTAGCAGCTACTGACTCGCACACCATCACTGTAGGAAGAAAGAGTCGCCATCACCATTGTGGTGTTCTTGAGATCAAATACTACATGGGCACCTAAACTAATTACAAAATTAATTAGCATCTTTACAATGTTTATATTTTCGAGAGTTATAGAAGAAGAAAAGTATGCAAGAAAATTTTGTCTTTTATCCTACTTAGATGTTGAAGAACTACTCTAATTCTTCTGTTTATCACAGCCAAAAAAAGTTACATTGCTTTTTGAACAAAAAACCTCACTATTTCACGTGTCAAAGACTAGCTGTCATGTGTTTTAGGTGTTTCACGCAAATACGCTTTTTGTGTGGAGTATCTAGAACCGTTGAGCCTACATAAACATTTATGGAAAATGGTTCATGAGAGGATGAAAACGGTTTTTTTTACATCTCTTTAAACTGTTGAGCTTGCACGTGGTTGATAATAGGCTTATCTGGCTAAGGTTTCGACGTCATCGTTTTCATCAGAGCCAATGATCCGACTCGATGGTCCACAGTTGTTATTCTCGATGTGGCGTCTTCATCTTCGCATCTATCTGGGTCTTCCCTAGTGGAGCATCTATCGAATGAGCCGAAAAATTGTTGATAAAGATGTTTACGCGACTAACGTACCGACGTCTTCGTCTTCACCAAAGCCGATGATCACGATTAAATAGTTACATGATTCATAACAATGGTTTCTTTACTTCAATGTCGAATTTATGTGGAAAAGTACTGAAGAACTATTTTCATCGACTTCCCATGGACTTGAAGTAATATTCCCTCCGCTGAATAAATAATTCAGAATCTTCTAATGAACAAGTAACCAAACAGATAAATTAATAATAATTGAGACGACTTTTCATCGAGCAATTTTGAAGAACCTGTTAATTTACTGCTAACGCCAGCCACCTAGGTGGCTTACGATATGATTAATGGGCTGGCATAAATACTGATGTCGATTTTACATCAACACCAAATGCGTTGGTTCAATCACCTAACATCACGTACGACTGAAAGGTTGAGAACCTACTGCGAGAAAGCAGTGCAGAAGAATGTGAGACATTCTGCAGAGGGGCGACAAACCCAGACAGAGGAGCCGGCAATAAATCGGGGAAACTTGATATTGAGCAAACGTCGTGCAAAAAAAGGCTCGAAGGAATCTGTTGCGAAGTAATGAAAAACTACGTGTTATCGTTTATCATATTTCCCAGATGAGCGAACCAATTTTTCTCAGTGTTGTTTCAGAAAAAGCATCGTCAGTCATGTAATTCAAAGAGCAAAATTGTTTTTCCTACTGGTGCGATGCCCAGGTTCTCCTCTTGCCAAATTATTTAGTGACTCTCAATGAATTTCCTTAAGTCACTATTTGATTCATGAAAATGTCATGCCTTAATAATTGGATTCAGAAAATAGAGAGAGGTAGTAAATAGAATAGACCTTAATAGCGAACAAAAATGTGACAGTGGGAAAGATGTAAAAAAGGATAAAGGATAAAGCTCTCGATGTTGATCAATCCTTGTGGAGTGCCCCGTGTATTCGACTTCATTAAGCATCGTTTCGAAGTGATTGAATGTGTATCTGGCCTTTACAATGACTCGCCGTGGCCTCTTGATGTATCGGGCCAGTGCTGCTATCCTCCCAGATAAGTCTGATACCAATTTGCCGACCCCGGAGTGATGAAAGATTGATGGGCCATGGGCGCAGAGATCGATTCCACATGTGTGTTGCAGGGCGCTTCCGACCACTGTGGCACACGCTCCCAAGAAAAGAAAAAGGGAGAAGAAAAGACGTATGTGATAAAAACCACCTTGTTTATTTCTCCTCAAACTAGCCTCAAATAGAACTATTTTGCCAACTTACTGCAAAATTACTGCTGGTTTTTAACACTCCACTTCTAGTTCACATATCTCAGATAATTGTGCGTTCTATTATTCTTCTATATATATCTCTCAAGGACATAGACCTTTGCTAATCCAGTTACGGTAGAACACTGCTCTCTTGGAGGCTAAGAGTCGCCTGATGTCATTTTCCTCAGCGATTGCTTGCCGAACACTTTATCAGTAAGCGGTTATCGAAAGCTCCGTTGATTGCGTTAGACATAACAGCTACCTATTCACCTCGAAATTCCTTAAACTTCTTTATCCTTGGGCCATCGTAAAGCAGTATTGGTCACTGTCGATTGATCGGCGGCGATCGCTTCTCTGTGTTGTAATGAGGAATTTATAACGGATGATTTGACCACCTGAACACTAAAGAGTTACCGTAGCCTTCTTATGATTTAAATTTGGCCTCGAGAAGTGAAATTTCTCATCATTATGCAATCGACTTCATTAAGCATCGTTTGGAGGCGATTGAATGCATATCTGGCCTCAACAATGACTCGTGGTGGCCTACCGATGTATCGTACCAGTGCGGCTATTCCCTCAGACAAGTATGGCACGAATTTGCCGACCCCGGAGGGATGGAAGGCTTGGTGGGCCATTGGGTTGGAGATCGATTCCACGTATGTGTTGCAGAGCGTCCCGACGACTGCGCCGCAAGCACCCTTTAATAGGTAGAAAAAAATTAAACCATTCTCATGAAGATTCATAGAATCATTTTTTTCTACACCTGCAGTGTAGTTGTTACCTTGTTCGTATTTTATCTCTTAGTCTGGCTTTACGCTTCACTTTAACCAAATGTCACTTTGATTTTCTTCGCATGAAATATAATCCAAATTTGCTTTATAAACTTCATTCAAGCACTCTGACACTTTGTTTTGCTTCTTCTTCATTTATTTCCCTTATTTCTGATAGTTGTTGTTAAAGTTTCTCACCAGTCGCTGATATGTGCTACCCTCCCAAACACTCAAAATACGTTTTCATTCCAGCACAAAGATAATGATAAAGTAACGGGTGGTTGACGATGGCACTAGTAGATTGAAAACTAGTAGAGAGAAACGCATAGTAAGGGCCTCCGTGGCTCAGTGTGTAATGGACGAGCCTTGGAAAGGTAGATCGTAGTTCAATCTGGCCCGGGGTCCACGTTTTGCGAATACCTCAGCGTGGTTGTACTTGATTTCGCATAATACCCAGCCGTGAAAATTTTAGTAGGTAGTAAATAAGAAAAGAAGACGTTATGGCGAAATATGTAAACATTTTATTACAAAAACCTTAATATCTACAGCCGGACACACTTCGAATGGCAACTTCGACCCTGGGACTAATTAGACGGAAATTCTAACCCAGCGCTTTGGGTAACATTGCTGTCGTTCCAACGGAAAGAACAGCCAACTAACTACTTTTCTCCGCATGCATAATTCGACACTTAAGTATCTCTTCCGGTGTGTAATTCAAAACAATGAATTCGACATTTATACTCGCAAACTCAGCCAAGGCAAACAATACAATGCCCAGGAAATGGTGGCCGCTTGGACAACATCTCATCGCATGATGGCACTAAACATCATGGTAATCATGAATAACTAACATTTCCAACTTAAGCACAGAACGTATATGGCTGAACTGCCGAGTATTTCTTTTATCAGGAAGCGTGTGCCTTAGAAAGACTTGAAATCCTGAAATCCTACGAACCGAATTTGTTCTGTGGTTTCGTTGTTATCGAAACCCCACCTGTCTAATGATGTTACGTGTTCAACCACAAACAAAACACTGTAAGATGCACGCGACAGCGTTTGCCTGGAGTTTTCTGAAAATTCATGACCCCTACGGAATTCTCATCGTCAAATACCTCTGGAAAACCAGGAATCACGTGGAAACGTCTCGCAGCACCAATCGTCGTGTTCAACGCTATCGGGGCGAGCAGCTGTCCTCAAAACGCGCTTTCTTCGCAGTTGCACAAACCGGTGAGGATGTTCAATGATCAGTCGACGACGTAAACATATTGACGAGTAACCTGCTCGTATATATAGTGCTCCCACTTACGCTCTAAACCGCTGCTACGCTACAACGAAAATGAGTGTAAGTTTCTTGAAGAGCTTTAGTTTAGTTCATTCTTCATAGAATCACTAGCAGTAAAGGTAATAGGCTAACTCGTACAAAAATTCATCTTCAGGATAGGAACAGCTCAGAAATCTCGTCGTCCTCTATTGGCGTGACTGGTGTGATTATGGGAGCAATCAGGAAGACATCGGTGAGTGTTTATGGTTTTTCTTTTGTCACTAAAAGCAGATCCTGAATATTAACGTTAATTTCGGTAGCATACTGTAGAATTCAGGCTGCCTATAGACAGCTCGTTAGTTCGCTTCAATCTAACCAACCAATATAGATGTCTTAATCGCAGTCACTGCGATGGCCCATCAGCAGTAAACAAGGCCATCGGATGCGATTGTTTTGGATCGACCTAATGGAGAATGTCGCGGAACGGCCGTAATCCGAACTCATAAAATTCCTTGCGGTCCTATCTTGTAGCGAAATAGTGGTGAATCGTTGCAGTCATTGATTTGATGTTAATTTGATGAACGACAAATATTTGTTCTCAAGAATTTGTGGAAGTTATGAGTTGGAAATTTCCAGATTTTCAGGATGCGTTCGTGAACACTTTTAGCTCTACATCGGGAACTGGGCATACTGACCAGGTAAAAGATGTATTCATTCTTTGTTCCGCACTCGATTTAATGCCGATTTTCCTTTCTTGGAATTTCCAAATTCATTTATTACTCTTGTTAATCATGTATTCTTTCAGGCAAACATCGACGCAGGAACGACCAATGAAATGCCGTCTGACGAGCAGCAGGTATTTTTTACTTAGGGCTGACCTTCGTTTCAAATCGTCAATACATAATGCATGTACATAATGGGTGTTCGGTTAGGGTGCCAGTTTTGGAGCAGTGATCAAGTGTCATGAATAAAGTTGTGTTCTTCTGAATTTCTGCTCCGATCCGGACATGGTTTGCTTACCTTAGCACATTTGCGAAGTGACTTAATGTCAAATCTGCCTAATACTCACAGGTCTAAAAGACTTTAAAGAGTTTAGAGAGTTGCATTTCCAGAAACTTTGTCGCAATCGTGATAGTTAAAAGTGTCAACGGCACTTTGGGTGACACCATTATATCCTGTTCTTTATGGGCTATCCAATCGTTTCGATGTTCGAAATTTAGAAGAAAAATTCGACGACGAAAACCGAAGTAAAACTTTTATGGGTTCAAAAAAGGACTCTTTTCCACATTGAATAAGGAATGCTGTATCTCCTTTACTAATATCTCAAGCTCTTATAGTCGTTTTTATTTCTGTTATCAGAGTTTACTAAGATCTGAGTTATATTTGCTAAAAGATGCAAGGCGCAACCGTTTATTTCTACGCGCGTATGTATTGAAATCAACACATTTCGTCTAAGACTTGTTAAATACATTCCACAGGCATTGACGTTATGAGTGTTGTTTGAGTAGTCGTTTTCGATGATATGCAAACATTGCGTATTTTTAAGTTTGCCACGTTATAGAAGGAACGTCGTATGTCCGACATCGACCACCTGTGGGAAAGTGCTCGACGAATCAACGGATACTAAGGAGCTCAAGAGTTCTCTACTTGTACATATACTCTGTTTTAAAATATTACTTCATTACAATATGTTTATCAGATAGTAGAAGGAGTAGAAAGGCCTAGAATGGATAACTGTGTAGTAGGGCACATTTTGCCCAAGAGTGTGAAAGCTATACTTGTGAGGTTACAATTTGTATTTCAATATCACACCGATATAAACTACTAAGTTGTGTTGCTTAAACATCATTTATTTTCCGGCATTTTTATTTTTATTTTATTTTATCTGATCCGCCTTCACGTCTACTGTGCCGATCTCAGAACCTGTCAAATCCAGTTCGTTTCCTCGCATCCATTGTCCACGAAGATCTTCCAGCTTTTGAGTGTTGCTTCGATTGCTGCTTGAGGATTTCCATTTCATCTTGAATGTTGTAGAATGCTGGTCGAGCAATTCGCCCTGGAGTCCTGAGGTAGCCGTGCTGCAGCGTTCCCAATTGGATTGTAGAGAATTTTTTTTTCCAAACAAGTCCGGTACCAATTTCCCAACCCCGAAAACGTGGGAGGCTTAGCTGACCTGGAGCGGAATCGAACTAGTACCATGCTCGTGATGGTGGGTATCACTACCACTGTGCTATTCGTTCCCTGATTTCTGCGTGTGTTTCAGTTTTTCTCAAACCTTTTTATTCCTAAAGTACTGAACATTTTTACAGTTCTGTGAAGTTGCAGCTGTCGATTATTACCGTGATCGATACTGGGAAACACTCAATATCAGCTCTTAGAACGAGTTTCTATTTTTACTGAATAGGCCGTAATCTAGAGAGAACCAATACAGTTCGGAAAAGTCTACAAAGGGTGGATGCCCGTAAGGTCATAAATTGAAGTCGGTCAGAGTATCTCTATGTAGACGTGGAAATGATAAAAAAAAATGATGTAATACCTTACATATTACTCAGACCGAATGCGATGAATAACTTGTAAAAGGATAGTCGATGAGAAGGACGAATAAATGAGATGTCGCGGGAAGTAATCTGTTGAAGTGCCCAATTTTCATAGTGCCTACTTAAGTGTTGTACCAGCACTTGTTTGGCCTACTCCAACACTTAATTCGGTTCCCAATCTAGAAATATAGCCCACAAAAGTTCGCATATGTCCGGGCATGGCTGCTTCTCCAAAATTTTTTCTTCATGAATATCGTTAAATTTTGCCACTGTGAATACTCCCTAAAATAAATCCAAGAACAGGCGTGCTATAGCGTTCCCACTTTTCCTACTCCAATTAGTAATCAGATCTTGTGGATAGAACGGACCTTTCCCCAAACAAGTCTGTTACCAGCCGACTTATTCATGAACGATAGGAGTTTAGCCAAGCTAGCAATGGTCGAATCAGAAAGATGTGTTTCAGGGCACCTCTAACCACTGCATTATGCGCTTTTCTCTATTCATTTTTCGAAACGAAAAACTTTAGAGCAGTAGTTAAAGTTACCCTGTGAAGCACACGTCGTTAGTATGACATTCTACAAGTCAACTACCTATTCAGTCACCTCTACAGCCTCGCGTGCGCCGCATCTAGGGGAATAGGTCAATGTTGAGTATTTTACTTTTTATCCTCGTGTAAGTTTCCCGTGTCAGTCACCCAGTAGCAGTGGTCGGTTTATGATTACCCAGACCCGGATCACAAATGGATAATCTCTTTTCTACGAAGCGATGTTGATGATCCCTAGCACTACTAAACCAGAGATTCCGCGTATCTATCTTCATCCGAAATCAAAGGACCTAAGCAACGTACGTCGATATACGGCTAAAATGTGGTTCGCAGCAGCTCTTTTGATAGTGTACGTGAGGCATCCTTGTACCTTTCATTGAATAAAGAAGTTATATTTCTACCTATGACCATAACTGTGGATTGCCAAAAGGCTAGCACTTAGCAAACAAAGTTACATCAGAGACCGTTCATTTTTTTTTCGTTCAGAAGGAGTTCGTCTTCCGCGACATCGACTTGGTGCAATATAACACTAATTTTCTGTGTACCAGCCATTCTCAAAGTTGCTTGACCGCATTCTTAATGGAATCGCTGAGTCACTGAAGATGAATTTTGTCCAAGCAAAAAGTTCATTACCTTTCCATGAGTTTATCAAGTGCAAACATTATTGCTTTATTATGACTTGACAGACAATTTTCTTAATAACTCTTGATCTCGAATGAGTGGAGGAGTTGCTTGGCCTACGGTCTTGACAGCTCTTTTGCGTTCATGGTGAATATAAATGAAGCGGAGCTCCGGTTCTCCACAAAATTTTATGTTTTAACACACTTCATTGGTTTGACTTTCCTTGAACCTCGGTGTGCTTAATCAATACGTATTTTTTCCTTGATGAGCTTACACGAGGTTGATAATAACATTTATTATCGGCTAACGTTTCGACGTCTTCGTCTTCATCAGAGCCGATGATCCGAGTCGATGGTCCACGCTTGTCTTTCGCCTCGATGTGGCGGCTTCGCCTTCGTGCCGAGGCAGGTCTTTTTCAGCGTTCCGTCTCCTCGAATGAGGCACACTCATTCAGTGGTGCCCTTTTATACACGATGCTGATGGTGGATATAATGATAATGTCCGTTGATAACTATTTGTTTTTCTTCCGGACATATATCATCGCGCACATCGTGCAGAAGTCGGTGTTATCATTAGCTAGCACAAAGCGTATTAATGCTTCGAAACCGACTTTCCTTGAACCTCGGTGTGCATGCAACCTCCATGTTTAATGTTTGTTTAATGTACTAATGCTTATCTTGATAAGCTGGATGAAGGTGACTAGATGACTTCACCTGATTAATATGAGGAAAGAGTAACTTGAATCTTTATTACGAATTGTGCAATGAATCGCTGCTACTTGTGCTATCGTAATTTCTATCGATTTTTGTATTGAACAAAAACTTCTGAAAAAAATTTGGTTCGTTTTCCTGCGCAATCCTTGGACACCAGTGAAAATCCGCTTTCTTGTGAACTTCTTATCAGTACTAAGTTCTTCATCAACATGATGATCGAATAGTATGGGCGTCTCATTTGTAATCGTCTGAGTATTCACTATATGCACTACAAATAGTCTTATTTTACAACCAAAATGGTTCTGAGATATCTCCGGATCACAGGCATCTGCGGTGAGGAACGAACGTGCTGTTACCCTTTCCAACGGTTAACGCGTTCACCACCACACCATGTGGGTCCTTCGTTTCGCCTGTCTTTCAGCTAACTTTCTATTGACCATTGTCATCAGCAATCATCAGTCAACGGGTTTAATCTGGCTAGCCCAAATCGGCATTGAAACCAGTTAAGCTGAGGCTGTAGTTGAAATTACAGATCCACTCCGGAGTTTTGCAAATATCTCAGCACCATTGTGGTTGTATTTCGCGTAAAACTCTGCCATAAAATATTATAGTAGACGACAAACAAAAAGTTAACATTGTGAGTCCTATTTTATTCTTAATGGTTGAAGTCATTACTTAGCACTCAGTTTGTTATCTTTAGGAGATGTTGAAGTGTTTCCACATCCACATCCTACCGTATGCATTGTGAAAAGGCGGAGAATCTGCCGAAGGCACAGTAGCAATACATGGAACACCATGGAGAATTGTCCAAAAGACTATCAAGTCTGTTGATAGTCGAGGAGAGCGTTGATGTGAAGACACAGACTAGTCACCCAATACGGTGAACACCAGTGTAATTCGTTAAATTACCATGAAAAGGGGTCACAGAAATGACAGTGTCAACTTCCACGGCATTACTAAAAATTTTCGTAGTAGCTAACTCATCCGTCTTCTCGCTCATCACCTACATTTACGGATTCAAAGCCGGTTTTCTGCAAGCTGCTGATAATTTTTCATAACTTGTACACCAGAGCAGTTTAAAATGTTTAAATTAAAGCCGATTTATAGAATAAACTTTGCTCTACCTATTTAAGAGTTGGATACTTGGATGGCCCATCCTCACTGGTTGTGCGGGCCCCAGCATAAACTCCATATATCGGAGATTTGCTGGTCAAGCCATTATGATTTCCTGGAGTCCCGAGGTCAGCCTGGCCAAACTCTGCCTTAGGTCTACAGCACCACAGGCAGTTGCAGCCCTTGTGGATCAGAGGGAGATTTGCCACCATGCGACTAATTTAATACGAGGTTAGTAGTGGATGGTTTACTCTAAGCTAGGTTTCCTGATGGAAACGCCGGACTCCTCAGCTTGAGAGACCCTGCTGCCAGGCCAAGGCTCGGGGGGGAGTGGGGGCTGCATTTCCTCGCTTCTGTACCACGATGAGGTGGTAAGCCGTTGAAAGAAGCTGTTATTTGATTTTTAAAATCGATTAAGATTAAATTTTCCAAAAGAATTGCGAAAGAAATTTAAAATTTGGAAATTCGAGATGGAATTCCAACAGCCAATGACGTCAATAACGCATTTGGGGACATGATCGTGCTCCAGTTGGCGAAATATCGCTTGCTTTCTGGTTTTCATTTTCGAAACACGACTGTCGACGAGAAAAAAAATGACAAAAGTACAATTTCTAGGCGCCATTAAACCAGGATTTCATCCTGCTAGAAAAGGAGATTTTGTGCGCCATTAGCGATGAAACGCAGGTTCTACTGGTTTTTACTTCAATCAATAAAATCTAGGAAATAATTCCTGATATTCAAGATACGGCGCCTGAAGATGATTTACGGTCGGATGAGATTATTGCTATAGTGAAAGTTGCTAACGCTAACGATTTTCAAGAGGAATGTTAGTTGGTTACATTGTCGCTGAAACAACGGGAAAGAAAAGTAGTCGCAAATTCACTGTTTCGTTAATTAGTGGCGGCCTGAAGAGGAATCACTTCAAAAATTGGCCCAACACTGCCTCGGTTTTAATCTACAAAAATGTGCAAATTGTCGTCTAAATGTACTGAGATTGACTGCTCGGAAAGGTAGTTCCTCATCTTAAACAGAGAACCTTTAACATTATGAGAACTACGCGCCTGCCTATGAAAAAAAAAAACAACGGACGCTTTTACAGGATCAGGTCTAACCTGGGTGCGTTACCAAAAAGCAGTGGCTTTTAAAAGTTCGGGATTAATCCACTAAGTCTTTCCAACCGGGAATTTTTGAAGCAGAAATTAAAGGATAATAAAAGCGCAGAGTTAGGCCATCTGTGCAATTAACTGATCCAAGTGATCGCAACAACCTGCGGTGATCCGTAGAAGGTTTGAAATCGAAGACACAAGTCTGTAGCGAAACCAAGGTAGATCGTTACGAATAAGTCATATATAATTTGGTTTTCAACAAGTAATGGGTGTTAAGGAATGATGTGGAAGAATAATATTATAGTGTGTAGTGATACCCACACTTTTCGACCATTTTGTAGTCTACATGATTCTCACTGACATCTGACAACGTTCCCACGACGCTGGATTTTCGGTGACCAGAATGATTTCAAGTGTCGAACCTAAACCTTCGCCGATGTCGCCATCCGCTCGCCAGTTTGCGCCTCGCCTTGCCGAACAGGGGGCGAAGTCTGCTGCAAATAAAACGCAAATAATGCTATTGAAACATAGAACTATTGACTTGTGGAGATAATGAGACAAAAACCGAAACGTCTAATACGTAAATTTGTGTGATTCATGTAGCTAAGATGTTGTCAAATCAAACGCTGCCCACAGTTGTGGACAGAGCGGTACCATCAGCTGTTCCACTCGTTCTGTTACAAATACTCTAGTTATTGCAAATGCAACGTGGAAGTTGCAATAACATGTAGATAAGCCAAACCTATACTTTTTCTTAATTTTGCTCTTTTAAAATGAGCCACACTATGCCTCCCTTTGAGAAGAATAAAGGAACATATGGCGGGCATGTGTCCCATCCACTCAGCCACACCTCAGCCTTTTGCAAAAGATGCTCCATTCCTTCAGTTCACGTTTTCCAGCAGCACACAACGCTCAATTGTCCACATTTTTTTTGCCATACAAAGTTTTAAAGTTTTACGCGATCTTTATTATCCATTTAAAATGACTGAAGGCGAAAGATTAAAAAAAACTGTGACGTCGGGTGATTTCACTTACTTCAACATTTTGTAAAGGAGGTGCGTGAACATTGACCGGATCCGATTTGAAGAACTGCTCTGCATTTTCCCATAGGGCTGGTTTAGTGTTCTTCAGCTATAAAACTCCTCTTCAGACCAATTCAGGTCACTTCTTTAATGCTTCACCGAGAGCATAATGGGATACGGTATTGCAAATGAGAATTGAATTGCAACGAGTGTTTACTGATGTTGGTAATCAACCAACAATCACCGCGCTCGGGGATTATCTTCGTGAGAGCGTTTTCTTCCTCTTTTATTAAAGCTTTGCAATTTTTTTGACAAAAGTTAATTGCTAAGTTAAAGAGATAAAAGAGAGGTAGGAGATAAAGAGCTAAGAGATTAAAGAGCGTCGCCTGGTGAGTATGACCATTCGAGATGTTCGACTGAGACGGATGAGGTTCGACGCGAGGTGAAGACGTCACATGGAGAAGAGGAACGACTGTGGACCATCGACAAGGATCGTCGGCTCTGATGTAGACGAATACGTAGAAATGTTAGCCGAATAAACACCTCTACCAACTTCGTGTAAGCTCAACAATATAAACAGATGTTAATTGCTAAGTGTTGCACGCGAGCGCTACCTTTTTTTGCACCATAGACTTAACGAAATACGGCGTCGTGGATAAATTAGAAACAGCGAGACTAAAGCTCAAATTTCAATCAAAACGTTTGTAATCTGCGAACAACAGGAAGTAGAATCGAGCAGAAGGGAGATTTAAGACTGAAACTGGACTGGGAAACGAGCATGGTTAATATTCCAGTGGTTTCGTTATAATTTAAACAAAAATTTTAATTCAATGGATGATAAAGTGCAAAAAGTAACGACGTCGAAAACCTTTGTAATTCTTAGATGTGTTGATGAAATAACTTGCCACAATTTCAACTTGTTCTTTCGTTTCCCAGTCATAAGGATCGGATGGCTTTGTTCCGAGTCTCTTCATTAAAGCTACTAATCCATCATAAAACATACTGGAAAATGGAAACACCGATTTTTTGGGTGAAATTTGCCTGGCGCAAGGTACTTAACATTTATAAGGAACCTGTAATTTGGACGCTGGTAACAGTCGAGAGTTCTTAAATACGGAACTATGTCGCGCAGTTCATCTGAAATGAAAGATGGGTGATAATATTTAGAAGTAAGAGAAGCGTAAGAAATAAAAACGAACGTGGAAAATTCTGGACCAGATGTTTATCGGAGATATTCATCTTCATTGTTTCCACCTAAAACTGATATGTATTTCATTGGGACGGATGAGAAAGCGATCGACACGATGAAACAGCGCCACCTTAGCTTTGTCGCGGGCAGTCTGCCACGGTAGACCACAGTGCAGCTCGATCAGCACGTAGAACAGAGACCATAGGTCGTCTCTACGACCCTATAAAAAATATCATACCTATTTTTAAAAAAAAGTTTTGTTTTATTGTAGGAGGGATTTTTGTTGGAAAGCTGCACCTGCTCCTTTTTCTCGTGAACGTTTGGTGAGCAGTAACGAAGTGTTCCTCTGAATTCTGCAGAGCCTCTGGCTCTCCTTGCAACCCATTTACCGTTTTTCTAAACATTCAGTGCTGTATAAATGAATAAAGGAGTGGGTCGAAGAGAAACGAACAAGTTGCTTAGGATTTTTAACACCACGAAACAAAACGTTACGGCTTGTAGAGAAAAAATTAGGTTTCAAGCTCACTATAGAATGCCACAAGTAACAGGATTCATTGATATCTGAGAGTTTTAGGTATAATGAGTAAACTTGGAGCTTACAAAGGTGGCGTAGGATCTGGCGAGTCCAAAATCGAGAATGTGAACAATTCGAGCCCTCTCGAGGTCTTGGTGATATCCCATCACAAAATTATTCGGCTTTATATCACGATGAACATAGCCATAATCATGCACTAATTTAACACTGAAAATATGATTGTATGTAATTTTATTAGAAGAAAATGTGTGTTAATAAGGAAACTACAACAATGCCCAAGATGGTTATCGATTAGTGAAGATCACCTTCGATAGAGGCGAGCATGTCAGGACATTACCTGTACAAACACTGCACACCAATCCGACTCCACGTGTTAGGAGACATCAGTTCTTTCGGGCAATTGAGCTGTGAATTGTATATTATGCACGTTAAATGAGGTGAAAACAAGGTTAATTTTAAGTGTTCTGAACGTGTATGCCTTGAAATTTACTATGTCCTTATTCTGCAACACAATGTTGACGCGAAGTCGACCACCACCGTACCTTAAGAGACTTCAAGTTTTCTCCGAGTAATGTCATCACCATATAACAGTACTTTCTATGCTTGGCAGCATGAAAGACCTTTGGTATGTGTGGTTTCTCGCCATTTTCATTTATTGCTCGAAGAATAGCTATCTGAATGTCGAGAGCCCAAAATAGCCGCAAACTATAATGAGCGATGCATATTCACACAATTATAGCAAATCTAACCAAAAGCATAAATCCATCCTAGTTTGATATCAGAAACGTGGCATCAACTGTTTAGCCACAGGAATTCAAGTATATTAAGGTATCTAAAGCAACAGAAATTGCAGGGTTGTCTCTAAGAGCTGAGTTATAAGTGGGTAGACGTAGTTCACAGTGCTGATTACCCCCATAGAGTTACATCTTTACGAAGCTGCAAATGCTGTCCACATGCACTTCAGCGTCAGCCTTTCAACTCCTCTGGATCCGATATGTCTTGAAAACTCTGCCACTCTGACTTCAATCCTGTCATTCTTCGAAAATATTCGCACCAAGCAAGCTAATTTCTCATAGTGTGCAGAATCTTTAATAATAATAACAACGGTTAATAACAATATTTTACAGCAATTTACAGCATGGTCTACAGTTTTACAGTATGGCTAATAATAATGTAACCACTTTTATCCATTGCCTATCCTTTTTTCATATCAGGGAATGATGCGAAATATAACTACAACTACAGTGGGGTACAACGGATCACCCTCACATGAGGGATCTCGAGCCGGCTAGTCGCGAGGCAACGTGGTGCGACCCCAGCTGGAGGATAAGGGTTAATCGCAGACCAAAAGCGACCTTTGCTTCCCTGAGACGCAGGTGGATCCAGGAGATGGACTCCCTGTTTCTGCTGCGCCGATTTGGCACATACTTTCTGTATTTGCTAGGCGTATTCATGCATGCGTGTGTGGGTGCGTTCTCGCTTTATGCGGATTGTATTCTACGAGTCAATTTGGCCAAAAGCCTGCAATCAAGTGACAGGGAAGTATATGGGAGGCGCTTAGGAGTCGCCTCCAACGAATAAGCTCCATGTACACTCTAGGAGAGCGTGGCAAGCTACCCGTAAGCATAACCAGCCCCCACGTTCAGAGCCCAGCAAGCTATACATGGGTAACAAATATGCTAAATGCAAATATGCAGTAAAAAAAAAACGAGCCTCATTCCTCTGACTCCGAAAAGGCCCCCAATTTCGCAGCGTTGAGTAGGAAGAGTACGGAGAGACTGCTAAAATCTCAGGGCAAATAGAAGCTGCCTGGATCAAGAACTATGGTGGCGATCTGTACCTACAATGCACGTACACTTGCCTCCGAGTCCTCGACAGAAGACTTGCTCATGCAAGCAAGAATGATGAGGTACGACGTCATCGGCCTGGCCGAGACGAGACGACGCCACCCATTCAACGCTGTCTATGACACTGGAGAAGAACTATTCCTCGGAACATGCGGCAGTAGAGGCGTAAGCGGTGTCGGCGTTCTCGTCAACACGAGTTTGTCCATGAACATCGATTCATTCGAACAGCTTACAACACGAATCGGACGTTTACGATTAAAAAGATGTGGATCAACACCGGCTTTGACAATCTTAGTCGTTTACTCGCCAACATCAAACTATGACGAAGAAGAAGTCGAAGCGTTCTACATGGACTTGGAAAGGTTCCACAGAGAAGACCATACATTCTTCAAGGTCATCATTGGAGATTTCAATGCCAAGATTGGACCAAGAAGATCGTCTGAGGTACGTCACATTGGGACCCACGGATTAGAATGGAACGAACAGGGTGAGCGGCTCTCTGAGGTTATCATGGCGACCAAGACCATCCATGGTAACTCGCAGTTCCAGAAGCCTCACCGTCAACGATGGACGTGGGAGTCTCGCAATGGAGAGTACCATAACGAAACAGACCACATCATAGTAAATAGGAAGTTTTGACTAACCGATGTCGCTGTTGTCCCAAAATTTTACACGGGATCAGACCACCGCCTCCTTCGTGCAAGATTTTATTTCACGCCGAAAGGAGAAAAAGCCGCTAAATTCAAAATACCGAAGTCCCAGAACCACCACAAACTGGGACTTATTCAACTCATTAGTCGGCTGTTGGGAAGGTGCCGTTGTCGACAACATCGACGAGGAGTACGATCGGCTCATTGAACATCTTCACGCAAGCGCCATGAAAGCTGAGAGTTCGAAGGTCACTAAGAGACGTCTGTCTCCAGAAACTCTCGAGCTAATACGCCAGCGTGGAATCGCCGAGCTGCAGGTAACCCCGAACTAACGTCCGAGCTTACGAAACAATGCAGACAGGCGGCAAAAGAAGACCTTAAAGAAAGAAAAGCAGCAGTAATGGTCGAAGCTGCAGAGGCTGGGAAAAGCATTCGCAAAGCCCGCCGAAGCTTCGCCAATTACAAGACCAAGATGATTGCACTCCG
>MQTX01000094.1:931418-969790 GCA_009735665.1 Angiostrongylus cantonensis
AAGCTATAACTAGTTGTTCAAAAAACAATAATTATGCCTCCTACACCTAAAATGCTTACCGTTTTCCTTCTACAAATTTAACAACGGTACTCTCTTCGTCCCCCATGGTTAAACCGATTCTAGAGAAATGAGAAACGTACTCGCATTAGAGGATTTTAAATGGTTGATAGATGTAGATACAGGGTTATCACTAACATATCCCCTAGCATGAATTTTTCAATGGCTGTCAATAATGTAAATTTTTTATTTAGCCCTACTAAAATACTTCACGGCAAGCTATGATGTGAAGTACAACCACAGCGACGCTGAGATATTCGCAAAACTTGGACCCCAAGCCAGATGGAACCACGATTTCCTTTTCCGGAGCTCTCGCATTACACACTGCTCAACGGTGGGCCCTTGATCTGCGTTTCTCTCAGCTAGTTTTCTACCTAACGATGCTATCAGCAGTCACCTGTCCCCGGAATTGAACTGGTGAGCACATATGGGCATTGAACCCAGTTAAGCTGAGGCTGTAGTCCAAGTAACAATGTTAATCTTTTATTTGCTGCCTACTATAAATTTCACGGCAGAGTATGATGTACCTTACATACCTTAACAAATAATATGCACGTCATATATGCGGAATTGCCTGTCGTTAGCATAGCACAGGCCATCACAGAATGGCCTGACCTTTGCCTGACCTCGCCTAGATAATCCGACCTCTAATGACGTGAAAGACTACGACAGCTACTATTCCATACGTTGAAATCGTCCGACAACCCCGATCCTTTCGGGATTTCTTTATTTGGTTCAATGCTTCTGCGACGATACGTCAAGTAGTCATCGCCTACGTGATTTGGACACGTAGGAAAACGTTTTGTACAAATTATCTATTGCTTTGAGCTTATAGGAGAAAACGAGTTCCAAGACCACTCTTGCCTGAGATTGCATGGCTCTGTCCGATACCTGTATATTTATTACTCGATAGATGCTCTCTCGATGTTGAGTAGTAGCTCTTGAATTGTACCCGTCATTTTCATGGAAAGTTTATAATACGGATTTACTAACTTGATAAGAAAGAAAGACTAGCGCTACTTGCTCATAATTCTATTTGCGCTTCGTATCATATATATATATATATGACACAGTGAAATTTTAGACTGTGCAGCAATCGATGACTTGCGAGCGGCTTAAACACAGGCTTTGTTGACAGTATAATTTTCACAAATTGACAAAAAACAAAGTCGCATTAATTTTTCACAAAGACAACTTTGCAGGATGATTATTCTTATCATATTCTCTCTACTGTCAGTTGGCTTTGCGTCCATTGCCGACAAGTTCGAGAACAATGGAATTCTATACAAGGAGCTGGGAAGGGCTAAGTTAGTCAGTCTTGGACGAGTGTGACGGAAGACAATTTCTGACCAAGAATTTCGTTGAACCGAGATTTGCAGACTGACAGTTGCTATGTTTACGAAATGTCGTATTTTTGTGCTTTGATCTTCTTACTTTTATAGTGTTTTTAGCAAAAACGTAAGTTCTCAGAGTCCAGTGTGATATAGGCGTAGTCGGTGCAAAAGTTCGCAGTACATATGTTGAAATTTTTTTTTATGGGTAACTTTAGTGAAGCGATGAATGCACCTCTGTGTACCGGAATTGTGCACAAAACAGCCCCACCCATGGTGACACAAGAAGGCTTCGACAGGAGTCAAACTATTAATATCAACACTTTTATTAAAACGATAAAAAGGATAAAGCTCTCGGTGTTGATCAATTTCTGAAGGATGTGCCATGTGCATTTGATTTCATTAATTATCGTTGGAGGTGATTGAATGCACATCTGGCCTTCATAATGACCCACGGTGGCCTACCGATGTATCCAGCCAGCGCTGCTATCCTCCCACACAAGTCTGGTACCAATTTGTCGACCCCGAAGAGAAGAAAGGTTTGGTGGGCCATGGGCGCGGGGATCGACTCCATGTGTGTGTCGCAGTGGCGCTTCCCATCACTGCGCCACACGCGCCCTTTTTAACACTAACACTATTAATAATGATGATTAGAATAATAACAATAATCATAATTGTCTAAGGTGGAGAACGAATGCATTATTGTCCATTCCGGGGAGTAACGCGTTCACTACCACACCATGCAGGTCCTTCGTTTCGCCTGTCTCTCAGCTAGTTCTATTGATCTTTTGCCATCAGCAATCATCCGTCAACGGGATTGATCTAGAGAGCTCAAATCGGTAACGAACCCAGTTAAGCTGAGGCTGCAGTTATAATCACAATCTTAACTTATTATCTACTGCCTACTCTTTTTAATGGCAGGGCATATTGCGAAATATAATTTAATGAAGCTGAGATATTTGCAAAACTCTGGACCGCAGGTGTCTATGGTGGGGAACGAACGCGCTATTGTCCTTTCCGGGGAGTAACGCGCTCACCACCACACCAAACGGATCCTTCGTTTTGCCTTTCTCTCAGCTAGTTCTATCGATCTTTTGCCATCAGCAATCACCCGTCTGTGAGATTGCGGTTGTATTTCGCAGAGTACCTTACCATGAAAATTGTACTAAGTAGAAAATAAAAAGTAAAACATAATAATTGTAATGAGAATACTAGGGCCCGGGTGCGTGTGCCGCAGTTGGTCGGGGGCACCCTGCAGCACACGTGGAATCGAACCCCACGCCCAAGGCCCACCAAGCCTTTCATCCTTTCGGGTTCAGCAAATTGGTGCCGGACTTGTGTGGGAGGATAGCAGCACTGATTCGATACATTGGTAGGCCACTGCGAGTCATTGTAAAGGCCAGACATGCTTAATGAAACGATGCTTAGTGACGTCAAATGCATGGCGCATCCCTCAGGGATTGATCAGCGCAGAGAGTTTTATCCCTTAATCTTTTAATGAGAACAATAATAATAATAATAAGACCCAATCATAATGATGACAGCAATAATGGTAATATTAACACTGTATTCATTCAGATTGATGTTCGACAGTAAGATCTGTTTGCCACAAAGATTTGATATGGACCGTTACATAAATAACACGGCTGCTAACGAAAGCTCTGACGTCTACGCTCAGACGATTTGGAAGACAACTTTCTACAATGCCTTTGCTGAGATTTGCAGCAGCTTCAACTTATCTGATGGTTGGTACATCCCCAGCATTTTCAGTTCTCGTGGAATGAAACGACCAGTAACCACTCAACTTTTCTAGGTAGCACAATTTCCGATACTGCACTTAGTAATGAGTGAGTTTGCTAGTTTTTTTCTTTTGCTTAGCAGTAGATTTTTTTCTACTAATTTATAAAAGAACAGTAACCAAGAAATCCTACATTTTGTAGTTTCTATTGAAATGTAACAAACCAATTGATGCAATCGAATATCCAAGCATCTGTGTGATAAAATATAGGTAATCGAAAACGATGGGTAGAGAGTGCATTGGTAGCGATGTCGATCATCAGAAGTGGTGCTGGTTTAATTCCAATTCCGGCTCACCAAGCCCCTCAACCCTATAGGGTCGAGAAATTGGTACCCAACTTGTCTGAGACTAACTCATTCTTTCAAATCAAGATAGAAGCCTTCCACCACAGCTATTCCTGGAATCCAAGTTGAATCGATTCAACCAGCACCGGAAAACACAGAAGATCAGTAACTAACGATTGGCCGAATCATTAATGACTTAACGACTGAGTGACTATGTACCTCTCTAAGAGATTTTAATGACCTTGATAATAGAACACAGAAAATATGCACAGCATAAATATTACAGCCAAAAAATCACTATGCAGCTCTTTTAAGTTTTCAAGGCACTATAGGTTATCTCAAGCTATTAAGGCGCTGTTTTACATGTCAGCGCGTGTTTCCACGGATCTCCCTCATATCAGGGATCTCGAGCCGGTTAGTCGCGAGGCTACGTGGCGCGACCCCAGGTGGCGGATAGGGGGTTAATTGCGGACCAAAAGCGACCTTTGCTTCCCTGAGACGCAGGTGGATCCAGGGAATGGACTCCCTGTTTCAGCTGAGCCGATTTGGCACATACTTTCTGTATTTGCTAAGCATATTCATGCATGCGTGTGAGTGCGTTCTCGCTTTATGGGGATTATATTCTACGAGTCAATTCGGCCAAAAACCTGCAATCAAGTGACAGAGAAGTATGTGGGAGACGGTTAGGAGTCGCCTCCAACCAATAAGCTCCACGTCTACTCTGGAAGAGCCTGACAGGCCATACGTGGGTATAAAAATGCTAAACACAGTAAAAAAAGACGGGGCTCATTCCCCTGACCCAGAAAGAGCCCCCAATTTCGGAGCGTTGGGTAGGACGAGTACCGAGAGGCTGCTAAAATCTCAGGGCCAAGCTGCCTGGATCAAAAACTATGGTGACCATGTGTACCTACAATGCACGTACACTTGCATTCGAGCCCTCGATAGAAGACTTGCTCATGCAAGCAAGAATGATAAGGTACGACGTCATCGGACTGGCCGAGACGAGACGACGCCATCCATTCAACGCCGTCTACGACTCTGGAGAACTGTTCCTCGGAACATACGAGAGTAGAGGCGTTGGCGGTGTCGGCGTTCTCGTCAACACCAGTTTTTCCATGAACATCGATCCATTCGAACAGTTTACAACCCGAATCCGACGTTTACGATTAAAAAGATGTGGATCAATACCGATTTTGACAATCTTCGCCGTTCAAGCACCAACATCAAACTATGACGAAGGAGAAGTCGATGCGTTCTGCATGGACTTGGAGAAGTTCTACAGAGAAGACCATACATTCTTCAAGGTCATCACGAAAGGAGAAAAAGCCGCTAAATTCAAAATACCGAAGTCCCAGAACCACCACAAACTGGGACTTATTCAACTCATCAGTCGGCTGCTGGGAAGATGCCGTTGTCGACAACATCGACGAGGAATACGATCGGCTCATTCAACATCTTCATGTTAGCGCCAAGAAAGCTGAGAGTTCGATGGTCACCAAGAGACGTCTGTCTCCAGAAACTCTCGAGCCAATTCGCCAGCGTGAAATCGCACGAGGTGCAAGCAACCGCGAACTAATGTCCGAACTTGCGAAACAATGTAGACAGGCGACAAAAGAAGACCTTAAAGAAAGAAAAGCAGCAGTAATGGTCGAAGCTGCAGAGGCTGGGAAAAGCATTCGCAAAGCCCGCCGAAGCTTCGCCAATTACAAGACCAAGATGGTTGCACTCCGACGCCCAGCCGGAACAATAACAGCGTCCAGAAAGCAATGGAGAAAATCATTTACGATTACTACTCAAATCTCTTCGATAGCCACGTCCATCTCCCATCTTATGAAATAAAAGAGGATGGATATGTCGTTCCACCGGTTCTCTCTTCCGAAATCCGACATGCCATTTCGTCGGTGAAAAATCGAACAGCACCAGCTCCAGAGAGGATGAGATCAGAACATCTGAAGAACCTTCCGCCAGTCCACGTAAACACACTGGCTCGGCTGTTCATCTTCGATTAAATCTAATGTAAACGATGTTCATGAAGAACGGATTGGTTTCGTTTGCCCAATTCACGCTCAACGGAACGAATATCTCCGAATGCTAGTGTTATGTCTATCAAGGTCGGGAAATCAATATGATGAATGACTTAGCTCTAGAGCTGAGGAGAAGAAAACGAGCGGCTTGGGGAGCCTTCGAGAGCATTGAGAATGTAGTGAAGAGAACGAAGAACACCCGACTCCGTGCCCACCTTTTCGACTCAACGGTTCTTCCTGCCCTAACGTATGCGTCATAAACCTGGTCGCTACGTAAGCAGGATGAAAGATCACTCAGCCTTATCGAACGCGCAGTCGAAAGGACGATGCTAGGAGTATCCCGTTTCACTCAAGTAAGGGATGGATCCGAAGCTCCGACCTACGTCAACGGTCGAAAATCAAGGATGTCGTTGTATACGTCAAACAGTCGAAGATAAGGTGGACCGGACACGTAATGCGTATGAATGATAACCGATGGACAAGAGCTGTTAGTGACTGGATTCCTCGGGATGTCAAACGTACTCCAGGATGACCACCGACCCGATGGTCAGAGTTCTTCACGAAAAGCCTAAAAGAAAGATATGTGGCTCGAGAAGTCATTAAAGCGAGCAGAACCCACTGGGCTACCCTTGCACGTGACAGGGAAAAATGGAGGATTTACTGGCGCCCGCTCGAGTCACTCGACGATCAACTGGACTACAGCTGATACAGGTGAAGCGCGTGTATCACAAAGCTTAGAGGTGCTGTGTAGTACACACTGGATCGATGACTAGTTCGACCCAGTGCTCTGGGCTTAATCCTCAACAAGCTTTCCATTCTTCCGAGAAAAGGATGCCGCACTTGTCTGGGAGGATAAAAACTCGGATACATCAATGAACCACAGCACGCTATTGCACATACCAGATGTGCGCTCAATCTCTCCAATGCTTTGTGAAGTAGAATGCCCCTCCCTGAGAGGCTTGAACAGTACTATTTTTTTCTATGCTTTATTTATAACATATGGTTTATATCAAAAGTACTGCATTCGCTGTTTTTAAAAAACCTAACTTTTAGTAAGAATCTGCTGATGTGAGTGTTCCTTTCTTGTGTTCCACGAACTTCCTGCAGTCTGAGCGCACAGAATGGGCTTCAACATAATTATGTCAATTTTAAGGGTCAGAGACTATCTCGTACGTATTGGATTGAATAGGAAATTGCAGAAGTTCCATCACGATCTCCGGGCATTCTTTCTCTACAACAGAATCCCATTAGCATTCTTCGATCTCGTCGATAAGGTATAGATGTCCACATCAATATGCCTTCTCAGATGATCTCGCTTTAGAATACCAATAATGAGTGTATAACCATCTAAATGTGTGCACCATATTTAAAGTGTTTGGTTCCAGCAGAAATGGCTTGCTGATGGTGAAGACCTCTCCGAGTTCTTGGAGAAAGTCGTTGCGTTTCCGGTGAAATGTGATCTCGAGTGGGGAGTTGTGTACCTGCTGCTCTGCTCCAGTTTTGACGAATTCGCGCAGGACGGAACCCTCTATGCGGTTAGTACCATATAGCTAGCAAAATTTGTGAACGACACATCTATACAATGGGAAGTATTCCTTATATCGGATCCGTCATCTCTTTAGGAGCTTATGGATCCCTTAGAATATGGAAATTGCGCATATTATATCAAATGTAGTAAAATATCCATATAACTTAGAATCAACATTAGCACCTAATATGGTTGGTTCAGCTAACTGGGATCGCGTAAGAAATAAGCAAATAGAAGAAATAATGCGTAATTTAACGAATCTTGAGATCGCCCATGCTGGTCAGTTTATGGCAGAAGGTCAGATTTACGTTTCTCAAGAGGTACCCGAATATGTGGTCATGGATGGAAATGGAAGGCTGGTACCTATCGACATCAACGACTGCAAAGTTATGGTAAATTGAATCCAAGGTTTGATTGGAAACAATGGACGGCACCATTCTGTCCTAAGTTTCGTGCCTTGTAAATGTGATCAAAATGATAAACAGACAATAACTGTATAGCTTGATGAACTGATCTTCCAGCACACATCGATATACGTTTGTATGAGCAGAGCAGTGAGTAGTTGCGACGTCACCACAATGACCGGATGCGAAATCGTCGCCCAACGCACAACTGATGGGTTCATGGCGATCAAGAGCTTCGACACCGACAATATCGTCGCCACCAATCTGCCGGTACGTCAAATCTCTTGATTTTTGAAAATGGAAACAAAACAGTATGTGATAGAACTGTTCCGTACTAAAGCTGGTTATTCCCTGGACGATTAAAACAGGCCACAATTCCTTCGAGCATGTGAGTTATTTAAGTTATTAATTATAATGAGCAACGTTTTACCTTTTATTTTCTGCCTACTACAATTTTCACGGCAGAGCACTAAACGAAATACAAACGTTGCCGATATGGCAGAAAATAAAAGGTAAAATGTTGTGATTTCAACTACAGCCTCAGCTGAACTGAGTTCTATGCCGATGTGGGCTCCCCAGATTAATCCCGTTGACAGGTGATTACTGATGGTGCTGATCGACAGAACTAGCTGACAGGCGAAACGAAGGACCCGCGTGGCGCAGTGGTGAACGCGTTACTCCCCAGAAAGGACAATAGCGCGTTCGTTCTCCCATCATAGACACCTGCGGTCCAGAGTTTTGCAAATATCTCAGCAACGTTGTGTTTATAATGAGCATTTTAAAGTAACTGCCCAATGAAACTAGGTGATAACCACTATCGACCTCGATCACTCCACTATTGCTGTAACGTCTAAAACATTTCCGACTAAACTGGTTCTTCGACCATTTTCGACAATCTTTCAATGACTTGGGCCACTAGATGAGTTGAGAACTTGAAATATTTGCATAAGACGCTCTGACCATCCACCGTAAACGTACATTTTTCATAGAACATTCTTCAATTCTCAAACTTGCTTCGAATTTAAAATGCGAAGGAAATATGAACGCTTGACACTTTCGTGGCGACGTAACCTCTATAGGGGTCATTCGTGGAGCAGTGTGGCCATTATGACCTCGATAAAGCTCATTTTGTTACTGATTGTTTATTTTGGCGCAAAGGACCCTTTTCATATACTTCTTGTCATCAATCGATAGCTCGCTTAGATCAGATAATGGGTGTCAACCTGGAAAAGCTCTGTTAAGGTGTCTTGAACATGTGCAAGCCGCTTTTCTCGAACGAGTTCACTGACTCGTAATTTGACTGACATCTGATCGTGAATCAAAGTTCCAGATGAAATGGAACGGTACAAAAAATAATTCTCAACATAAACTGGAAAGCTCTCTAAATGGACGTTACAATATATTTGTATGACAGACCGTAGTAAAGCACTATGTAGTAAGTAGTACCATACATACCATTGATATCCACAGGGCGATAGAACCAAGTACGCCTTGCATGGTGCATCCCTCAGGAATTGATCAACGCTTTATCCTTTTATCTTCTGCATTGCTGTCATGTTCCCAACCCCTCAGGTTTCCCTGGCCCTAGAAATAACATCGTCCATTGTCGGATCGATCAGCAACTCCGCGAAAATCAAAAATTAGGCGGTGTCCCGTTCGCCGCTTACATACGGTTAGGAGCCGGCTCGAATGAGTTGACATTTCCAACGCAAGTGTGGCATCCTTTCGAACACAGACGACGCGCAGGGCGGTCCACTATACAGAGTCCACGTGCTCATCTGGATTCGTTTTTAAAATGCGTTGCTCCAGATTAAAAAAGCGAAAAAAAGAATGATTCGTGAGTAGTAGTAGACCAGGGTTTCACTGTGTTATAAAAAGAACGCTTGAGGCCAACTGGAAAATACCTCAACGCTTTAACGATTCTTTTTACTTCTGTTCAGCAAACACGAGGTGTTATTTTATTTCTTTATATATTTACGTACAAGCTGACGTTTCGGCGGATTTCGCCTTCTTCAGAGCCTGGAAAGGTCACGTTGACTGTTGACTGTTATTTCATCAATGCCGAGGTTAATAGAAAGTCGGACGTGGGCTTTAACGATTTTTAAGTCTGTCCAGTGAAGTAAGCTAAGATATGTACGCTTAAAATTGAAAAATGTAAACATTAGAGTAAATGCATATAGTCGTGAACGCATATCAACCATTGAATCCAAGGAAACAGCTTCTCGGCAATTCTTCCTCTTCTTGGCGTTTCTGGTCAACGACGCAGCAAAATTAGACTTGGTTCTTGGTAAAGATCGACACTAAATAACAACACGCTGAAACCATTTGTTCAGCGTAAATTGAAATGAAAAGAAACACAGCTGTAGTTATATGACTTGGTCACTCGTTTTTAATTCACGTATCCGTTCGAAAATCGAAAGAACAGTCCGAAAAGTTTTTTTCTATATAAAACCACGGAAAATGTTTGTTCTGGATACCACTCACACTGGCAGGATTCCGTCAGCACATCTCCGATAGTGCATGTTCCGTTCAATGCTCCTACATGTCCGAAAACAAGTTCCCTTTCATATTTTAATCCACAGCGGACATTCCACTACTGTTGAAATAGAAACCATCAGAATTATAAGATCTTTGGCAATAGAATTTGAAACCTAAATAGATTTAGGCAAAGTGTCCTCAATAGTTCTGGGAAGTAGGTCATTTCTGAAACGCTTGAGTTATGGAGAACATATCAATAATTGTCGAAAAAACCACTCTGTTGCGAATGTTTCAGTTCTCTTTAAACAGAAAATTAACAGTATTTCATCCAGGAAATTAATCTCACCGGTACCACGGTTAATGTCCCCACTCCTATATTCATCCATCACACATTGTATCGACTCGAAGTAGATGGTGACGAACGAAGATACATCCCCTACTCAAAAGTTACTCCAGTTAAAATCAAGGTAAGCCAGCCGTCTTATAGACTTCTGAGTCAAAAAAAGAAAGGATGTTTGAATAGGAGTCATTCCCCAGTCTGTCGTATGTGCAACGAAGGCTGTCCTGTCAACCAAAGAAACTATTCGTTTGTACAACATCACTCGCAAAGGAATTCCAATGCTCAGCAATCAGGCAAGTACCCTTTGAAATAAAACCTAGTTGGTTACATGTACAAGCACCATGAAAGGGCTTAAAGCCCTGCTATAAAGTCCAGAACAGAAATTGTGGCTATCTACATTTACGTATTTTATCAAAACTTTCTTTCCGTGACCTAATTTTCGATGAACTTCATCCTATCTTAAGAAACACTGGGTATTTTTTAGAAAAATGGAAATTAACAAAAAATTAACTCAGCGATCTGTACATTTTTCCAGTTTCTAGGTAGCCTTTGAACTCTACTACGTTCATTTTTCCTTTCAGTCAGGAAAGGGATCCGTGTGGGAGAACGTCAAAGACTTTTTTCTTCATCTCATCTAACCTAAACCATGTCACTGTTCTACAGCATGAAAGAATGTATAAATCGATAAAATGCTGGTTTATAAAATGTAACTGTTGCAAAGCACATATGAAAAATTAGAAGTGCGTAAAGTATCACAATACTCAACAACAAGAAATGGAACAAACAAAAAAACTACTCTGCTATCAACGACTGCTACCGTGCCATGTACATGTGCACATTACTATACTTGTCGTCTACCATATCTGGCATCACGAACACGATTAGGAGGTAAGTTATTTAATTTCCTTGAAAAACAAGATGGTAGTTGAATAGAGCGAATAAATCTCCATAGGTAACCAAAGGTATAGTATAAAGACACCAGGCACATTATGGATAGAAAAGAATAAAATCGTTGAATGTATAGATGAACGCAAGAAGCAACCACAAAAATCTCTTCAAACCCTCAAATACAACTCGTGGATCTGCTTTTTCCACTACTTTTAGCTTCCTAAAAAGCCAACCTTTTCCGTTCCAACTGAAATTTAGATCTCTGTGACTTTATCCTTGTTGATATTGTTGAGGAACAACGTTTGAAATACAGTGTCTGCGAAATCAGGATAATAACGACAAGCTCGCTCACAATCAGGCATGAAGTTGAATTCCAAAAGTGTTGCAAGGATCTCCCTCTCTTCTGTAACATTAATCAAATGGACTGCCCTTTCACTGACAGAATAATGGACTCATTCACACTACTTGAGACTACTCAACATATTACATAAAAGATAATGACTATAGTGAGTAGTAACTCCCACGTCCGACTTTCTACTAACCTCGGCATTGATGGAATAATTCTTTTTACTTCTGTTTAGCAAACGCGAAGTGTTATTTTATTCCTTTATTTATGTACAAGCTGACGTTTTGGCGGATTTCGCCTTCCTCAGAGCCTGAGGGTACATGAGTTCGGGTACAGTTTATCTGATCTCTTGTAAAACATGAGGAGACGAATACATTGGCGAAACGGGTAGACCACCCTGCGTCCGTATAAAAGGACATCTGTTCGGTAAACTTAAAGTTAGACCAAGTACCCCACTGGGCACGCATAGGACGTAGAGACATAACGGAGAAGATTTTGAAGTAGAGGTTACGATCCTCGCGCAAGAATCGAGAACACAAGCGCGTAAAATTCTCGAGGCATTCTGGATTAATTCCAAGAATCCGAAAATGAACCGCAGAGAGAAATGCCTCATTATCACGCGTGACATTGGGCAGCATATAAGACTGTTATTCTGATGGGAGGAGTACATTACCCTTCCATGCGAATTCTGTTCGGTTGGTCTCAACGCGACATACCCAGTGGAAGCCTCATAGAAAGCGGTGAGTGTGCAAAGCTGTGTTCATTGTGATTGAAATTTTGGTTCAGCGTTTTCTCTGTTTGGTTATGGAGGTGTTTGGCCATGTAGATTGCAGTCAAGTTGACCTTTCCAAGCTCTGAGGAAAACGAAATCCGCCGAAACGTCAGTTTATTTGTGAATAAAGAAATAAAGTAACACCTCGCGTTTGCTGTACACAAATACAAAGAATTATAGTAAGTAGTACATATTACCAATACAATGTGAAAATCCAAAAGTATTTTATTAAATGATAAACAAACGAGAGGTTGAGTAATCAAACGGAACCAGCCTCACCTGAATCACTCCACTTTAGCATGATATCAGCCCCATACATTGCCCTCGACTGAACATTTTTAGCTATACCGCGAGGTGGATCAAAGCTAAAATACGTTATTTTCCAACTTTCTCATCGATGAGAAACTCCAAAACAAAACATTTCCCACCGACACGCAGCTTCTACAGCTTTTCTGAGGACAACCATTATTTTACTTTGAATATCACTCCATTTGATACAAGCGTATATATCTTCAAATCGTTTCACGAAGTCAGCACAATTCATCTTAAAATATGTGGAAGACCAACACCATCGAAACTTCGTTTACAAAGAAGAGTAAGAAGAGCAAAAATACTATAAAAAGAGCAACAACCTGTAAAACCTTTACGTCATCCGTATAGTTAAAAACAGTGAAATGGGTATCCACGTCGTCTAGGCGATGCAAAGAAAATTCACTGAATATCGATTATGCACAACATGAGAGGACTAAAAAGAACATTCCATGGGACTGAGCGTACTTAATAGCAAAACGAATCCAGAAGTTATTATAGACGAAAGCCCGTAGTGGTCGGACGTCAGTAACAAACATGATGAAACGCAGATCGAATTTAACCATACAGTTATTGTCAGCACGATTGAACAGCACGGGACGCTCGATGTACTTACATGCGATCTGAAACAACGTCTATACAGGCTACGCCATATATATATCTTTAATGAAGCTGAGATATTTGCAAAACTCTGGACCGCATGTGTCTATGGTGGGGAACGAACGCGCTACTGTCCTTTCCGAGGAGTAACGCGCTCACCACCACACCATGCGGGTCCTTCGTTTCGCCTGTCTCTCAGCTAGTTCTATCGATCTTTTTCCATCAGCAATCACCCGTTAACGGGATTGATCTGGGGAGCCCAAATCCGTAACGAACTCAGTTCTTAACACTTAAAAAGTCAGTGCCCCTCGAACATACTTGAACTTAACGAAGTTGTTCGGTTGTACTAATTGGAATAGTTGGAAGACCCGTTTTCAATGACTGTGCGGGTATCAGCATAATCTCCATTTTTCAAGTTTTGCTGGTTTTGTCATTGTGCTTCCTTAGTGTCCCGAGGACAGCCTAGCCAGACTCTGCTCCATGTCGTGACCACTACAGGTAGCGGCCGCCCCGCCCTTTTGAGTCAGAGGGAGATTTGCCACCATGCGAATAGTTTGGTACTAGTGCGGTATTGGTGATGGTATTGGCTTACACTTAGCTGAGCTTCCTGACGGAAACGGCGGACTTCCTCTCAAGCTTCGGAGACCCTGCCATGGGGATGAATCCCCTCGGTGTACATCGCAGTCCGTCATTCAGGAATACCTCCCAGCCACGATTAGGCGGCAAACGGTTGGGAGGACACCATAACTATACGAATATAAATACATATGTATTTACAGCGCATTAATGCAACAAACGTACAATACAACTAAGATGATGCTGAGATATTTGCAAAACGCAGGTGCGAACTGGTGGGAAACGAACTCGCTATTGTCCTTTCCGGGGAGTAACGCGTTCACCACCACACCAACGGGTCTATCGTTTCACCTGTGTCTCAGCTAGCTCTATCGATCAGCGCCATTAGCAATCAACCGTCAACGGACGGGATTGATCTGGGGAGCCCAAATCCGTAACGAACTCAGTTAAGCTGAGGCTACAGTTATAATTACAATTTTGACTTATTATTTACTGCCTACTCTTTTTAGTGGCAGGTTATATATTTCGAAATATAACTATAACTTAACTTTTAACTATATATATATATTTTTTTTTCTTGATGAGCTTATATATATATATATGCAAATGTATATACATACAAATGTATACATAAATACATATATATACAAATATATAATATATATATAATACGAATATAAATACATATGTATTTACAGCGCATTAATGCAACAAACGTACAATACAACTAAGATGATGCTGAGATATTTGCAAAACGCAGGTGCGAACTGGTGGGAAACGAACTCGCTATTGTCCTTTCCGGGGAGTAACGCGTTCACCACCACACCAACGGGTCTATCGTTTCACCTGTGTCTCAGCTAGCTCTATCGATCAGCGCCATTAGCAATCAACCGTCAACGGGATTGATTTTGAGAGCCCGAATCGGGGACGAACTCAGTTAAGCTGAGGCTGAAGTTGAAATCACAATGTTAACCTTTTCATTTACTGCCTACTATAATTTTTACTCTACCGTTAAAAATTATAGTAGGCAGTAAATAAAAAGGTTAAAAGTACAATAGCCTATCTAATATCCTTCTCTTCTATTATAGTCAATAACTACGTCCAGTAAACGACTCTATTTTCCACGAAGGAATCTCTGTTGACATTGGCAAGATGGCAATCAAAATGTGCAAGCAAGCTGACCTTTGGCCCACTCTCCATTAGACGAATAATTTGGCCGAGATCGTTGGAAACCTGAATATCCATATTGCGAGCCAAATTCCATGGTTTGATTATCCATGTATTATCGAGACCACTAGAATGCCAGGTTTCTCACCAAATTTTATACTAACTGTATCTATTACCAATCGACTTCAACACTTATGAAAAAAGAAATGACGGTCGTCTCCGACTATCTATCTGACAAAGGAACGTCTGATTTAAAAAGATTCGGTATCAAATTCCAAGAATTTTTTGAAGATCCAGAAATAGAGGAAGTTGAAATTCACAATTAACGTGGGAATGGCTGACCTGGCTTTTCTACGAAGATAATGTGAAACAAATTGAGGTAGCTCTGTGTATAAGTTGAAGCACGTCTAAAAATATAGAAGCAAACAAATAGAATCTCCCCAGATCTGTAAGCGTTCTCACCTGGTACCACGATGGTCCATCCTCGGAGTCCTGATCCATGAGAATGGCCGATAGCAGATCTTTTACAGTGATACAACTCTCGTATGGAAACTGATTAATAAGCACACCAGAGTTTTCCTCACAAGCTTGACTAGAACGTACCAACACTTCAAAGAAACATTTCGTGAGATAGAGATAATTTGTCTCCAAGGTTTCGTAGTATTCGTTAACATGAACAATTTAAATTGTGCCTCACACAAATTCGTGGAAATGCCGCCTCAACCATATTACATCAGCATTTCGCCAATCGCTGACTTCAACATAGTCAATTTCCTTTAAATTCTCAATCAGTTGGAGCTCATCAGCAAATATTCGAAGTGGACCAGACAAGTTACGTCGTTCTAGGACTGTGGCTGCCACTTTCTGAGTTGATTCTGATGGCAACATATCCATTGTACGACCAGACTAAATGTGAAAAGTACGAAACAAAACCCTAAATCGCCCGATACAAAGATTTCTACCAAATAACATGTTCAATAAACACATAAATTGAACAACGAAGAAAGCGTTTACGCGCACTAGTTCATACTGAAACGCATGCACGAATTTATGTTCAATTCAAAAATAATTCTTTGTATTCTTGTTGAGCATAGAAATAATAAATAAAAAAAATAATTATTTTCTCTGTTTCTACATGGCCCGTCTTCACGTCTGATGTGCGAATCCCATCATTTCTCACATTCGATTCATTTCATCGCATCCACCATCCACGAATGTCTTCCAACTTTTACGTGTGTTTCGAGCGCTACTTGACGATTTTCGTTTTATCTTGAATGTTGTAGAATGCTGATCGACTCCATTCTCCTTGGAGTCCTGAGATAGCCAGAATGGAGCGTTCAAAATTGGAATGCAGAGAGTGATTTTTTATTCCTAGACAAGGCCGGTACCAATTTCCCGATCTCGGAGGGATGACAAACTTAGCTAGACCGTAGTGGAATCGAACAAGCACCATGCTCGTGGTGGCGCCTCATTTATTTAAAAATAATACTGATACTATATGCTATAAATTTCCAACAGTAGACCAAGAAATACTTTGTTTCTTTTCGATAACCAGAGTGAAAGACGCAATCCATGACTCTTTAATTTAAGCAGACTTCATTCTCAACGACAATGGTTCCCCGTAGTACATCTTTCAGACAGACAACAGTTGTACATTTGTAGTTACGAATCTAAGTAGGCACTACAGCCTTTTGCTTAGCTCTTCAGATAAGTTGAAATTCTACTTCAATACGTCACTTCACAATACTTCTATCTCCGACGCAACTGGGAGTTCCACAGTATTTACTATACATAATTCATGACCTCTGAATACCATACAGCATATCATATATACACCTACTTATTCATGGACTTGTTTTTCTCTCCCTCCTTTTGCTTCCCCACAACACAGTTGTTGTTCTTCACCGTGAATGTATTAATTAATTTATACGTCACTTTTACGAAAGCTCTGCATCTATCGACTCTGCTTTGTACTAAATTATGGCCTACATAGAGATAATTGATCACATATATTGTCACGTCTTTCTGGAACTCAAAGTGGATTAACGAGACTGATCTCTGTAACTCAAATTGAAAACAATGCGATTCTCCCTGTAGATAACGAAGAAATCACCACGATATCTAAATCCAAATCATATTTTGGAAATGAGTAGGAGCGATAATCCATTCGGTTACGAAGACAAACATTGTCCCTTATCGAATACAATCCAATTTTTATCCAATGTCACAATCGATTGGGAATTGACCGTTTTTATTGCACAGAAGAAGCGAACACCAACTTTACAACAAAGATCTCTTTGCCATTCGCTCACTTTGTGTGGAAACGATTTAGCACTCTCATTAACATTTCCACTATCCTCCAAATGACGAGTGATTTTTGAGCCGTTAACAATGAGTTATTCTGCAACTTCTTGAATAATTCCTAATCTTTAACAGACTTCCATAACGTTCTTCATTATCGCGACTTGTATCTCCAGTGTGTACTCTAACGAAGTGCCCACGCATCCATGGCCAGTGATCTATTACGAACTTTGAAATCACTAAGCAAAAAGATTCTGGTTTTCACGCTTTAAAATGAGCATTTACACCATGCTAAAATCAATACAAACTAAGTTTTAGAAAAAAATAAAGCGCGCAGAATTTGTTAAAAAAGGTAAATGTTAAGTAAGGTATTGCTATACGTAGTTGTAAACTTCATGGTGACAAAATTCGATATTCTTTCAGTAAGGAAGAATAAATGGTGCGTGTAGCGCAGTCGCTAAAGGCGCCCTGCGATACAAATGAGCCCAATCCCGCACCGCGGACCATCCATTCTTTCGGGGTCCGTAATTTGGGCATTGGTAGGCCAGAATGAGAAACTGCATAGCCCAGAGAGGCATTCGATCACCTCTAACGATGCTTAATGAAGTCCAGTGCATGGCGCATCTCTCAGGGTTTCCAATGTCGACAGCTTTACCCTTAACCTAAGATGATCAACATCTCAACTTCTAGTCTCCATCACTAAAATTTATTCCAACTTAGTTTTATACAATGCATAACCTTTAATTTATTGCCCATTACTTTCTCATTCCAAGCTACTATATACGTGAAATATAACACAATGATGTAATTTGTAAAACACAGACCCCACGCTACGAACCCGGGCTTACTATTTTCGAGGGCTCACGTGCTAGCCATTGAACCACTCAGGTCCAAATTTTGCACTTCTCTCAGTCATAATCATAGTTTCACAGAGTTTTAGCACAACACTTTAATGTCCTAGAGAGCGTGAGGGTCTGACAACTGTTCATTATTTTTCGGAACAACACTGTTTTAAATTTTTTCAAAATAATTTCTAAATCTTATAATTCAACCGAGCCAGCCAAATACATCAACAAATACATTATTACGTCTTCCTGGATGAAGCCCTGTTCAAAAACATCGGCGATTGAGATACGAGCCTCCATTAGAAAATGGCGAAAAATAAAAGATTTTGGAGTGAATGTAAATCAGCATTCTGTCGCGGTGAAACAAGAAAAGTGGTGCTTAATTCGCAAATGAGAGAAAGAAAAAGGGACACTTCAACAGCCATCCGATAAAAGTTTCCACTAAGTAACAGAATAAGAGAAACCTCACGTCCTCAAACACCATGCTTGTCCACAAAATGGGATCAACACAAAACCCACAACTATGTACAAGTTTAATGAAGCCTGGCAACTCTTGCGATTGACTGAGAAAGGTTTGAATTTGTTCACAAAGACCTTCAGTTCCACCCGTGTTTTTATCAGATGGCAGTTTGTATTGTTGTCATCGTCAACATGAATAAGCATATGAAAAATAAAACCTTACACGGAAGAAGTCTTCATTAGGTGGTTCACGCCGAATGTCTCCTACATGTTCAAGTTCGATCTCCACCCATGGTAACATGAGAAAATCTCTCCATTCTGGATGCTCTCGACTGATCACGTGGTCGGCGAAGTCTCGACAAATCTCTTCTATAACGACGTATTTACACAGATGCTTTATAAATAATATCAGAGGTTAGAACAATGTTAAAAATGTTGTTTAAAGAGGCTGAAACAGTTCCGAAAAACGCGAATTCGACTTTCAAATTGCTGACAGCATCTCTAACAATGGATATCAATGTGAATGATAAGAAATCCGGATAGTGGCGCCAAACTTAACAACAGTAAATGCCAGTCAACAATGATTAATTAGATGTTATGGGCCTATATATAAAGAGCTAAGAAAAAAAGCTCTCTGCTATGATCAATCCCTTATAGATGCGCAATGCATCGAACCATCAAACTTCATTAACCATCATTGTAGATAATTGAACGCATAGCTGGCTTTTACAATGACTCGCGGTGATCTACTGATGTATCGACCAGCTGCTGCCATCCTGCTAGAGAAATCTAGTACCAATTTTCCGACCTCGGAGGGATGGAGCGCTTGGTGAACCTGGGGCACAGGGATCGATCCCATGCGCATCGCAGAGCAGATCCAGTGCGCTATGCACGCCACCTATATATAAGCAGGAGCAACAAACTGAACAGCGATTCAATGCGATCGCTTAAGATCAACGTCGAAAACAGCTTCCCTTCCTTTTTTAGGGCGATCAGTCAACATTACTCACCACCGTCTGCAACAGGTTTTATGAGGAAGATCACGCTGTAGGCAGCATTATGAGGAATGAAGTATAAGGGGACAACTCGGACGTTAGGGGTGTCCGAATGAGAAATTCGTACGCCGAACTCATCCATAATATACCACAGTGGTAAACCTTCTTCATCCATTTCCTAAAAATGACTGTCTATCACCTGGGAACATTCTGTGTAGCCAACCCACCTGCTTATATTTAAGGGTGTATGTCTGGATATATTTCCACATTTTTTGAAGTATTTCGTCAACAACAGAATTATTCTCTTTGACAGAGTAGCAAAGACGAGCGTCGACAGACTCCAGTCGAGGTAGAGGAGCCGCTAAAAGAATAATCAAAGGACAGCCAAATACATGAAGACGCATCCAACACAAACGAAGCTCACAACTATTCGAAGACGCTTGTAACTGCTGTTCGACCTTTAGTCGCTCTTGTTCGTCACTGGTTATCTCATTTTCTCCAACAGATTCATTACACTCGTCATCACCCTAAATTAAAAACGACTACATATGAATTGTTCAATAAAGGTGTTTTATATAAAACGAAAACACGAAGTAAAAAACCTTTTTGTCTCAAGAGCTGTAAAGCCTGATTAAAACAGGTGACACGCCCTCTTTTTCAACAAAGAAAAAGTAAATTCCAAACCACAGAAATCAAGTTATAACTTTTTATACATTACGTTGTCGTCCAATTGAGGATAAGTAAGTGAACACTGACAAGGTGACCTTTCCAGGCTCTGAAGAAGGCGAAGCCGCCGAAACGTTAGCTATTATATGCCAATAAATTCTACAATATCAACTTCGTGTTTTGCTTAGTGAAGAAAACTAGTGAACACCAACTTCCTTTCCTGAAACAATCGATGTGCTTCTACTACGTAATTTCTCTTACTTTTAAATTACACTGAACCCACGATAGTAGACCCACCACCACCATTTGCAATATATTCAGCACCATTCTACATGGCGAAAGTGTTAGCAGACGCACAAGTTCAGCTGTCCGTACTTCGGGATAAGAATACAATGAATAATTCATTACAATGATGAGTCATGCGCGGTCACATACGAAATGAACTGCGTATTTTCGCTCAAAATAATAACGAAAATTTAATCGGGAAAGCTGTAGCGAATCGAAAAATCCCTTTACTAGGTCTCACCTCTATATCAAGCAAGCTTTTCATTCGGTCAACTAGCTGCGGTAATTCTTCCAACTGCGCTCGAGCATGGAGAGGCCGGAACGTCCATGCGTGATCGACTAGGAAAACGCTATAAGAACAAAGTGAATTACGAAATACTGACCTCCAACAGAAAACACGAGATAAAGCACAAATGTTAACTTTTTATTTGCTGCCTACTACAATTTTCACGCAGAGTATCATTTGTGATACAACGACAATGATGCTAAGATATCTGCAAAATTTCGGACCGCAGATGTTTGCGGAGAGAACGAACGCGCTCTTACCCTTTCCTGGGGCTAAAGTGTTCATCACGACACCAAACGGATCCTTCACCCTTTCTTTCAGCTAGTTTTCCATCATTTCTACAAAACACATACTTGTACTCGTCTTTGGGATGAAGATCCTTTGTCGCAAACACACTCCAGTTGGCACCTTCATCTGTTTCCTCACGTAGAATTCGAAAATAATTGCCAGCATCAAATGTCTAAAATGAAAAAGTAATTGGACTCGAGAATATTGAATGGTTATTTAACTGAACGAATTCAACACTTCGACGACGAATCGAACATACTTGTTTCCTTTTCATAAAGCTAAACAGAAATGAAAAAAGTTCCTGCCACATATAAAACGAGCTCCAAAAAAACTCCCTGTCTTTTCATTTATAAAGTCAAATCGATATAATTATAAGCTAATACAATGATGACGATATTCGTAAAACTTGCAGCCCGGGCCAGATCAAAACACGATTACCCTTTCCGGAGGCTCGCATATTACACGCTGCACCACTAAGGGCCTTGTCTTGCGTTTCTCCTAGTTAGTTATCTACCTAACGCTATAAGCTCTTACATGCACGGGATTCCGAGGTCTTTCCCATTCGAAAAAAGTAGCTACTATTATAAAATGAATACTGAGAAGAATATTTTCATTTTTAAAGAAACAAGGCAAGGAAGCACATTTTATACATTGAAGGTAACTGTAGCAGAATGCTTACGTATCTTCAGCGTTACGACATCCGTTCTAAATATACGACAGCTCGAACCAAAGACGATGGTGTTGTCACTGACCTGCTGCATCAGCTTCGAGTAAAGGCTTCCCCACAACTCCGGTGGTATTCCGCCCGCCTCCAGCTGACTCTTGTGACCTTGTAGAAAGTGTTCAAAGTGATAGTCACCGAATTCCATTTCTGGAAATCTTATAGACAGCTGACAATTGAGCTTTAATTGGCAGTAAGAATGCAGTTTGAAGCACACTATGAAGCAGAATTTGAACAAGATCTGTCAAGGAGGAACAAAACTCTTATGAAAACAACCAAAGACGTCTCAAATGTTCCTAATACTCACGTAGGCGGTCTTACTGTCCAAAAGCAAACATCAGTGGCACTATACAACAAAAGTAAAGAATTTTTACATCACTTAATATCTGCCTTCATCCTTCATTCATAAATAGATGTATTTACCCCAGTGCTTATCTTGTTTACAGACAGAAACGAAACAAAGTTGAGAAACTTGCACATTCAAGGCCTGTAAACAATCATAGAATTGATGGCTCACATCGTATCCCGGTTTTTAATAGGTTATCAACAACAAAGAAATGTCAGTTCACTGGGCAACCTGGCTCGATCTGGTAAGAAACAAAAATAGGTACTTCCAACAACAATACTTAGTTGATATTTGATACCTGAATGGCCGGTTTTCACTAGTTGTGCGGGCCCCAGAACAATCTCCGTTTTTGCGAATATTTCCTGGTTAAGCCATTGTGGCTCCCTGGAATCCCGAGGTCAGTCTGGCAAGAGTCTGCCCCAGGTCTTCACCACCACAGGCAGTGGCAACCCTTGTGGATCAGAGGAAGATTTGCCACCATGCGACTTTGATACCAGGACAGCGGTGGATCCTGGTATTGGTTGACTGTTAGCTAGGCTTCCTGATGGAAGCGCCGGACTCCCTCTTAGCTTGCGAGACTCTTCAACAATAATCCCCAATAAAATTTAAAAAGTAAAGTTACTAGCGTTGATAAATCGCTGTGGGATGCGCATTACACTCTTCTTCATTACGCATCGCTGGAGGTGCTTGAATGTGTATCTGACCTTTACAATGTCTCGCGGTAATTTATCGATATATCGAGCCAGTGCTGCTATTCTCCCAGGCAAGTTTGGTACCAACTCAGTATACCCGGAGGGATGTAAGGCTTGGTGAGGCTGGGGCGTGGTGATCGATTCCACGTGTGTGTTGCAACGTGTCTGCGACCACTGCGCTACATGTGCCCAATAAGTACCGATAGGCAGTGAAATGCTCGTAATGATTGTCGAACCATTAACCATATTGTACTTCCGTACACAGGAGAAATATAGTTGATTAAGGATGACTAGTTGATTACACAACAATCTGAAATCAGCAACCAGCAGAAAACTCCTCTCAATACTGAATGGTCAGCTAGTCCTCAGAAGGATATACACTAAAAAAAGATAAAGCTCTCGGAGTTGATCAATCTCTTAGATTGTCGACCACCACTAAACAGAAAGATCTAAGACGCAACCACCGCTAGTACAAAGATACAAATGTGCTGTTTCTTCCGTTATTAAGAGAAAACAACAAGGTCAAATGCAACCATCGAGTTTACAACAATCACCAAATGATGATAGTTAGCAGAAGAGGGAAGCAGCACATTTTTTTTTCTTGCAGGAAACGGCTAATTCTATCAGCTGACACTGATCAGTACCAGCCAATACCAGATGAAAAGCAAATGTACCACGAAAAAGACCTATATTCCTGTTACATAGTAGCAAGCGCTGCTATTCAGTACTCTCCGAACAGCGTAGAAGTTGGGTCGCATTAGCCGAGCACTACCGATCACCACTACAAAGTCGCTAATCTATCTGTTCCTGCTGTTCCTCACAAACAACTATAAACACCTACTTCATAGTCCACCGAGGAGATGGATAACGTATGAGCATAAAAGAGAGAAAATGAAATATGACTATCTAGGAAATCCCATAACCCTGGAATCGCTACATTTCACAAAAAAAATCGCAAATTTTACGATTATGGAGCGGTTATGGGTAGATACAGAAGCTTTCGAAATAAATTCTACACTCGAATTCCGATTCATAAACCTTCATATCACACATGATTAGTACGTTATTCGGTGTTATTCGTGAAGTAAGCAACTGCGAAATATGCTATGGAGATGCGAGCTTGTCAATAATCTCTTCACGGATTACAAATTCTTTCTGGGAAAACTTAAAATTGATATGACTTATGGCCCACCCAGGGGCGCGTGTGGCGCAGTGGTTGGAGGCGCCACTGCGGCGCGCACGTGAAATGCGCCCATGGCCCACCAAGTCTTCCATCCCTCCGGGGTCCGCAAATTGATACCAGACTTGTCTGGGAGGATAGCAGCACTGGCTCTATACATCGGCAGGCCACCGCGAGTCATTGTAAAGGCCAGATATGCAGAAAACTCCTCTCAATACTGAATGGTCAGCTAGTCCTCAGAAGGATATACACTAAAAAAAGATAAAGCTCTCGGAGTTGATCAATCTCTTAGATTGTCGACCACCACTAAACAGAAAGATCTAAGACGCAACCACCGCTAGTACAAAGATACAAATGTGCTGTTTCTTCCGTTATTAAGAGAAAACAACAAGGTCAAATGCAACCATCGAGTTTACAACAATCACCAAATGATGATAGTTAGCAGAAGAGGGAAGCAGCACATTTTTTTTTCTTGCAGGAAACGGCTAATTCTATCAGCTGACACTGATCAGTACCAGCCAATACCAGATGAAAAGCAAATGTACCACGAAAAAGACCTATATTCCTGTTACATAGTAGCAAGCGCTGCTATTCAGTACTCTCCGAACAGCGTAGAAGTTGGGTCGCATTAGCCGAGCACTACCGATCACCACTACAAAGTCGCTAATCTATCTGTTCCTGCTGTTCCTCACAAACAACTATAAACACCTACTTCATAGTCCACCGAGGAGATGGATAACGTATGAGCATAAAAGAGAGAAAATGAAATATGACTATCTAGGAAATCCCATAACCCTGGAATCGCTACATTTCACAAAAAAAATCGCAAATTTTACGATTATGGAGCGGTTATGGGTAGATACAGAAGCTTTCGAAATAAATTCTACACTCGAATTCCGATTCATAAACCTTCATATCACACATGATTAGTACGTTATTCGGTGTTATTCGTGAAGTAAGCAACTGCGAAATATGCTATGGAGATGCGAGCTTGTCAATAATCTCTTCACGGATTACAAATTCTTTCTGGGAAAACTTAAAATTGATATGACTTATGGCCCACCCAGGGGCGCGTGTGGCGCAGTGGTTGGAGGCGCCACTGCGGCGCGCACGTGAAATGCGCCCATGGCCCACCAAGTCTTCCATCCCTCCGGGGTCCGCAAATTGATACCAGACTTGTCTGGGAGGATAGCAGCACTGGCTCTATACATCGGCAGGCCACCGCGAGTCATTGTAAAGGCCAGATATGTATTCAATCACCTCCAACGATAATGAAGTCGAATGCATGGCGCATCTCTCAGGGATTGACTAACGCCGAGGGCTTTATCCTTTATTGGCCCACCCAAGTATGGAAGGATTTTCAGGATAAGATGATTCACAAGATTAAAGTGGCTCAAAGATTCCAGTTTTCATGCTCACGAGATGAAAGTTGGCCAAAAGGAACGACGACATTGGGATCGAAAAAAAAGAAATTCACTTGAATTTTTAGACGTCAAAATAGCTGAACATAAGGCATTCAGCTGCCAAACTGTACATGATGTTAACTGGGAGACGAACCGGTTGGCTTTCAATTGATAACGCTTCAGAACTGTAGTACTAACTGACAGTACAGCACTAGTAACTGCAGTACTGACGAAAGCTCTACGCATTTAGCAAATGATAAGTGATGTCTCAAAAGCTCTTGTCATTGCAGCAGTGGTGACTTGAAAACCTCCTCTAACAGCTGATTCGGAGAAAAAGACAAGTGCTCTGCGCTATAGAGAGTCGAAAACAACAACATACGAGTTCCCACCACTATCGATCGGAGGCCCTTCTGGTCAACCTATGAAATGGAGCGTTGTGCTCTGAACTTCTCCAAGACTTCCAATGGACAGCGGCTCGCAAACACCACTCGAAGCCTGAAGTTTAAAGAGCTCAAGAAGAAATAGAAGAAAAACGAAATTAAAAGCTAAGAAACAGTGAAAAATAGAGGCATCAAACGATGACATGGACGACTCGAACATGAGAACGACACTAATCACTGACGAGCACATTCTATTCGAAACAACATCAGGCTTTCTTTGAACCTCACAACTTCTTAAGAACTGTCCAGACATTTAAGAACAGTTACAAAGTTCTTAAATGTACATTTATTTTACATAAGTATTATCTAATGCTCTAATAAAACCACCACCATGGACGACTGCGCGGAAAAGCAACGAATGGCAAATGTGCTGGGGTCCGCACGACTTGTGAACCGTCCAAGGATCCAGTAAGTAAATATTATCCACATTTAATAGTTTTTATTTTTACATTTGCATAATGATAACAAGCACTCCACAATGGCGATAATTTGAGTAAAAAGTGACGTCATAAAACCTAACGTTCTGTGACGTGACGTTCTATCATAAACAATAATCTTAGGCAAACCGTAGAGCTACAAGGCCGTGTGGGAACGAACATATGGCCCAGGTATTGGGTTTATCGGAAATCAGTGAATGGTTTGTAATTTCATTTTTCTTCCAGGTGTTTTCGGAACGGCTTTTCTTTCAAATGCTATACCGGTGAGCGCTTATGAATTTTTGCACTATGAAACTGAATTCCAGTGCAAACTGTTGAAGGATGAGGAATAAAGGTCTCGCGTTGATCAATCCTTGAGGGATGCGCCATGCATTCAACTTCATTAAGCATCGTTAGAGGTGACTGAATGCATACCTAACCTTTACGAGCCAGTGATGCGATCCTACCAGACAACTCTGGTACCAACTCGCCGACCTCAGAGGGATGGAAGGCTTGGTGAGTATGAGGCCTCGGCATCGATCCAATATGTGGGCGCCACGACCACTGCGCTACACGCGCCTAATATAATCGGTATTCCCAACAAATTCTTTTAGGTTAGGACTTCATATGTAAGAACAACTTTCGGCGATTTCACTTCTACAAAATGGTATTCGGTCGAACACAACGGAAAGAGCTCGAAATATTAATGCATGCTTATGCTTATAAATCCATATGGGGTGAGTAAGTGCCAACGAATTCACTGAATTCGATGCTGAAGATGAAGAGGTCGGAGTGATTCTTCGCTAACGACGACTGTGAAATGAACGCATTGCTGGAAGTAGATATACGTACAACTGCTCGAGCAATTGCAAGAGAACACAGTGCAGGGATCTCAATTGACTAGGATCATTTAAAAACCGCTGGGTAGAAGGTTGACAGATAGATGCCATACGTAACGGCAACACATCGCACTATTGGTGTTGCAACGGTTGAACGAGCTGGGCTATGAAACCCTTTCTCATTCAGCATACTTGAAAGACCTCTCTTTTGACTGCCACTTTTACCACTTCCTGTGCGAAAAGTGCTTCAGAAACCCAGCCAAAGGCGAGACTGCCTTCGACCACTTGATCGCCTTCAGGAGCTTAAAATTTTAAACAACTGGTATAGTCATAAATGTTTCTCTTTGGTGAAACTATACAGTTTCTATGCGTATCTATTTCGTGTCATAAAGCTTATTGTGAGCTGAAATATCCCGCTTTAGAAAACAAACGTTGAAATCCGCCATTGATTTTGGAAAAACCTAATAAGCAAATGGAGGAGTTAGTTGATAAATGAAGATGAAATTCCATTAACAAAACCGTTTCCTGGGGAATACAACCTTACTGAATTTTAGAAAAATTAGTTTCAAACATCAGCATGTCTGTATAGTTGGGAGGAACGGAGAATTATGGGTCCACAACATCTATGAAAAAGAAGATTGCATGTCGTGAAGTGGTAGAACAGCTGTAAAGCAGCACAACTGGCGACCAATTGATTTGTAAAACACGATGACACCCGCAAACGATGGAACATTTCGGACGACCTCCTACACGTTTGTTAAGATCTCCCATTAAGTAAAGAAGAAACACGGTCTGTGGACACAATAGCATAACCCTCGAGAAAAAACGCAGTCATTCTTTGAAATTACTTTCACTGCTCCTGTTACCTCCTTTACTTTGGGTTCTCCTTTGTTGACATCCAAGTTAATAATTTCTTTGAAGCAATGGCGAAGCTCGGACCTCCCAACGGTTTACCGCCTCATCGTGGATTGGAGGTGTTCCTGGGTGTAAGGCTACGATGTACAGCGGGGGATTCGTCCCCCGCTCCCCCCGGTTTCCCAAACTGAGGAGTTGGGGTTTTCCATCAGGAAGCGTAGCTAGGATTGAACCAATACCAGGATCCACCAGCGTCCTGATATCAAACTGGTCATATGATGGCAAATCTCCCTCTGATACAAGGGCGGCAACTATCTATGGTGGTGACGACCTCGGGCAAAGTCTGGTCAGGCTGACCTCAGGATTCCAGGAAACCGCAATGGCTAAACCAGTGAAACCAAAAAATGGAGATTATGCTGGGGCCCGCACAACTAGTGAGGACGGGCCGTTCAATTACCTTATATCAAACATAAAACGCTGCTTGAGAAGGGCCCGTCTGAAGAATTCGGTAACAGCGATAGAAATAATACCGGACACCCTAAGCAGAAAATTGCATAATATTCCCCAACGGCAGAGAAAGTGAATGCTTGAGTTCGGGCACAGAGTACCTGTTCTTTTGTGAAGCGCGTGGGGAAGAATACGTTGGAGTAACTCTGACCACTCAGAATCTGCTTAAAAGAATACCTAGCCAGTAAATTTAAATTGAAACCAAACACTCCACTGGGTGCGCATAGGATCCAAAAACAACGTAGAAGATTTTGTTCAAAAAGTCGATATCCCCGCACAGAACTCTAAAATATCAGCGCGTCAGATCCTCGCGGCAATCTGAATTAGTTCCAGAATGATCTCACACAATATTTAACATATTTTAGTGAATTCTGTGCAACTGGTCCCCATGTATTCGCAGTATTCGACTCACAGGAAGCAATAACGGTGTTCGACAAACGAGATTGCAGTTTTAAGGCTTTTAAGAAGGCGAATTCTGCAAAACGTCATCTTTTGTAGACAAATATAGAGCATAGTAACAGCGAAACGCATGTAGCGCAATCAACACGTGTCGATGTCATTGGTTCGATCCGCCTCAAGCTCACTAAGCGCTCCATCCTTCCGGGGTGGGCAATTTCGTACCAGACTTGTCTATGAGGATAGCACCACTGGCTCGATACATCGGCAGGCTACCACGAGTCATTGTAAAGGCCAGATATGCATTCAATCACCTCCAACGATGTTTAATGAAGTCGAATACTTGGCGCATCCCTCAGGAATTGATCAACGCCAAGAGCTTTATCCATTTTTCATAGCAGCAATCTCTTGTGTGTTTATCAAAAAATAAAAAAAAATAAAAAAAAACCAAAGAAAAAAAACATTCATCTTGTATCTGTTTGTAAATTGAATTCTTAGAAAATTGAAGAAAAAAAATCGCAAATACGATAAATGACCGACTTTTAATTCATGGAAAACATCGCTTAACCGAAATTCGAACCTTGACAAAAAAAGGAATAAAAGAAAGAAAAATGACTCCTAAGATTTGAAAAGCTTTAATTGCATTGTAGTAGATAAGCGCATTTATAGCTTGTTGAAAAAACCTATTTAGAAATCAGTGGTCTTTATTTTCATTAAGAAAGTTCACCATGAGCACAGATGTTTTCGAGTGATTGTAAGATAAGCTGAAAGGCTAATCCATTTTCAGAAATGCATGAGTCGTAAATGACTCATATAGTGAATTAGATGACAAACAATTAACAAATGAAAACAACCTAGCGCACTTTTCGAAAAGAAGTAGGAGAACAGAAACATACAACAGCTGGTTGTAACAAAGGCATACGGCGAAATAGTTTCTCTTTCGTAAGCACTAATGAACTGACGATTTTGTACATTCTCTATGAAAACTACTCCTCATGATGGCAGAGAAATAGCTGCGATTTGCCACCTACGGCTATGCCCTCAATACGGAGACACTGTCAAGACAAGAACAAATGGCAACTGATGTTTGCTTTACTTTTGCCATACCACATACCATCTGCACCCTTTCATGGAAAGTAAACATACTGACAAGCTCGCAAAAATTTCCACGTTTGCCGATGATTTTCCAATAGATAGAAAAATCGAAAACTTGAGGACTTCAAAAACTCGTAAAACAAACTACACCAGCTTCTCTCGATACGGTGAGTGGCCTACTGAGTGCCGACTGCATGAGACGACGTCCAGTTCTTCGCGACGCACGATGTGAAACATATATCATTCACGGTGGACTCACACACATACATAAATTGCATGCACCGCAACCTAAACCCGCAACACCTGGTATGGATACCCTGGATGCAGTGTCCACTTCTTATTTACTACGTTCCAGAATTTGTTTCTACCGAACTGTTAAAGTTCATTCGATAGCTAGTCGAAAGCAGATCAAAATACAAGGGTTGGTACTAAAAAAGCCACTCTCAACACTTGACGATTGATTTTTTGGAAACCTTTTTTTCGAAGAAGACCATTATTCAGTAATTTGACGAACAATTAAATGATAGGACAATCCAGGGTTCTCAGCGCACCTGAGGTTCCGAATTTTGCTCCGTGTTATCGTAGTCCATCAGTAAGCCTCGCTAAGAGTAAGCCAATGCCAAAGTCCATCCCCGTCCTCGTATCAAAATCACATGGTGGCAAATCTCCCTCTGATCCACAAGAGCTGCGACTGTCCGTGGTAGTGTAGACCTGGTGCAGACTTTGGCCAGACTGATCTCGGGATACCACGGAACCACAATGACTTAACAAGCAAATTTCCGAAAAATAGAGATTGTGCTGGGGCCCGCACAACCAGTGAAGACGGGCCATTCAAGTATCAACTCACTGTAATTAACTGTTTTTTAATTTTAATCATTAAGGTATGGAATGTGCGGATACAAAAAAATCATTAAAACAGACTCAACACATGGTAAGAACTACTTCCAGCTGCCCACAGCGATGTATTTGCATAATTGACCACAGTAACGCAGTAGATAGAAACATACGCATCATCCATACCTATACCCATAGAGCAAAGGGCTTTCTAGAATTCTTTCATACTTAGAACCCCTAAGCCTCTCTGGTTATTAAAAAATTATTTTCTATTGCCAAAAACCCCGGACGTTCACAGCCGACGAAGAATCGCTCGTACTTCACTCGAAGGTCCACGCTAAACGGTGTGTGCCCGTTATGGGTAAATTTACTTCCTTGTTATGTAAATTATCAGGAGACGGATAGATGGACGTGTTAGTGATGTTAGTCGTCGCGAGCATGATGACTAGTTCGATTCCGCTCCGGGGAAACCAAGCCTCCCATCCCTCCAGAGTGAGGAAATTGGTACTGGACTTGTCTGAGAAGAAATGAGACTCTCCAGTCCAATTGGCAACGCTCCAGACCGGCTATCTCAGGGTTCCGTTAAGATGGACTGGAAATCCTCAAGCAGCAACCGAAGTCACACGTAAAAGTTGGAAGATTTTCATGGACAATGGATGCGAGGAAATGAATCCAATGTGAGAAGTGCTGGAATATGCACAGTAGACGTGAAGACGGATCAAATATAATAAAATAGAAAAAATACATATCATCTATAGAAATAGTCAGGTTATTGTTCAGACTTACAACAACGCAACGCTCTCGTCTAAACAAACAGCTTCGATAACCGCGATGCTATAGAACTGTACTATAATCCCATATATAAGTCTCCTCACTGATGTGCCATATTATTGTAGCGAAAAGACGCTCCAAAGCTTCAAGCCTCAGAACTCAAGTGGAATGAAAAGCCTCTGTTCTCCCCTATACTCTCTCTGGTTGTTGCCTCCCCAGTATGTCTTTCGGTCACGAAGTAAACCAGTTCAAAAAAAAATCTTTCGTAAATTATTAAGTATACAAAGTAACTCTTTAGATCCAGGGCATAGCACGACAATCGATGTTCGGTAAATCATTGACTGATTACAAAAAGCTTAGCAGGATACATTTGTACGGCAAAATAAACTTCCCCAAAGAAAACTAGTTCATACCAACACACGAAGACACAATATCTCCTCCAACCCTCTATGTATAGATGAAGATCCATCCATGTCAGTCATTAAATCAAATGTCTTGCCACCGTAGGTTCCATCCGCATCGTCTGGTCTTGATCTTGCGCCAAACGCTCACGGTCAGCGTACTAATCAGACTTCGTTGCATTTCACATTTATACTAGAAACCGGAAGTATGGAATGAGAAGCGGGAAACTGTCCACGTTGCACAGTGGACTAGACAAATGGTCTGACATCTCCATCACAATATCTGTATTTCGCATTCTTTTTAATTTTTCACGACGACACCTCATTTCATACCATTGGATGTTATGTCGACTTTCTTCTTCTTGCAAAATAAGCCCATGCAACTTCATTTCATTGACAAAGGAGGCCGTTTATACAAAGGAGATGAAACCGCTAACTGAGCCAAAAGTGCTGTTCTTTCTTGGTGCATCTTTCGTAATCGCCAATTATAACACAGAAAATCAAACAACAATCACCAATCATCTAGTAAGGGAAAGTGATTAAAAAAAAGTACTCAGCACGTGTAATTCTCAGACGAGAGTCCAACAAACTCAGTTGACCAACTGACAACGATCTTATCAAACAATGCGTAGCGCCCGAAAGTATAACAAACATTTATGATCACTGATCAATACAACGTTCATGATCCTACTGTGCAACAAGCTAATGTAATTTCAATAAGAGCTCTTCGAAAAGAGCATGGTCGGTGCCGTAATACTAAGGCACTCCTTAGTCTGACGCCTTTCTGTAACAGTGAAAAACAATTAAATTACAACTTTGATGAATACAACAAAACAACTGATTATAAAAAAACCACTACAGTAATTAGTTAGATGTTCGTCATCCTTTCGTGTATTTGAAGTTGTGTATTAGTCAAATTGGCTAAGTACGATATCATCATGTAGTCCTGGAAGCATATACTTAACTATAAACCACAAAACCGAAAGCTACCACTTACCCTAAGGCTATTCTTAACGAGGCTATCAAATTTCTCGGCTAGCATGTGTGTAGCAGCCGTGTTAACAATATCCATTAGTCGTCGACCCATTGTTGCGTCAGCAGGAAGTTCATTACGAGACATTACCTCATTAACATACCTTGAAAGAACCAGAATTTTCTAGATGTTATATAAAACGATTATGCGACTTACTCAAGAAGACGTTCAAGCCATTCAATTATCTTGCCAATACTTCTCTCAAGCTGCTGCAGCCCATTCTCCATTGTTACTTCACGACGCCTTGAGTCAAGAGCATTCTAAATCACTCCAACGTAAAAGTTCCACTGAAATTCCTCTATGAATAATAGTAATAGCACTAATTCTCAAAACCGTGGGCGCCGAAAACAAACTGCAGGGAGAAAGGCTCGTCGTTGCGTATGATCTCACGCATTATTTATCACTCATGTTTCAATGTCAGAGGGATATCACACTTCCATGTGAACTCTGTTAGACTGGTCTCCATGTGAAATACGCAGTGGAAGACTCATAGAAAGCAGTGGGTGTGCGAAGAAGCTATTCTATGTACAATGAGATCGAAATCTTGGTGTAGTATTTCTCGTTTGGTATGGAGGTGTTTGCCTCACACTGCATTCAATTGATCTGACTATGGAGAAGGCAAAATCCGCCGAAATATCAGCCTGTTAATATGTAAAGGATGAAGTAACAACATCGTGTTTGCTCATTCAAAATATAGAGCAATAGCAACGTTCACCTCAATCAACTGCATTGCTACACGCTCTCCCGGAAAAGCATCCAGTTCGACACGGAGTGGATTAAATATTGCACAGTGCGGATCCCGAGCACGAGGAATACCAGCCATCGTTCTATAAAAATTCCATAAAACTTCCCTTTTCGATGGAAGTAGCTTAAGAAGTGAACGACAGATTAACCTAAGATAGGCTCTCATAGGCATGCGATATTTGTTATCAGCACTAGAGAACGTTGTATCGAGAGTTAATAGAATGAGTGGTGGTGATTCCTTCCGCGAAACCTGAAAAAACCCATAGCCCTCAGTTCTATCCGCTACATGGGAAGTTCTGCAAATGTTCAAACTTCCAAGCCTTATTCCTAAAAGCTGCATTGTGTTCACATTGCTTTCTAATGTCTGTATTTCGCTCTACACTTTGCAGTTGATATTTCGCTTTTCCGTTTAATTGATTTCAACTCAGACTAGTAGAAGAATAATAAATTCAAGCTTGTGTGGAATCAAAATAGGTTGAATGTGGTAGAAAACGCAGGTAATATGGAAGTTGCACTTGGACACAGGGAGAACATGTTTCGAAGACCCTAAACTGAATTTGGGAGTTAAAATACTCAAATGAATGCAGAATTAAACAAACAAAGTCATCGCTACAACAATTCTTCAGCGCCCATTTCTCGTAATAGAAACCATACTATTCTTAGTCGTTCTATGACGTGACACAAAGAGCAAATTCTGTTCGAAGACCGATAACCACCTGTGCCATGGGTACACAACGATGAACCACCGAAACATTCCTTAAAAACAAATACAAAGAGGAATACTGACTTTTACGCCTTATAAGGATAAAACGACAAAGCTCTCGGCATTGACGAATCTCCTAAGGGATGCACCGTGCATTCGACTTCATTAAATATCGTTAGAGAAGAATGAATGCATATGTGGCCTTTACAATGACTCGTGGTGGTGTACCGACGTATCGAGCCAGCGCTGCTGTCCTCCCAGACAGGTCTGGTACCAATTTGCCGGCCTAGGAGGGATGGAGGGTTTGGTGGGCCTCCTCTAAAAGCGCAGAACTCGAAAGAAACGTTATAAACCTTGGTTCCTAAACCAACCACTTACCCAAAAAAGTAACGATATCTTTGGAAGATAATCACATTCTAAAAAAAGTCACATCCTGCACTTCAAGCAAGAAATAGCTCTCACTCTGCCACACAGACTAGAAATGTTTCCCACATTAAAAAACGAGCTTTGCGTTGTGATGTGATAATAGAGAAAGCAAGGCATTCGGCAGTATCTAACCAAGTCGAAGACCTTGCTATTTCTTTTCATCTTTTTTAAACAGAAGATGAGCATCTGTTCAGTAAGCAGTCACAAGATGTGGCAGATTTTCTTAAACAATGAACAAACCTCGTTAATAACTCTGTTGTAATAATCATGATAGATTAGGCAGTTTGAAGAAAGATCAGAAGATGTGTAGAACCTTAAACAACTTGCAATAAGAATGAGAGGTGGCAAAAAGTCACACGCTGTCTCACCAGCCCACAGGTTGCTCAGTTGGCGCAGCCCTTTTCAGCATTTGAATCATTTGCTGATTGAATGAATCATCAAGCTCAAGATCATCACGCGACTCACAAAATGGAATTGCAAAACAGTTAGTGACCTAAATCTAAGGAAATATGTAGATTATTGTGCACTTTCGTTAGACACCAACCTGAACAGCATCCTTTTCGTAGAAGCCCATCAGAGTACCAAGAGCCTTGTCATTAGGCGGCTGTCCAGCTTTTGTTGGGCGCTGTCGGCGGAGGTAAGAATCCACAATGGTCATATAAACCACAGGATGCACTTTCACCGTCAAATTTGACGCCATTCTGAAGTTAAAGACAATCCAAGGATAGAGGACGGTAAGGATGAAGATATGCTTTTTACCAGGCAAACGTAATACGAGCAAATGATATAACGATTAATAGACTCTTCCAAATATTTATCACAGTGCATCAATCATTAAATAAAGAGTAAGTTGTGAAATATGGAATTCAATTCATCAGCATCGGACTCGGCATCTTAATTCCTTTTGCGTAATCCTTCAGCAGCACCAGCAGTGTCAGTACTGGATGAAGTAGTTCCTGCTCGGTGAAGTTGTTCGGTAGGCATTGGGGCACGATCCGGACCAACTCCCGAATATGGAGGCGGAGCTTCACATATAAAAACTGAATCGGAGCTAGGACGATCAGGGAATGCATTAGTGGGCGGTCGTAGTCCATTATGACCTAAAAATATTACTATAGTGACAATGAAATATATTACAGTGACAAGTACCTGGAAAACTGTGCAGTTTGGTCATGTTAAAAGTGCATCTCAAAATAAAGAATTTGCACAACACAAACCAAGAATTGAGTCTTGCCAACAGTCAACAGTCACACCTCTGAGGTGCCTACTGTTTTCACAAGTTTTGTTACATCGATACGGTTTTCACAGAGAGGAATATCTACCACCATGTAGCCGACCTTTGGTAGCCTAAGCCTTAAGCAAAAAGTCCTGTACCATACCACCTGTCATGATTAAATAGGTGTCCATCCCACACCACTGCCAAAGCAGTAGCCGAAATATGAACAGCATGTGTGGACCATATTCGTTAGCCTAGTTCAGCGAACTTTATTATAATTAGAAGTAAGTTTAAATGGAATCTTGCAAATACTTCTGGAAAAACTTGAATATCGTTCTTAAAATGTATTAGAAATGTAAAAGCTATTGTCGATCTACAAGGTTCTTCGCCAATGATCAGTATTGCGTTGCGATCAATCATGCCTGGAGATAAAAACGGCAAAACTAATTTACAAACGGAACAGCTGATGAAAATTCATATTTGGGTATCACAACCACACACCCATACACAATATCCGAGAACACAATAATGTCGTACAATCCCGATTGTAAATTTAGATTCAAAGGAATGCTTACCATCAACTGATGGAGCGTAGTAGTCTGGTGGAGCTGCATAGAAATAGCCCTGTGGTGGAGCATAAGGAGGAGGTGCGTTCGAAGGACGAAATCTCAAATGAAACTTGTAGATTGACTCCCAAAATGATCCAATGTTGAATTTAATTTACCTTTCAGCTCTATCGACGGCTTCCAACAGGGTACGACCAAAATCAATACAACCACCTTTATTGAAAGTTAGGCGCCACGGTACTTCGCCATAGAGCTGTGACCCAGGAATGGCAGTTGTGATGCCTCGTAAGTAATTAGCTCCTTAAAAAAAAGGAATTAAAAAACCATGACTAAGGGAAACGTGTTCGTCGACAAACCAAAAATCGGTTGTTCCAAATGAACATCCTGCATTGATGAGAATGGCATTTCAAATGACACGAAATGCTTGGGTGTATCTGGCATGAATATTACACGATGTGATGTCAGGTAAAGTAGGCCATTGTATTTCCCTTCCAAACCCTAAAGAGTTCGACTAAAAAAATGTTATAAACTACGAATTACAAAGCCAAAAAAGAACATCAACTACCTGATTGCTATTCTTCTCAACAGTCATCACCACATCTCTTGCAAAAACTAGAATTACTTCTCCATTGTAAATTAACACACCACGACCATTAGGGGTGTTGGCTGTATTAATGGACATTCAATTGGGCTAAAAACAAAACGGAACTAAATCATCTCGTTTTTGGATGAGATAGATAGTAGATAATACAATGCGTATATACGCACGGAGTCATGACGAGTATAAAACTACAATCGCAGTTTTAACAAAATGGATACGCAACACAGAAAAACCTAGAAACCTACAATGGCTCGTTTATATAGCTTGCATTACAGCAATAAACAAGAAGAATGAGACATAATTAACACCTCTATTCCTATCGAAATAACAAATTACACAATGTTAACTTTTTTATTTGCTGCCTAGTACAATTTCTTACAGCAGCGTATGATGTAAAATACAACCACAGCGATGGTGAGATATTCGCAAAACTTCGACCTCCCAAGAATAGATCGAACCACGATTACTCTTTCAGGGGACTCGCATATTACATACTTCACCATGGAGGTCTTTGTGCTGCGTTTCTCACAGCTACTTTTTGCAAATATCTCAACAAGTTACACAGTTCTGCTGCTCACATCTTAGTATTTTTGTCGTTGTAGTTCACAGGGTACAGAATTAAGAACTCTAAAACAACTAGCAGCTAGAAGTATAAATCGTTTCACTTTTCCCGTTGAAGTTGTACCATAAACTCCTCTAATTTCTCTTGTATTCGACGTACTTGCTCTGAAACACATTCAGCCATACAGATGAATAATATCTAATACACAGTCCTTACTAAGTTCTTCTGCGAGGTCAACCCTTCTGCCAGTCACATATTCTTGTTTCTTCTCGGGTTCTTGGGACCATTCGTCTAGAACGTCCTGAACATAAAATAATGTAAAACTTAAAAAATAAGGAAACTAAACACTTCCAATACATTGACAATGTGCCGGAAATAGGTAAAGTAAGGAGTTCCGAATACTTAAAGGATAAAGGATAAAGCGTGTATATGTATGCGTATTGCAGGACTCCTCCGACCACTGCGCCACACGCGCCATTCTGAACACTTACAGTTCGACATTACTAAACATCGCATGAATTCTTCTGCTTAAATAAAAAATGATGCCTTGAAAACAACACAACAGCGTAATAGAATAATAGTTCCCCCCTCCACCCCC